>OX352244.1:3099259-3512337 GCA_947086465.1 Eupithecia exiguata | reverse complement strand
GTTGCTCCCTTCACTCCATGACAAGAGATACTTTCTCTTACACTACAAAAGAAAATTATGATCCCAACCTCAATAGACCGTGGTTTTCAAACACAGATATTCTCTAGAAACAGTTCTTTAAATAGAACTACACAGTACAAAACCATAAAATAACTGTAATTGTTTTAGCTGTAGGTATACTTACTCTAACCTATACTTTAGTAGAGTTTATAAGCTATAACTTTTACGTTTATTGCACCAGCGATAAAAATAGGTACTGTACATACTGCTGAGTGTGTGATCAAGTTAAAAAGTAAACATAAACAGGTACACTAACCCTTTCTTCATGAGCCTGCTCTGTTGTCGCTCGTTGGTAAAAGAAGGCTCCCAAACTGAAGACACTCATCCATTTTACGAACACTTATCGGTAAACACAATTCATCTAGGTAATTTACGTTTGCACTACTTGTCACAATCAAAATAAAATTCCACTTTTTGCTGCGCTAAACACAGACGTCATTGACAAACAACTGAAGTGACGAGGTATTGCATGGAATCACAGAGTGGATGAAAACACTGCTTATCTGAGGGGCCATAGTTATGGTGTATCACAATTGTTATCACTTTGAGTTATTACATCGTTAATTGCTTCGTCTGTTTCGGCAAAATATAAAAATAAAAAGGTAAAAGCAAAATTTACTCGTAGACAGCATTCACGACTTCGCACACTCACTCACGTAACGTGCGGATTTCATTTTCACACACACATGCATACAAACGTCACCCAAACTTCAAAGTGACAGTTGAGCGCTAGTATCGCACGGTCCGAAACGTAGTAGCATGCATCAATTCATGTTTGTCGGACATAGGCTACCTACTTGAAAATCTCATCTCACTAATCTCACTAATATTATCTCACTATCTCACTAATATTATAAACGTGAAAGTTTAGATGGATGGATAGATAGATAGATGGATGTTTGTTCCTTTATCACGCCAGAACGGCAAAACGGATCTGGATGAAATTTGGCACAGAGATAGATTATAGTCTGGAATAGGACATAGGCTACTTTTTATCCCGAAATTCCCACGGGAACGGGAACTACGCGGGTGAAACCGCGAGGCGCTGCTAGTAAATAATAATAATAATAAATAATGCTGGACAATTCACACAGCTTTATCTAGCTCCAAGCTAAGCAGAGCTTGTGTTATGGGTAGGTACTACTGTACTAGATAACTGATATACGTAATAAAATAGGTAGGTACCTAGATAGATATTTTTTATTATACATACCTAGACCAGAACACCCTCAACAAATGTCGTTTTTCAAATAGAAAACTCAGACTAAGTAGATTTCTTACTTAGTCTGATATAGAAAACAGCTTAACAATTTGCGGCAAACAAAGAAGAAATGGCGGCAAATTACTTTTTCTGTTTGAAACCACGGTCTATAAAGGTTGGGATCATAATTTTCTCTTGTAGGTAGGTAGGTACTTAGAACGCAGAAAAAAGGAATTAGGTATCCAAATCGGACTAGATACTCAGTAAAAAGTTATGGGTGGTCTAACTTAAAAATATACCTACGCGCATAGATTTAAATCTATGCCTACGCGTTGACTTGAGAACCTCCTTCGTTTTTTCGTCGGTTGAAAACATAACCACATGGCAAACAAAGAAATGGCGGCAAATTACTTTTTCGCTAGTTTTACTTCTCGTTTCGTTCTCGTTAGAACGCAGAAAAAGATAAAAACCACAAATTGAGCCAAAATGAAATGATCAACCATACCTCATGCCTTCAAATCTTGCATGAAGTGAACCAATTTATTTATCTGTTCAGGGTGTTCTGGTCGTTTTTTATGTAGTAGGTATAACAAAAAATATCTATTTATATTTACAGTAGGTAATGTATTCAACGTAGGTACTATAACAGTTATAAATCTAGTACACCCATAACACAAGCTCTGCTTAGCTTGGGGCCAGAAATGTTGCGTGAATCGTCCAGCATTATTTATTTACAGGGACGAGTGAAATTTCACTCGTCCCTGTTTATTTATATAGTTTTATGAAAGCTATGTTTTCAGAATTATGTCCGAAGCCGTGGCGGGTTGTTAGGTATCATCTTTTAGGAATCTATGAAGGCGGTGGCGCGCGGTGGGCGTCGCGTGCGGCTTCTCGCGGCGCGTTGGACGTTTTTTCCCGTTTACAGTGCGGCGCGGCGGCGGCGCGTGCAGCGGTCCCCGTCGTCATCGCACATATCGCGATGTTTAAAGAGGCAAGGCGTGAAGAGTGGCGGTGCCCACCGCTGAGTATCCGTAAATGAGACCTAATTCTTATGATAATAAAGCTTAGTTTTACCAGGATCACAGACTCCAAATTCCGTTAAGACTCCATTAAGTTTTGCTGAACATACAGTAATTCCTCGGAAATCAAACATAATGGGACCACCCCAAAACCACCCCAATAAAATTAAATGTACCTACAGCCGAACTGTGAACCCCCTATGAACTTGGTTGGTTGTAAGGAAAGGAAGTAGGTTGGTAGGTACCTTCTTAAGAAACTCCTAAGGATGAATAAAACAACATGACGTAAGTAAATACATAATTTTATTACAAACGGAAACAAACTCCTTTACCTACACTACCTAAATAAGGCACGACGCGACATATTCAAATACACAGTCAATGACAAAACGATGCACAAACAATTCAGTACAATATCAATGAGTCCAAAAATTTTGTGTAAATTTTTGACTGACTGTTTAACAATAATTGGGCGAAATGAAACAGCGTAATAAACATCAGTAAACTTTTAAACGTTGATTTAGCAAAACACAACTTTATAGACCTGTACAAACATATTTTATATATTATTAAATAGTTATTTATGGCGCAGACAAGGTAATATTAAAGGAATATTGTTTGGCCGGAAGACTTAAGAATAAGTTTTTAAATTTAAATTTTATTATAAACATTTTCTTTATAATTATAGTTTATAGAAGTAGTTTTTTAATTACATTTTCACTTCTCTTGCTCGAAAAGTGTATCATAATAGTGTAGCTTAGCAGGCCTAAAACTCGAGTTTAATCCCTCGGGCTAAAAAGTAATTTTTCTTTTTAATTTTTGTCTAAAATCATCAGCCAGTACAAAGCATTCGTTCTCTTACATAAAAACTCGACTTCTTGGTGCTCCGTCAACCTTTTTTTTGAAAATAGAACCGTCTTGGTGATGTTTTATGAAGGTTGATTCTTCCCTTCACGGTAGAATGCGAACTCTTTCGTTGCGGGTTAAATAGAGATTTAAAAAAAAAGATGGTATTGGCGCTAAATCTCTAGAATTTTCTTCATTCCAAATCACAAACTTTTACGTTTAACTTCCTGACTTTTACTTCCAAATTGTGAACGTGAAAAATGTCATCAAGTGATAGTGAAGATGCTAATATGCAAATGGAAGAAAAGGGCAAAGAAATAATTATGAATCTGTTGCCGACAAAATCACGTGGAATATATTTAAAGAGTTACGAAAATTTTATGAAATGGAGAGATGAGAAACGTGTGGATTCTTTTACAGAAGGGGTTTTTCTCACTTATTTTGATGAATTATCGAAAAAATTCAAATCGTCGACTCTTTGGAGCACATATTCAATGTTAAGAATGACCTTACAAACGAGACACGACGTCGATATTAAAAAATATGTAAATTTAACGGCTTTACTGAAGAAATTGTCCACTGGATACAAGGCAAAAAAATCTAAAGTCTTGACGACACAAGAAATCGAAACATTTTTAAATAACGCTCCAAATAAACAATACTTGGCAACAAAGGTAACCTACTACTTATGTACTCAACTCAAACTAAATAAATAGATACCTACCTACATACCTAAATTATGTACCTAGGTTATTACGATTAATAACACACTTATTTTTTTGTTCAACAGGTTGCTTTAATTTATGGAATCAGCGGTGCATGCAGAGGAATAGAGCTTGCTAATATAACGCTAGAAGACGTAGAAACGGATACAAACCTACAAGCTGTGAGTCTGCCGAACACGAAAACAAACAAAGAGCGTAAATTTGTCATCAGTCGAGAATACCTTAATATAGTTAAAGCCTATCAGGAGTTACGTCCCACTAATGTTTCAACGTTTGGATGAATATGTCAACTCAGCTGAAGCCGCACTCAGATCTTAATAATGCACGAAACTCAAGCATGAGTCGAGTCTCTCCAACTTTTACTCCACAACAATCAACTCAAAATATTACACACACATCCCAATCACAGAGAACCGAAATAAAATTGCCCGGGAAAAACATATCACTAAACATTCAAAATTGCTCTAACTGCACATTTAATTTTTAATAAAATTTCTGAAAATTGTCTAATTTTGAATTGTTTTATTTTCTCGCAATCGAAGTGAAAAGTAGAGTGTTTTACTCGGGCCAAAACCACCCATTATAACTCGGTCTTGTCATCCTCCCTCGCTACGCTCGGGAGTATAACAACCTCGTATACAATGGGATGGTTTAGTCCCTTGTAAAACAATCTACTATTGTTGTGTAAAAGAACTTTAACTATTATTTTACAAAGGTACTGATAGTACTTCCACCAATAGTGTCAGTTACAATCGAAAATAATAATAATAAAATGAAGCTAAATAGGTACTTTCAATTGATATGTTATTTTCAAGCACAATTTCAATCTGATTTATAGAAGTCTGCCATATACATATATACTATACATACAATATAAGCTATAAAGTATACATGAAAAAATTTGTGCGTTATTCCAAGACTTATATTTTGGTAGGTAATGGTTTTAAGTATAAAATTTTTTGAAGTGCCTTGTTAGAAGATTATATTACAAAGTTAGTATACAATATAAATTTTATATCTAAATAGAAAATACAAATTAATTACAAGTCCCTAAACAAAAATGCAAAATCTTACAAATAACACAGAAATAAATTACTAAGAACATAGTTTTTACGACTTTACGCTAATTTTGTAAAAATTAAGAATAATATCTTAATTTGTTACATCTTTGTACCAAAACATTATTTTGTAATACCAGGTTTGGAAGATCAGAACACTTATTACAATTTATATTTATACATTTTGAACTGGCAGCCAATAAAAATAAGAGAGCAAGTCAAATCAAGGTACTTTCAAGCAAACGTATTTAGCATAAGCCTGATTGGTAATGGAGATAGAAATTTAGACTTTTTTTCTCACAAAAAGTCGATTTCGCACATCCGTTGTAAGACATCAGCAAAATTTTCTAAGGAAAACTTTGAATGTCGGTAAATGTTTATTTATGGATGGTCTTCGTACAAAGTGTGATGAAAACAAACGCATTTATATCATTAAAAAATCTCATGAATTCATTATTTTCTACGCATAGTTTGAAATGAATATAAAAGTCTAATCAAAATTGGTCTTCATTAGTAAAAATACAACATCCTAAGATAATGTGCCAAACAGGTTGAGTTTACAATTGAAATTGTATTTTTTATTCGTTCTTAATTATTGCTGTTTTTAAACACATTTTACTAAAATTATATATTTTTTTTACTAAATTATTACGAGAAACTACCTACTTTGAAATTTCCCACTGTAAACTCAACCAGCCAGCCAATCACAATATTATTCTGACAATTCCGTACACCGTAGTGTAAAAAATATATTTTAAAAATTTATAAAAGCTTTGTCCCAAAATAAAACGATGGCTTTATCATTGCAACACCTTCCGTTTCAAATAACCGAATAAAACATTCGCACGTTTGCACAAAAAGTGTTGCCATGTAACGTAACCGCGTTCTACCAAGACAAAGAGTATAAACTGAAGACACTATGCACATTGTCAGTTTTCAGATCAGTCTGGTTACAGTCGACACGACTAATTTAGCTGGCCACCGGTTGCCCGCGGTCCTGTGTTACCCTACGTCCTAGCTAGCAAGCTAATTCGTTTCTGGGTTTCTGGTAATTATCCTTTTATAAGTTCTTTTAGTGTGAACAACCGCGATTATTTCATAGGTTATTTTGTAGTTTTTAGTTGGCTACACCGGGCCGCGGCCTAGTATCCGGGCACAGCAAGCTAAATGTCAGTAGTTGTCTGCATCGCCCGTTGGCGCCACTGAGTACACAGACGGTGGTCTGTGGAAGGGAAATATTGATTATACATAGATAGGTAATGTCCAAGAAAAGTAGCTAAATCATTGATTTATTAAAATAACCTTAAGACCGATCCAAACTAGGATCGTACCGCCACTTTTAATAATAATATTTATTTAACTTAAGCTACAGTCCATACTGATATATACCTTAAAAGCTAACATACATACAATATACACACTTAACTAATGACACGTTTTTCATTTGATTGCGGTGACGACGTGTAGATGACGCAATCAGTAATAGTTTTATATTGTGTAGTTAAGGCAGAGATGCGAAAATTTAGTTTGGCAAAGGCAACTTCGTACATATACATAGTTTGGGTGGCGTAACGCCCTAATTTATAACGTCCATGTCATCAGCACACATGTCCACAACCAAAAATGCCTCCCCAAACAAAAGGAGTTTTACCATTAGCATTTTTTTCAACTAACCCCCCCCCCCCCCCCCCCCGAAATGGTAAGTCGACACACAGCTTAAATTAAAGTAAAGAGAATTCACTAATATTATTGTCATTAGAAGTTATATTTTGGGCACAATGTATATTCAGCGCTATAGCAACGCTTCCTACCCCCCACCCCCCCCCCCAAAACTAATTTCTGGCTACGGCGTTGGTATTCGTATTCAATCGGGTTGAACTTGTTCTCTTCTGTGAAGACGAATTTTGCCGATGCGACTTATAAAAGTGTTCAAACTGTACCTTATTAATTTCTATTGTTAAATAATGTTTAGACTAGTTACTAAGTTAAGAATAAATCATCACCATCATCATCCGCAGCCGGATTTTACCCACTGCTGGGTATAGGCCTCCCGAAGTTTGTGCCAAATTTGAAAAATAAATACAACAAAAAAATAATTACCGCAGGGCACGCCGGGGCGCAGGTAGTTTCGAAGGCCTGGGGAGTCCGGAGAGGCGCGGCTCGATGCTACAGGCAGACCGAGGGTGCTCCACGGGATTTGCTAGAAAGGCAACGTAATTTGATAACAAGCGAATCATCATCATTAGCCTATATTAGTCCACGGCTGGACAATCGAATGTGAAAGGTTATTCCATCATTTATTTTTTCTTTAATTTATCAAAAACATTTTGTTTAAATTATAACCTTGTAGGTATACTCAACAGGTTTAATACCGGATCTGATCCTCCGAGGTTCTGAATATCAACTTGAAGCTTGAAAGAAACTGTCTGATGCAGTCCACGCTCCGACCTAACCCTATCCAAATCATAGCGGGTACCGAGAAGTTCCAGCAGCTTCTCAGGAGAGAGATTTGTTGCCTTGGAACCCACTTACAACAAAATTTTCAATCAGTGCGTCCTACCCGTCATGACCTACAGAGTTGAGACATGGACGCTCACAGTGGGGCTGGTCCACCAGTTTAAAGTCGCTCAGCGAGCTATGGAAAGAGCTATGCTCAGAGTTTCTCTGAAGGATAGGATTCGTTACGAATACATCCGACAGAGAACCAAAGTCATCGACATTAGCTCTAAGAATTAGCAAGTTGGAGTGGCAGTGGGCCGGTCATATCTCGCGAATAACCGATAAACCTGGTCTTGAGTGGAGACCGCGACTCTGCAAACGTAGTGTAGGACGCCTTCCGACCAGGTGGGATGACGAATTGCGAAAGACTGCTGCAAGCTGAAGACAGGGCGCTATGGCGCTATTGAGGGGAGACCTATGTTCAGCTGTGGCCTAATATAGGCTGATGATGATGATGAATTATAACCGTTTATGATTAAATCATCACCGAAGGAGGATAGGTTGGTACAAGGCAGAGGTACTCTGAATGGCTACGGCGGCCAATCTATGTGTTGTCACAGTTCAGGGAACCTACTCTGAAAACGAAAATCGAAGTTTCTGGTTAGTTTTCAAGTATAACTTTTGCTTGAAAACTAACCAGAAACTTCGATTTTCTGGTTAGTTTTCAAGCATAACTTTTGCTGGAAAACTAACCAGAAACTTCGATTTTATTATTATGCAATCGCCATAACAGTTGGTTTAGCACGAAAACGAATCGGAAACTTCTATTTGCCTTTTCTGTGTAGACCTCCTGCTTGCCTGACTTTTCTAGTCTAAGTAGTTGAATCGTGTGTTACCTGACGCAAGCCTCGAGGGTTGTCCAGAAGCAGGCCTGGTGGCATTGTTGACTCGCAGCTGTGAGCCCCCAGCTATCGAATACGGCCTTGTAGACGGTGGTGGCTGTAAGAAACATGCTGTATTTAATAGTCAATAAATAGTGCGGTACATTTAACACATTATTTGGAACAAAGGTAAGCAGAGCTTGTGTTATGTAATGGATGATTAATGCAAGTATTTATGATAGCTTGCTTAGTCATCGATCTATGCTTGAGTGACGCTTTTCGTTGGCATAAACGTCACTTAAGCATAGATTTATGACTGAACAAGTTTTCATAAATACGGGCTTTAAGATTACTGATAATAAGTATAACTTTTTTTACATACCTACATTAAATGCTGTACTATACTCAAGCCATTCTCAAGACCCAATTTTTGTAAGCGACTCGTATCACTAAAAACCAAAATTTTCTTTTTGGTGTCGAGTTTGGAAAACAGTTCATTCCAGTCAGTATTACGCATACCTAATACAAAAGAGCTCATATCGAAAGGAGTCAAAATTTTGTCAAAAAATCAACAACTAGAAAAAGTTTTATGGGTTAAGCTAATCTTTACAAACATTGTATCATGAGTTTGGCCAAAGAATAGGTAGTGTTGTCGTGTTACTTCTTACGACTATGGTCGTACCGAGCATTAACTAACCAAACTATACGAACTAAGTACCAAACAATGTCTCGATGTTTTTGTGGCAAACTGAATGTAATTATTTTGGTATTAATATTCATTTAAAATAATAGCAATGGAAATAGCATGCATCTATCAAAAATACATACACAACACCAAAACTCACAAAAAGTATCATTGATACCTACTTCAATGACCAATTAAAATCTACAAATCAAGCTATGCATGCATGAATCGTTTTGCCTATCAAAGGATAAGTTTAGACATTTTTAACAGTCTTCAAAAAAGGAGGAAGTTATATAGGTAGGTATATATTATACAGGTATGTTTGGCTGTATGTATGTTCGCCATTGAGTTACAATTATCCGCGCATTTCTCCGTCAATAGGCTACTTGACTACTACTGGGAAATAATTATATTGAATTGTCTGATAATGTTATTTCTTAGTTTTTCTGATTATCGTCCAAATCTTGGTTCCTCTATCGATAGGCGAAACGATTCCGTCTGAACCAATGGGGTCTTATTATTGTAAAACATCCCAATATAAACTCACTGCTATTTGGTGATTTCGCAACGTCGACATCATCGGTCGCAGCTGGCTGCACGGCCGCTATACAATGTTACATGACATGAACGTTACACACAAACACAACACACCAACACCTATGGACGGATAGTTCTACCAAGACACCTACGATTATTCTAAGGTTATCTGGTAGATTGCATTGGTAATTTGACCAATGTATGAATCTATTTTGAATGTATCATATTTCATTAATTTTTAATCGATTTTATTTAATAAAATGTATTCTGTGGTCAAATCACACAAATATTGACTTGTAATAATTATTATGAATAAATGACTATTATGACTATTAGAGAGAGCTCTTGATCGATAAGCCGCTTGCAACTTTTTTTTGAAGTTGTTTTGTTTCAATACAATACAAAATTTCTTTATTGTACACCAGAAAACAACATTACAAAGAGCATTACATAAGACAAGCACAATGGGCGGCCTTGTCGCTTAAAAGCGATCTTGTCCAGACAACCTTTGGATGGAAATAATTGTGAATTTAAGAAAGGGAGTACGAAAGATGATCAACGAAACATATTATTTTAACATTGCATTGGAACTTTTGTACCAGTGGTCTTGTGCACATAACGTTTGGGAATAAGCGACGCTTTTGAATGTAAAGGTACAAGATGTCTTGATAGAACTACAAAAATTAGTTCACTCAGCTTTTCTTTATGGATGTCAGACATTGTGATCGGCGTTAGTGGTGATTAAAGCCGGAAACACACTATTGAAACGTCACGCGACCCGACAAAAAAAGCGATGCGTGTTTAGTTTATCAAATCGTATTTATTTTCTATGACCACGATTACATTAATAACAACCGCGACGCCACGAAACATCGTCGGGTGTTGACAATGTGGTTTTCGGTGAAAGAAAATTGAAACGATTAGATTCAATTCAACATGGTTCGCATTTCGTCGGGTAGCGTGGCGTTTCAATAGTGTTTGGAGCCCTTGTATATTTTTTTAGAACTCCTTTTGGGTCTAATCTGTTTTAACATTATGATTTTTGTTATAGGGCTAACCCGCACTCTGGGTATCTCTAAGAAATGAAATAAGTCCGCCACCGTGGAGCCACCGGCGCTATAGTCCGTAAGAGGTCCCAAAGATTTTCGGTTGAACCGACTAAGGGTTTCATGGCTTAGTTGGTTAGAGCACACCCGTACTGAGGGTGGGGCGCGGGTTCAAATCCCGCCGAAACCGATAATTTTTGGGACTTATTTCATTTCTTAACATTATGTGTTTAACTGTCCGAGTTCCAATTTCATCTATAGACACAGAAAAGCTAGGCGCACTAAACAACGAGCAGAGACACAGAAAGCAATGGACAAATGGTTGTTCTGGCTTAAAGCTGCAGCGGTAGGTCCACCGGTTATTTTATTAGTTTTATTGGCTCTGTCAATGCTTCATTTTAGCCACATAAGCTACATAGAAAACAAACCAAGCCACACACTCATAAGTTAAAAACAACAAAAGGTAGGTACATAAAGGTCAGGCCATTCAAAAATCAACAAACAAACAAATCAATAGAATATTACCGGCATACTTAAAGAATGGGATTGCTGCTCAGTTCGAATCCGATCTGAGCGGGACAGCATGAAAGATGACGTGATTCTCAATCCCATAGTTCAAGTACCTATAAACTTAATATATTTAGGTAAGTATAACCTCCTTAATATATTAATTTTATAGGGAATAGAAAAAAGCGGCTGATGAACATCTGTAGCAATTAAGTATGTACAGTCAACTCAATGATAATTATATGTATGACTAGCCCGCCCCGGCTTCGCACGGGTAGATAGACGTATCCTGGTTTTTTTCACACCTTTGGTTACATTATCGAAGTTTTCATACGGATCCATAACTTTTTTGAAAATATTCTATAGCCTATAACCATCAGGGATAATGTAGGATTCTAATGGTGAAAGAATTTTTCAAATCGGTTCAGTAGTTTCGGAGCCTATTGCCTTGACGGCAACAAACAAACAAATCTTTCCTCTTTATAATATTATTATTAGTATAGATAAATTAGCACTTTATGTATGTGAAAAACTACAATTCCACATACAATTTTTATAAAATTTCATTAAAAATATTCTAGCTAGCATACATTAATAACCTGTTTTGTTAGTGACTGAGTGAAGTGTAGTGTTTTTAATCCTGTAAATAGAAATAAACGAGTCTGTTTTAAAATCCAAAGATAGATCACTACTAGTCACATCCCCTTTTAAAACGTCTTATAAATTTAACTAACAGCCGATTAATTCTGATTGCGTCTAAATAAAAATTGCAAAATTCGATCTAGTATCCGCCGCCTCTTCCGTAGATACCTAGAACCTTACAAAAATGACATTCGAAATTGTCTACGACTTGTTTTGATGCAGACAGGTTGCGCAGAGCCGTGACTAGATCTGTAAATACGGAACAAGAGATGTGGAGTCGAATTTATTTCATTTAAATTATCAGTAAAACTTAAAATAATAAACACTGTTTTTTTATAGGAACAATCAGAAAATGTTACCCATACTAAGTAATTTCTTAATGTACCTATCTATTAATTAATAAAAATATTAATAAAAATCTATTAAGAAAGTAGTAATGAAATAAGTTCACAAATTTTTTTTGGAACTTATTTCATTTCTTAGAGATACCCAAAGTGCGGGTAAGCACTACAACAAAAAAAACCTTACAAAGTAGTAAGTTATATAGGTAGGCAGTGTAGTCACTCCACTCTGTGTTTCTGTATAGTCAGTATAAGATAAATGAAATGCAACTAGAAAAAAATCTATTTGTAACATTTTATGAATTTTCAAACCGATGTTTAATTAAAACAAAAACAAATTATAACAAATTTGAAAACAATAGCCTCTCTATTCATGAATTTAGAACAAAGTCAACATCGTAACATAGGTAAAAAATAAATAAATTTAATTGTTTCTTTTATAAATTTTTCGTGTTATTTTTGTTATAATTGTGTACTTTCAAGGGTGGCATGTTCATATCATTGAACAAACCCTTAATAAATGACTTAAAAAAAAAAAAAAAAATTATCGCTGATTTCTTGAGGATAAGCTAATATTACATCACAGTGGTAAAAAAAGCATTAAAACTTTATTGAAAGTAGTCGGGTAAATAGGAAATCCCGTCCTTTTTTATCTTGGACGTGTGATTTTTGCAATTTTGTAAGGCATGCAATCTACCCGACCGTGGGAATGGCACTAGTTGAAATCGAAACTCAAAATGTCTAATGTGCTGCTCTCTTTTGATACAGACCGTTTCTAAGCGCTCATTGTAAATCTATAGGGGGCGGCGGATACCGTGATCGATGATTGCAAAGCTTAATATCTACGACATACGGGTGTTAATCCGTCAAGGTGGTAATACACTCATATATCGTAGAGCAGAAGCTTTTTCTGAGCAGCGGGGTCAGCAAATACCCCAATTCATGCTAGGAGGCTGGTTAAATTAAGACACGCCACTTAACGTAGTGAGTTTTTTATAGTCAATAGTCCTTCGTTTGACCAATTTCACCTGATAGAGATTCTATATTGTAGTAAATATGACTTACATCTTTAGGCGCGACGAGTTGGCTCTGCGGTCTTTCTCTCCGCAACGTCTCCGTGCCTTGTCTGACGAGCGGTGGCGGATTTGTGAGCACCGGCCGCGCTGGCGTGTCTGTCTGTAACATTTTATTTTTATTTTACAAGACTATCGTAGTGGAGGAATTCAATAAGAATGTATGCGGGTTAAATACGATAATATTATAAAGCATCCCTACGTAGCCAGCGCAAAAATGCAGGGATATTTGTATTTATTTACCATTTACAACTAAGTTCGTTATAAATCACAAGGAAAGTCAGAATTTGTACAATTTGAAAAGAAAGAAAATTTCACAATTCTCTTGAACAAACCGGGACGCGGAACGCGCATGTCTACTAGAACTGCTCTCCTGAAGAACCTCATTATCAAGCACAGGATTCCACGAGGACGTGAGACGAAAACCATCTTCACGATTAAAATACGGGTGTTTCTTCATATCAATCAACTCTCGATCCGCAAAAGGTGCGCGATAAATAATGTTAAATATATGTTAAAAAATTGCGAAAGTTTAAAAAGTATTGCTATGTTATACCTCTAGGAACACCTGTGTCTCTGCAGCCAAGCTGTAACCGTAGACTGGTTTGGACGAGGTGGGACTGAGAGCGGGGTTGGAAGCGTACACGTTGCGTCGTAGCATCGTCCGGCTAGCTGGGCCCCGCAAGGTTTGAGACGGTGTGGTTACTGGAAATAAAACACTTTGTTATCGCTTTGTAACATCCTACTAACATTACAAAGGAGGAGTTAGTGCCGTTGTAAGTTTAGTCGAAGACAGCTCCAAAATTACTGAATGGATTAGACTGAAATTTCGCACACATAAAGAACTGGATCTAGATTAACTTAGAGAAAATGCGTGTAAAGCCGCGAGCAAAAGCTATTAATGCATATTAATCCTACAGTGTCGTCCTAGGTGACGCGTTGTTATTGCGGTAAGCCACAACGCGGTAAGTGTCAGTGTAAAATGAATCTAAAGATTACGCGTTTCAGTCCATATTTGAAAACTTATTTTTGTGTGCAGTAGCGTTGCTTTATGCATGTGCTGTCTTTTATTGCTAGCCGGGGCTCTAAATTCATAATGTTTACTGTAGAAACGTCAGCGGTCGTGTTATTTACCGGGAGGTATCCTGTTCAGTTCCCTATGCGAGCTGTACTGCCTTAGCTTAGAGGTGGGCAGAGCGGTTCTCCGAGGAACGCCGGAAGGCGGCGCCATACAGCCGTAGGACGCTGTAAATATTAATTATTAGTAAGCAAAGGCGCCGTAAGTTTGTTTAGCGCAAAATAAGACTATAGACATGTACACACGGTGACGTGCAACCTCTCAATTCAGTATCAGCAAACAGTGGACATACCACAGCTGGACATGCATCCTCAAACAAGGGAGGTTTTTCATTAATAGGATATATGCATAGATTTTTAAAAAATTGATTGTTAATATTATTACATTACCGAAAAAAATATTAAACATACAATTTTTAAAATATTTATAAAAATAAAATAAATCTACTATCAGTTTCAGGTGATAAAAACGCTGCCCGTTTTCTGTGACGTCACCGTTCAGTTTTTCAACTCATAGTACTTCTGTTCCTTCAATCAAAATAAAATAAGAAACAATTAAATTATAAAAACCATCATGTTTGTTGTTTGCATGTTGTGTATAATAAAAAAAAATCTTTCTTTCAAAAAAGATATCCCACTAAGGTTTCACGAAAACACGGTGACGTCATGTTTAGAAATTTTGCGATTGGGTCTTATAATTATCTACATTATTAAATTTCACAATAAAAACATTAAAAATTACAAAAATTGTTATATGCAGATATATCAATAGAGAATACAAATAAAAATTATCAGCTTCTAAGAAGTCACATGCATATAGGTACCCTGTTACCACGCTTGGCAAGCGGATGGGCTATCGCAGTAGAGGTGTTAAAATAGGAGAAAAGAGAGGGGAGATTTTTGAATTATATTGCGTAAGCCCTCGCACTCTCTCATCTCTTAGAAATTAAATAAGACCCAAAATTGGCATGGTTCGAACCTGCGCCCCACCCTCAGTACAGGTGTGCTCTAAACCAACCAAGGGTGCAAGAGCCGTAAGAGGTTCCAAAGATTTTCTACGAAACTGACTAAGATTTCGTGGCTTAGTTGGTTAGAACACACCCGTACCGTAGAGGGTGGGGCGCAGGTTCGAATCCTGCCGAAATCGAAAATTTTTGTGACTTATTTAATTTCTTAGATTTTTTAAGCTTTTTCCGCCTACCGCCACTTGTTCTCGACCCGCTACTTGTCCTTAATCAAGTGATTTAAAAGTATTTATTCTGTGTCACATAATTAAAACAAAATTGACACAAAGATATAAAGATCTCTAGAGATATTGTGTGATGTGATTAATTCGTTTGGTAAACCAGTCATTCATTTAAAGCATATTCCATTAGAAACTCGGCTTTAAACACACGCAGTCCAAACCAACAAACCTGTATAAGGCGGAGATCATTTTGGGGCATTCTGGAAATTTTGCGAACCAATCGCTTTAAAGCAATCACAAATTGATCTCTAAACTAAACACTATAGAGTCCAAACCTGAAACAGTACGAACCCGTCCGGTCCGCGATCGACTAGGCAGAGAGATCATTCTGGTCGGCGGAGGCATTCTCCTATCCGGAATCAATCTCATCACCAATATAAAATCTACCTCTCTTAGCCTTCCGATTTACAATTGTCGCATTTTTTATAACTATAGTGCTGTCCATATCGTACCAAATTCAACCCTAAAGTAAAAAGCTAAGGTCCAAACCTGAAGCCGTAGGAATCCGTCCGATCGGCGACCGACTAGGCGGAGAGATCATTCTGTTCAGCAGAGGCTTTCTCCTATCCGGACTCAATCTCGTCGCCATTAAATCTCTCTTAGCCGTCCGCTTCACCAATGTCGCACTGTTTATAACCGTAGTACTGTGCATATCGTAGGTATTTTCCATATGCGAGTTGGAGCTTGGAGCTTTAGTTAAAGTGTAGGATTTGTCGTCGATCATATCGTATATGGGGGATATTGTGGTGTGAAGGTTTAAGAGGTCGCTTTTAGCGCCTTTTCGCAGGGCTGTTAGGGGGGTGGATGATACTTGTGAATCTGTGAATAAAAATAAATAAAATAAAATCTGTAGGAGTGAATTGTAAGGTTTCTTAGGTAAGAAACAAAAAATTTTATTCAAATTAATCAGAGCTTAATGGGCGTCTCTCACACATCCAACCACACTGCCCTACAACATAAAAAGAGCAAAAGAGCATTGAAATATGGTCTTAAACTCGTAACATTTAGTTATGCAATTAGCTCCCACACTTAAGGCGAATAGTAAGACCTTGGGCATGTCCGCGCGCCTATACGCAGCAAAGAGTGCTTGTTTTCGATTCAGCATACCATGTAGTGCCCTAATCAACCAAATAATACGATCCTCTGCGGTTAGGTGACGAGTAACTGGTCAGGTTTGTATCACAGATTTTGTAGGCAAAAATACGTTTTTACGTTTAATATCTTTATTTTGACTGCTTTTCGACGATAATGGACCGCCAAGAAATAGGTATGAACTATGTGAATCACTATACTGAATTGGTACTGATCGAATTTGAGACACCGATAAAAAGTGAGTTCGAAGCAACTAAACACACACTATAACTAACACTATAACAACTAAACTATAATTAACGGCAAACATTTGGGACCGCCAAGCACTTCTTCAAGATATGTGTTACAGGATATATAAATTTAAAAACTCCACAATCAATATTTTGGGGTTCAAAAACACCTAATTTTCATGTTTTTGCCTTCATATACGCCTTAACCTAAATATCTCATTCTTGTTGTTGATTTTTTGACAGAATTTGCATTACTTGTTTCTTTCGTTCCATAATCTGTCAGCATTATGGAACGAAAGGGCTCCAATTATGTTTCAAAATCGACGCCAAAAGGACAATATTAGATTTTTGTGTGGTATGTTGTTTAAAGCTGAAGACAGGGCGCTATGGCGCTCATTAGGGGAGGCCTCGTCCAGCAGTGGACTGATATAGGCTGATGATGATGATGTTGTTTAAAAAATTGTACTTTGAGAATGGCTCGAGTATAGATCATGATAAGATAGATAATAAGATATTTACGTGGGTCATGCAGGACAGCGGTATCCGGAACACTCTCTGGCGGACTGGAGGAGCTAAACGTGCCTGTATCCGTGCTCTCATTCGACCCTACCATCGCCCGTTCTTGGGAGCCCCATTCCTGAAAATAGCATCTTATTACTGTGGGTGTAAGGTGTAAAATTGTAACGAGTCTAGAATTTCCGGAAACAAAATATAGGTATTAAAAATAATTGATTACCTCTTGCTGTAGCGTTCTCTCCCCATCAATAAGGTTCAAAGTCGCAGAGTTAATATCAATGATATCATTCGGCTGTGGCTCATCATTTGCATACACTACCGTAGCGTCAATCGCGTTAGCTCTAGGCGATAACTTCTTAAACGTCGAGTTTCTCTTAGGAGTTTCTCTCGTTGGCGGTTCTTCTCTGTCTCTTTCCAACCCGTTCAATCTTCGCCTTGAGAGTAGCTCCGACGCGTTCTCTATACTTTGTTTTGGCACAGTTATCGTCTGATTTGGGAGCACGATGGTTTTCACTGGAGGGTCTTGGTTGAGTTGTTTCTCAGGCTCCCCTGGTAGAGCTTTCCTTGCTAATGACAACTTTTGCCTAGCTTGGATGATCTCGTTCAGTTCTTGCTTCCCTAAAGTTACATTCAAACTGTTCTTTCCTTCTTCAGGGTTTGCGATCCCCAGGTCTTTGTAGAAGGTATCATCGCGTTCGAAATTTTCTTTCTCCGCGTCGCTTCTGAATTTGTTGTTTGCGAAGTGCAGAGTTATAGTTTCTGCCATGTTAGGTAACTCCTTTTTATCGGCGTTTTCGTTTAAGATCTTCATGGTGTCGATTTGACAGGCTTCCTCTCTGGACATCGTGTAGCTTTCAGAGTTCTTGATGCCAGATTCTCGTCTCATGCTGCCGAATAGTTGGTATCTTGGACGGGCTGATAGAAGCCTCTCAGATTGTTCTAGATGAGTGAAGGTAGCTGAGCTGAAGATGTTGGTTTCTTCGGTAGGTACGGAGGAGTTGACGACATAGGAAGAATTGACTGAGTTGACCAAGCTAGGGGGCAGAGAATCTATGAGACTGTCGTTGTCAGGGTAAGTGGTTTGAGACAGGAAGCTCGTGCTCATGTCCTTTTCGTCGAGGATTGAGAGTGTCATGCTGGTCATCATTGGGTCTATGCTGTCGCGACCTGGTGGTATACCTGTGAAAGAAGCACTCAAATTATTAACTTTGACACTGAATGGCCGTTAGCAGAAGCTGGGTGCGGACATGGTAAATTAGAACACAGTGAGGATGGCCCGTGTTAGTCCACAGCTGGACATAGGCCTCCGCTAATGAACGCCATAGCGCTTTGTCTTTAATGTAGAATTTAATAGGCCGACGATATTCCTCTTTATTGGAGGTTAGCGAATCATTCAGAAATCTTAACGACCTCATTCATCAAAACGACCAGCCATTAAAGCTCAAATTTGTTTAAGTCATGGATAGACCCTGCAGTGCATACCAATGTAGGTGGGGAACAGTCTCCTCAAGAAGCAAAATACTAAAATTAATTAAGACATTCCCCCATCCACCCATTCGTGTCACCACTTCCTAAGACCGCCTTCCCTCAACGACTCAGGGTTGAACTGTCCTGAGTTCTCCATTAGGAGCGGTGACACCAGGCTTAGGGGAAACATCCTCATCGGGAATTCACTCTGGTACATATCTACGACTGAACTATCTCGAAGAACGTACCAGAATCCATATACGTGGGTATAGACCGCCTTCCCTTTAGCGAGCCAGGGTTGGATTGTCCTGAGTTCTCCATGGGAAGCGAAGACATCAGCTTGGGGAAGACATTCTCATCAGGGATTCACATTTAAACATATCTACAACTCAACTATTTCAAAGAACGTACCAGAATCCCTATGCGTGGATATAACTGCCTTCACTCTAGCGACTAAGGGTTGAACTGTCCTGAGTTCTCCATGAGGAGCGGAGACACCAGGTTTAGGGGATAGATCCTCATCAGGGATTCACCACTCTAGTCCATTATTTAACCAATTCCAAAGAACATACCAGATTCTCTATGAGCGAGTATAGACCGCCTTCCATCCAGCGACTCAGGGTTGAACTGCCCCGAGTTCTCCATGAGGAGCGAAGACACCAAGCTCGGAGGAGACATCCTCATGAGGGATTCACCGCTCTGGTACATGTTGAGGCTGCCTCGCTCGTTCATTATGTTTGTTAGGCCTCTGTGGGTAAAACAGGTTAAGTTACTTATTTGCAGTATTCTTGAACAAGCCGACTCATGTGTACTGGTCATATGAAAAAACATAGTCAAAATATGTCATAAATTTTCCTTGTATTAGTTAATCCTCAAAAGCTTATAATGGTCTACTGCTGGATGCAGGCCTCCCCCTGAGTACATTCCCCCTGCCTTATTGGCTTTTATTTCATGGAGGTTGATCCCCACGCTGGGCATTCGGGTCGGGGATCGCAGTTCGGTAGTAGATCTATTCTGCAAGAGGCGCTACTGCCCGCCCCCCGTGGTTGTCCCTTAGTCAAATCTTACGACACCCACGGGAAGAGTTGGGGTGGTGCAAATTCTAAGCCCACGGCAATTGGTTGATCATCACAAATCAAATCACAAAATTATATTCAACAGACTTGACGGTCAGACTTTGTAAAGCGACAGCAAATCCAAACTAATATTTAAAATTCGAATGTAACTCTGTCTGTCTGTCTCTCGTTACCTTTCTCAAAACTACAAATAAAACTATACATTTATCTTTTATATAAATAAAATAAAATTACACAGTAATGTTTCAGGTTTGCTGTAAGAAAACTCTTTTAGGGTTAAGCTCGCCTTTGTACATTGCTAACTTTATGTATTTATATTTCTTGTGTGTACAATAAAGAATTTAAGAATGTTACTAGGAACATTTTATACACCAGGTTACAAAATACAAGATTAAAAATACTGCATTTCTATTAAAAAAACTAAAAAGTCAGGGTTTCTTAATTACACTAATAACACAATAGGCGAGTGTTTCCAGGGTACGTATTGGAGTAATCCCACATGTCCCTGGACTTACGGTGTTTCTCCACTACATCTGAAATTCGACTGACTAAAACTTGTACAAAGGAACAGGTGTGTGATTTATCTGCGACTGGTTTATTTACCTCTAATGAATGAAATGCCATACTCAACATTTCGCCAAAATTGTGAGGTTTTACGACTAAACGATTCATATACGAAAGTAAACAATCCAAGGGAAATAGCAGTTATAATTTGTCAGCAAAGAAATTTCAGCAAAAAGTCTAAACCTTTTTATCAGTTTACAGGGAAGGAGGTGTTTTTCAAGGTTCAATAAAATTTTACTATTACATATTACCTTACCCATCAAAAAATCCACAGCAAGTAACAAGAAAATCACAAGAATTTACTATGACAATCATTTTAAGTTTGCAAATTTAGTTTTTTACTTCAAGACACGTTCACGCTAGCCGTCCAAACCTAGACTTGTGAAAGGTGGTACATCTAATTGCATGAAGAGCATTTAAATTCACTTAGATGTTACATTCAACTGTGATTAAATTACCATTTTGAAAGTAAGTTACCGCTTTTATGTAATTTTGGGATAAAAAGAAAAGAATTAAGCATCTAAGCATCTAATCTTGTTTTGATTATAGCTGCATTTTTGAGCTAAGTCATCCTTAGTGATTATAGAAAGTCTAGCTTTGAAATAGAATGTTTATTTAGGGTCGCCAAAAAACAGTAATTTGGTTGTTTTGCCGCAAATGGATTAGAACGTAAACTTTAAAATTAGTTTTCACAGCAAATACGACGGGCCTTGAAGAAATAAGTATATCATAGAGACTAAGAGGCTTACGGACAAACCGAATTACGGTTTAGGTTAGCTTTAAGATAATTTTAGTACTTAATGTGAAACATAAATAAATGAAAAAAAAAAAAAAAAATATTAGTATCATTTGCATTATTTTTTATCAGACAATACGTAAGAACTAATTCCCAATAGTAGTCAAATAGCCAATTAAGATATGTTGTATGAACAATTTTTATGCTTCATCATCATCACCCGTAGCCGGATTTTGCCCACTGCTGGGTGTAAGCCTCCTGAAGTCTTCGTATAATTAAACAATCCATATTAATATTATAAATTTAACAGAAACTCTGACTGTTAAATTTACACGCCTGAACGGATCGTATTGAAATTTTACAGAATTTTAATGGTAAACCAGAGATTAACGTAGGTTAATTGAAAATCGCGTGAGTAACCGCGGACAGCAGCTAGTGTTTTATTCGCTTCTAATTCTCAGTTGGGGGAAACTAGGATCTGCACTGACATCTCGCATAGGAGTGCATTGTCCCCCTGCCTAACCAGGTCCTAACCAGCCCAGCTCCTTGAAGTACCGGAGCAGGACTCTTGGTGATTGACAGCTTCGTTCCAGCTTTTCTGTGGGTGTGGTTTGATGCGTCTGTGAGTGAGGCCCTTCAGTCACGTTTTCCGTCTGGCCTCCTCTGTGGCCGTGCAGTGTACCACAACGTGTTCCACAGTCTCTTCTTCTTGGAACCTTACTTCTATACGTTTCCACAAATATAGATTCTTGTTCTTAAATTTATCCTGCGGGCTTACTTACTTGTTGAAAGTATTGTGTAAGTTATGCGCTGGCTGAGAGAGGTCTATGTTGATAGGCTTGGAAGGCGTTAGGTCCGACAGTCGACCATCCATTGAGAATCGACCTGGCGGCTCTGACGAGAGTGTTATATCCGCGTCCTCTAGCTGTAACAATAAAATAAATAAATAAAATATAATATAAAAAATTTACTCACTTAATAATGCAGGATAATCGACATATCATGTAGCTCCAGAGCTAAGCAGAACTTGTTAAGGGTACAAGATAGCTGATATATTTAAAATAATTCATGACATAGATAAATATTTTTATCACATAAAAAACCTCCAGAGCACCCGGAATAATTATGTGCAGATCGTACAAACATTTGTCCCGGAATCGAACCCGAAACACTCCATCGTCGTAGGAGGACCTTCATCCGCTGCACCACGGTGGTCATCATAAATATTTTCTGCCTGCAGCGGACTTGGGCTAACCAATAGAGAGGTCTTTATGGTGAATAGGGATGATGACAGTTACGAATAAAACGTCAAGTGCGAGTCGGACTCGCGCACCGAGGGTTCCGTATAGTAATGACCTTTTTTCTTGTCAATTTTATTGATTCAATGATTCTAGGTCCACGGGAACCCTATTGTATTCGGTCCATGGCGAGAATCAATTCTTTATTTTTAATAAATTACAAATATACCATTTTCAGATTTTCCCTTTACTTGTGCTTTAAGACCTAGCAAATTTTATGATTCTAGCTCAACGGGAAGTACCTTACAGGTTTTGTGAGCACTTCGAAATTTTGACGCCATATTGTAGCGTTTAAGCGCGAAATTAAAATTGTATTTTTAAAAGCTCAATTTGTCCTTCAAAACCCTTTTTTGCAGAAATATGATTTATTTTATATTCGGCAGATATGTAAAAACCTCTCGAAGTCGTTTCTCAAAAACAGTCATCATGCCTATTCATGAAAGATTACGAAACATAACATCAAATCTACCTTTATAAATGCGAAAGTTTGGATGTTCGGATGGATGTTTGTTACCAATAACTACAGAACGGATCGGATTAAAATTTGACTAAAATTTGATTTAAATTTGATTTGATAGGTAGCTCTAAACCTGGAAGAAAACAAAGGCTACTTTTTATCCCATAAATCAGTTCCCATGGGATATACTATAGTATATCGGGGTATGAACGGACGCGGGGGAAGACCGTATGACACTAATTGTAGCCGAATTTAAACCATTATTTTCTAATGCTGCCACCATTTTCTACGACTCCATCTAATGGCGTCGGCATAAAATGTTGTTATCATTCGAAAATATGGCTACAATTAGTGTCATACGGTCTTCCCCCGCGTCCGATCATACCTTGATATACCTAAATAACCTTAACTAATGCGTGCGAAGCCGTGGGCAGAAACTAGTATGTATGTAAATGAATATGCAAACTACTTCTTCTGTTATTGGTACGTAATAGGCGGATATCGTTTACGATGAATACGATGATCTAGTAAAGTGATAGCGAACGTGCTTCATGGATATGGGTTATGCAAATAAGATATATAAATAAACTAGCAGCGCCTTGCGGTTTCACCCGCTTAGTTCCCGTCCCCGTGGGAATTCCGGGAAAAAAAGTAGCCTATGTTCTATTCCAGACTATAATCTATCTCTGTGCCAAATTTCATCCAGACTCGTTCAGCCGTTCTGGCGTGATAAAGGAACAAACATCCAACCATCTAAACTTTCACGTTTATAATATTAGTGAGATGAGATAATATTACTGGACTATTCACACAGCATTATCTAGCCCTAAGCTAAGCAGAGCTTGTGTTATGGGTACTAGATAACTGATATACATAATATAATACATACAAAGATAGATATTTTTTATTATACATAGAAAACGATCAGAACTGTATAAATAGCTTAGTAGGTACATACTAGTACATTTTTATTAGATATATCATAGAGACTAAGGCCCGTATTATGAAAGCTTGCTCAGTCATCAACCCCTGCTTGAGTGACGTTTATGCCATAGAAAAGCGTTACTCAAGCAGCGATCGATGACTAAGCAAGCTTTCATAATACGGGCCTTAGAGGCTTACGGACAAACCGAATTACGGTTTAGGTTAGCTTTAAGATAAAATAAGTACTTAATGTGAAACATAAATAAATGAAAAAAAAAAAAAAAAAGATCGCCCTGAACAAATGTCTGAAGATCGTACAAACATTTGTCCCGAGGCAGGAATCGAACCCGTTGCGGGTTCGATTCCTGCCTCGGGACCAATGTCGCCGCACGCAACCTTTCTTTCTTCCACGTTCCACTTTCGCCCACAGAGGTCGTCTAAGATGTATGTCGATATATTTTTGCACGACGTTGTTAGAACTAATGTCGTGCTAAAGCTAGAGCTTCATAAGTGTTATGGTAAATTTATTGTTTTGAAAAGCCTAAAAACCGACGGTAAATTCCTTAAATTATCACAATTGTTTGGGACATTCCCTTGGGAGTATTTTTTATGCGACCTCCTCGAGACCATTCTCCGTACAAAACCGAAGAAATAATGTTCTAAATCTATGCTATAATATGATACATGCGAAAGTGTGTTTGTTTGTTTGTTTGTCTTTCCTTCACGCTCTTACTAAGCAACCAATCGGCTTGATTTTTGGCATGGAGTTAGTTGAAAGGATGGAGAGTAACATAGGCTTCATCATACTTTTCTCACTAATATTATAAACGTGAAAGTTTAGATGGATGGATGGATAGATGTTTGTTCTTTTATCACGCCAGAACGGCAAAACGGATCTGGATGAAATTTGGCACAGCGATAGATTATAGTCTGGAATAGGACATAGGCTACTTTTTATCCCGAAATTCCTACGGGAACGGGAACTACGCGGGTGAAACCGCGAGGCGCTGCTAGTTATCCCATAAATCAGTTCCCATGGGATAGAAATAACCTTAAACAACGCGTGCGAAGCCGCGAGCAGCAGTTAGTCGATCTATAATTCAGGGAGAAATCGACGAACTACAAAAAAAATACATACAGCCAAACATAGAACCTCTTTTGCTTTTCGCTTCGTCGGTTAAAATGTCGAGAAGTGGATTCAGGTGGTACTGGGTTACACTTTCTATTTATCATAAACTAGTTTCTGCTCGCAGCTTCGCCCGCGTTGTTTCTTTGAAAGCGTAGGTCCTAGGGTTACCAATTTTATTTCTATCCCATGTGAACTGACCGATTTATTGATGGGATAAAAAGTATCCTACGTTTTATTCCCTTGTTGAACTATTTGTATTATATTATTGTGACAAGCTTTTACTCGCGTTTTGCTTCCATGGAAGCTGTATCAACCTACATAACACACATGGGACTTATGGCTGATAAGGCTACCAATATAATAGAATTAATACAAAAATATTTCCGGTACCTACGTACAGGGAAACGTTAAATATCCTCTTTGTAATTTGATATTTTTGTGTCAGGTGTCAACTCTATGTTTAAAGTAATCGCCGACCTACTTTCTCAAGGAAAACAACGTGTTTTAATTCTATGGATGCAAATAATAGTAATACTTTCTAAATCGAATTCTAAATCAATCTAATACGGTTTGTTTTAAAGGGGCGATATATGACGCCATTTTGTGAAAAGGACAGCACATGATTTCGCGCGGGACAGAGCAGAGCGGCGTGTTTTTGCTGATTATCGAATAATAAGGAAATTTATTTCTTAAAATAAGCCGAAGGTTCCCATAATATTCTATTACGTAATACGGTGATATGAGAATAAAAAAATGTGATTGATAGTTTAGGAGAAACACGGTATTAATATTAATAACTAAGAAAACAGAAGGTATTTTGCACAATTATTTCTGATATTTAAATAGTTTTTCATTATTGAAACGCCCCTTCGTTTCAATATCTGCCTTGTATTTCGTAGATTATTATGTTTTTTAAGGCCAGGATATTCGAATTTAGCCTATTTTCGATTCAATTTTAAACGATCAAATATCCTTTGTTTTGATTGGACTAAAATTTATGTTGTAGTTGGATTAACATTATTGATTATTCTACGGTTCAAAACACGATATTTATCACTTCACCTGATGATAAAAATTACAAAGAAAGGATAGTTTTTTGTTGTTTTATGTAGTTGTACTTCTAGTGTATCAACGTTTTACTCTCAAAAACATGTCAGAAAATAGGCAACGACGTTTAGAAGAATATTCTACGGTTAGTTTTTCTCAAAACCTTTTTAATTTTGATAATAAGCAAAAACTTGATTTTTGGGCTTGCGTTGCTGTGCCCTATCTCACTCTTGTGAACACAAAATTCTATGCCTGTCCTTTTCACAAAATGGATCGAATATCCTGCCCTTAAGCTTTTTCGATAGAGATAATGGAGAAAAAAAGTTTTAACGTTACCCAATTCACGTCAATTCACATATTTATATCCACGCCTTAAGCGAGAGGTCAAAGGCCGCCCACAATACTGTCGGGGTGCCATATTTGGACTGCTCCAAATCTGATCAGAATCATTCTTAGTGTACTTTCACCGGAATAAGAAGCTATGTGTAATCAAACGGAAATAACCGGCCAAGTGCGAGTTGGACTCGCGCACGAAGGGTTCCGTACCATTATCTATAAAAACAAAAAAAATCACGTTTGTTGCATGGGATTACCTTAGATATTATTTTATTTTAATTTAATTATTTATTTTTAAGCTGAATATATAACTAAATATTCTGTGAATATTTCAAGCGTCTACCTGTTGCCGTTATTAATATCGAGCGCAAACGAGTAAAAAAATCACGTTGATTGTATAGGAGCCCCCTTAAATATTTATTTTATTCTGTTTTTTAGTATTCGTTGTTTAGCGGCAACAGAAATACATCATCTGTGAAGATTTCAACTAACTATCACGGTTCATGAGAAGTCTTAGTAATAGGGTCCCGTTTTACCCTTTGGGTACGGAACCCTAAAAACTAACACCAAGGTAACCACTAAATTAAGAACAAAACCTTCTACAAAGCATAATTGCACACGCGCATCGTAAAAGGTAGAAATTCTAGCTCGAAAAGGACGAGAGAAAAGTTATATTATGAATAAAAACTGTTAGAACCAATAATTGATTCGCAATTCGGCGATTCGCTCCAAAGACAACAGTGATGTAAAATATTTTCTACTAATATCGCTTTGGTCTTGTAACTCTTTTGTTTACGAAAAATAAAAGAAGGTATAGTTAAAAAAAATACATATAGTTCTAATTCGTTTCTACTATGTGATTGTAATTTTCTTAGATAATAAAATAAAAAGTGTAAAATCTCTTCTATCCGTAAAAGAAACGCCTCTCTACTCTCAGCAGTCGTAAAATAATGTATTGCAAGGAGTGGTATACTTCGTGTATATGTTTAATAAAGTGTTTAACGCATAAGCTTCGATGAATTATACCTGGGTATAATAGGCTACTTGACTACTACTGGGAAATCATTCTAAAGTATTGTCTGATAAAGATAATGCAAAGTGTGATTAATATTTTTTCAAGGCCAGTCGTATTAATTATAAACTAATTTTAAAGTTTGAATAAAATAATGCCGCGCCAAAACTATAATCTCCGTCATGGCTACCGTTTTCTAAGCTATGACGTCACTCCGCCATACCACACCTAACAAGAAGAACTCATTGACACTGTAGATGTGTGACGTCACTTGCGATCCAACCAAACACAGCGTTTTCGGTCACGTGATCATGTATCAAAAAATGTATAATTATAATCCCGTTTTTTTACCTAAAAGAGGCATATTTTTAATAAAAATCACCTGATTACGCTTTGTTACGTTGTCACTGACTAGGATGAAAACAATTTGGAACTTATTTTTAATGTGGTCAAATATTCTATTGATCGAAGTGCATAGTTCATATTCATAAGCGAAAGCTGAAGACATTTTGTTGATAAAGGAATAAAATCGAGATTCACAATCATCGAAAATGACCATGTTGAGTTAATAAACTTTCACTGAACATGGTATTCATTAAACTTTCTCTTCACCTAAAATCATCAATCAGTCGTATCGTAAGAAATGACAGAACGCTCTTCAAAAGCACAAAATAAGTCCGGAACGGAAGTAGGTAGGGTTTTCGCCTGAAAGAGATGGCATCCTAGCGATAAGGCCGTCCTTGTTATTATCGTACTTGGCGGTGTGAATTCGAAAACGAGACACCCAGAACGAGAGACCTTGAGAAATGTTTTTGTTAACAATGAATTGTTTATGTATTTTCGGGCT
The DNA here is from genome assembly GCA_947086465.1 of Eupithecia exiguata. NCBI lineage: Eukaryota > Metazoa > Arthropoda > Insecta > Lepidoptera > Geometridae > Eupithecia > Eupithecia exiguata. The sequence continues at coordinate 3,484,223 of OX352244.1, read as the reverse complement.
GTTATTGAAAACGATAGCGCCATAATGCACATCAGGACTCCTGATCCTCACTATACATAGGCTGCTCCTGATTCAGATTTGAGAAGCCTATGTCTAGGGTAATAATGAACACGATTGATGACGATGACTTTAATAACCCCTTATTAAATTTAGGATATTTTATCCAGCACAAACCGCAAGCAGAAACTAGATTCCCTATTTCAATATACAAGCTGTTTATCTATGCACAATGTCACATGTATTTACTTATAAATTATAAACGTACAAACTGCGTACAAAACCATAACAGATAACATAAAACCGTTATTACGTCATCTGTTATGTTAATGTCTTGAAGTTCACAGTCGTGGCTGCGATGGTTATTGGATTATGGAATTTTTAACCGACTTAGAAACATAAAGAAGGTTCTATGCTCGGTTGTATAAAGTTTTTTTTGTATGTTAGTCTCCTTCATTTGTTGACCGACTTGGATTAGAGAATGATCCCTTGGTAATAAACCCCATAAATAAATGATTATCGAGACATAATATTTGTCCTGCTAAATTTAAAAACAGTGTAAATATTATGGAATTTAGAACCGCCAATAATTAACTGGCTTAATTTTGATTAGTTAGTTGTCAAACCAAATTAAATAAATAAATAATGCTGGACAATTCACACCGCATTATCTAGCCCCAAGCTAAGCAGAGCTTGTATATGGGTACTAGATAACTGATATACATAATATAATACAATACATAGATATATATTTTTTATTATACATATAAAACTACCAGAACACCCTAAACAAATGTCTGCAGATCGTACACACATTTGTCCCGAGGCGGGAATCGAACCCGCAACCTCCTGCGTCGCAGGCAGACCTTCGCCCACCGCGCCACAGAGGTCGACGAATTGGTGAGCGGATACCTTCGAGTTTATAAATTTAAAGTTTTTGTTTCAAAAAATTTAAGAGCGAGACACAATTCTACGAAGCTGTACCTACTCGTATTTCTTTCGCCTGTTGCGTTTTCGGCGGCATTATAAATTATATCCGTAAGCCGCACGCGCACCTACGCAAACTTCCCATTCTCGCTGTCCGTCACAGGACTAGACATTTGCCGGCAACTATCTTCGTTTTATTTATTGCACAGAAGACGGCGTTTCCAGAATATAATCTTTTTAGACACATCTGGGTCTACTAGACTAGACTCGAAACACAATGTTTGTGTGTAAAATCAATCCCGTTTTATTAGATAGGTTAGCTCATGCCCGGGGCTTCGTACGTTGTTTTTCCCGCATAAAAAGTAGCCTATATCAATCCCTATACATTAGCCATCGAGCTTATAGAATGTTAGTAAACAAACCGCCCATACTTAACCTAAAATTCACTTTGTTAGCGCGTCCTTTTATGCGTAATTTACATTACTTGTCGATTTGAGATTCTTCCTTCAACAAATATTACTTACAATTACGTCTGAAATTCAACGCCAAGCAAGTGAGATTTAGTTATTTGTTTCGTGGTTTATTTACTAACATTCTATAAGCTCGATGGCTAAGGTATAGGATCCCTACCTTCCACCTATCTCTCTGCCAAATTTTATTAAGATCCGATAAGCCCTTTAGTCATGAAAAGGTAACAGTTTCTTTAGAATTTATTAAATTAATGTATTCTCTGAGTGTGGGTGGATATAGTAGAAATGTGCTGTATGTTTCGAATTAATTTGGTATATTACATAAGTACCATTTTTTTCTCTTTCTGTTCCAAATTATCGACGGAATATGCGTTTGTTTTTATAATATTCAAAGTACAACACCAACAATCATAGGTTCCCTAAGTGACTGGCGGTGTTATCATAGCTTACAAACATTAGCTACAAGTTAGGTACCTTCATAGCTAGCTTGGTAATTGATTGCATAATCTAATCATGCGCAAGAAATGACGAACCATTCGTCAGTCATTAGAGAATGAACTAGTTTTTGCCCGTAGTTCGGGTGGTCTGGAATTTACTGTGTAACACCGGGGTGGCAAAAACTAGATTATCATGAGCCATGTACATTATAATCCCTAAGAAATTATCATCATTGGTGTCAATTCACATTTCGCCATAGCTGAACTAATTTTAAAAGAGCTTAACTAGACATGGACGTGCGAGTGTCGTGGCGGTGTAAGAATCGACCACTCCAACTAAGCTGACGGATGTCGTAAGAGTCTTCCTTCTGTACCACCTCCCAACTCACGTCCTACTCATTTATGGGAAGGCGTGTTCAGCAGTATATACGTATGTTATGTATCCTAATGAGATCAGACTAAATAGGTAGAAGATACAATAGTACATTTGGGTGTACATTGTGGTTTGATCCCATGTGCAAAAATATACAATAAGATAGTTCCAAAAGTTAGTTAATAGATGTATAAACTCATACCTGAGGATCTTCATCTTGAATCAAACTCCGTCGCTTCATCGCATAATCCTTCACAACAGCACTGTTATCCGAATTCGTATCCACATTGAACGTCTTCAATCGCACCAAAGGACTAGCGCTCAGGGCACTGTTATACTTGTTATACGTTAGGTACTTGTTACCAGAGAGCAACGAAGGATGGGTAGATGTATTGGAAGACAGAGATGATGGGCTGGATACTTCCACTATAGATTGGATGCTGGGACGTGTGACGCGTTTCTTCGGTCGCACGTACGTTCGCGAGTCGAATTTCTGTCGGTCTGGTAGTGATTGGTAGTCATGATTATCTGGAACAGAGGTGGTTGTTGTAGTTTTTGTGGTCAGACTAGGTGTCTCCGAGAGTCGAAGACAATCTTAACTAAACATTTTAGAAGAAATTAATAAATCCCAAAAATTTACGATCTCGACGGGATTCGAACCCGCACCTTCCCCTTCAGCGCAGGGTTGCTCTTTTTCCAACTAAGCTACGTGATCTTAGTTGGAAAAGAGCAACCCTGCGCTGAAGGGGAAGGTGCGGGTTCGAATCCCGTCGAGATCGTAAATTTTTGGGATTTATTAATTTCTTAGAAATTACCCAGAGTACTATAATAAATAAAAACCTTAAACATTTTAGGGCATATAATTCAGGCCTTTGTTCGTTGTCAAAACGCCCCTGCATGGAGGGCGCACGGATGCCATACTGCGGCTGCATCTATGGTTCCACTTGGCAAAACCTAGGCCAAAATTATATGTATGCGGCACTTACGTATATAACTTGTACCTAACCAAGAACAAGTCATCTACTTAGGTGCCGAACAACGAACACTGCATCCTTCGTGGATGTTAAGTCCAATAGTGATGATAGTTGTCAGTAGGTTTATCGCATACCCACTAGGATTTGGCTACCGCTCTGGGTAGCGAATAATACCGCGCAGGTCTAAACAGGCCTTTAGGAAATACAGAAGCATTCGTTCAACGTCTTCGTACGAGTGACATCGTACGAAGACGCGGTTTACAACGCAACATTAATTATAGGTAAGTAAGGTTGTTTGTGTGTGTCTGTGCAGTTCTTGTGGAGTCAAATAAATATATCTTTATCTTTTAGGTGCGAAGTTTCGTTGTTTTAATGCATGGTTGTTTGTTTCTTCTTTATCCCATATATGAGTGAGTACTAAATGGATGGCAATACAGCGATGTCCGGCAGAAGTTCGTTTTTAATCAAATGATATAACAACAACTCGTCAGTAAACCATTTAATAAATCTCTCGGCCATTACCTAAACCGAGACGAATACCAGAAAATCCAGATCAACGTACCCATACAAAATTGCATAGTAAAATCTTCAGTGATAAGCGAAAGGAGCTTTACCTGGCCGAAACAAGGTATAGTTTATGTTAACGTTAGAAACGTAGCGCTGCCGGCATAGAAGTAGGTTAATTTGCGCCAAAATCGGTTTTGCGTTTGGTATGCGACGCAGCTGGGTTGGTAGGCGGAAAGCAGGGTGATAGTTGTTACAATGTTTGGTATGTTAATGAATTATGATGACAGGAAGACGTGATTGGACTGATAAGCTTGGCATGCTTTAAATAAGGGCCTACTGTTTTCTAATTTCTCTTTATAGGGTTCCGTACCCAAAGGGTAAAAACGGGAGCCTATTACTAAGACTTCACTGTCCGTCTGTCACCAGGCTGTATCTTATGAACCGTGATAGTTAGACAGTTGAAATTTTCACAGATGATGTATTTCTGTTGCCGCTATAACAACAAATACTAAAAACAGAATAAAATAAATATTTAAGAGGGCTCCCATACAACTAACATGATTTTTTTGCCGTTTTTATAGATAATGGTACGGAACCCTTCGGGCGCGAGTCCGACTGGTACTTGGCCGGTTTTATTTTTTTAATTACTTACCGCCCTAGGGCTTTTCTAGCTACATTATTACCCTGGAGCGCTAGTTAGTCACCTACAAGCCCCATTTGGAGGTAATAAGAACCTACTTACTACTAATACAGGCTTTTATAAGCCTATCTCAAGCTCCAGCTCCTCACAAAACAGGTTAATAGCTTAAGTCCTTAATTTCATTTTACTCAAATATCTTGAGAAAACCTTTTTGTGAGTGGAAAAAAAAATAAAAAAAAATATTACTTACCGAACATGTGAGATGTAAAAGTTGATTAACGGTTCAACTATTGTAAAATATCAGTTACGATAAGCTCGCAATGGTTTGCGATTACGTACGCGTTTTAAAAACTACATCCAAGTATATCAGTTATCATTATCATGATAACTGCGCACTAGACCCATAAACATAACACAATATCAACTTAGCTTGGGGCGAGATGATGCTGAGTGAATTGTCCAGCATTATTTATTTATTTAATATTATATAATGCAACATTTCACATCTAAGGTCTGTATTGTATAAAGTTGACATTCGCAAGGTGCAAATGTGTTTAAATAGAAACACGGCCCGTGGCCAGGTGGGTCGATAACTAGGCGATTCTAAAGATAGCACGAAGTCAATGTAATTGACTGTATATTACACAAGTTGCTACGTGCTACACGAGACGAAAGCTTCGTCTTGTGCTTTAAGCCAAATGTGGTAAAGAGTGTTGGCATGTTTTGAAGTGAGAGCCATTTTGTTGGTTTATGAGTTAAAACTTTATGGAAACGGCAGATTTGATTTTGATAATATTTATGCAGTGTGACAGAGATACCGAGGAGGGTAAGAGATGATGATATAGGAGATAGGGTAAGAGATGAAGAATTTCAGGATAGGCTTTAGTAAGTTTATTAATTCATTTGGAAAACGTCTCCGCAAATTGTGGGGTGTGGCTCCGGTTGAAATTCAGAAGCTTAAGATAACAAAGGCTTAGCAATTTTAGACAATGCATTATGAGATAAACATACTTTTATAAATTACAATCAAATAATAGAATTAAATTAAAACTAGTATTTACAATTGAAACAATTGAGCTAACTGCAGACTGTTGCAAACAATCTACAAGTAGCTCAACTGATCCATATCAATACCATAATACCATAATAATTATGAGATACACATGTCAAATCGACGTAGGTTTTATTTTATCATAATATTGTTCGTCCAAGTCCAACAACGAATTAAAAAAGGGGAATCGAAAAGTCATTAACATTTTTAAATTAGGTCTTTCTGACAGTATTTTTTATTTTATATATTTATACAGTACAACTGTTTTTATACGGGCCTAATAGTCTTACGTAATAATAAATATTGCTGGACAATTCACACAGCATTATCTAGCCCCAAGCTAAGCAGAGCTTGTGTTATGGGTACTAGATTACTGATATACATAATATAATACAATACACAGATAGATATTTTTATTATACATAGAAAACGACCAGAACACCCGAAACAAATGTCTACAAATCGTACAAACATTTGACCCGAGGCTGGAATCGAAACCGCAACCTCCTGCGCCGCAGGCAGACCTTCGCCCACCGCGCCACAGATATTGACTTAGTTACGTTAGTACGTTGTAGGAAGCTGACTTCACTAAATAAGAAACATGAGCGAAACTGGCACATATACCTACGTCTTGTAAGTTGCAATACAATGTAGGCGGTTTATAATACGGCGCGACGTACCTACTGGTGCCATAAACAGGTAAGTAGAACCTTCAAGCTAGATAACCTACTATGCGAAGCTTGGTTGAGAAACTTTGTTTATCACTGGGTAGAGAGAGATAGATAGTACATTGAGAGAGAGATCAGCAAAGATTGGTTCACATTCACACTTGTAAATCTGAATACAAGCTCAATGCTTAAAGCTCGAAGCTCTCCGGGTTTTAAAAAAACTATCTGAGCGTGGTCGAAGCGACGCGTGACCCGAGAGCTGGTGAGTATCTGGCGCAGCGCATTAATTCTATTATTTGATTGTAATTTTCTATTTGTCACCTTTTTACACGTGTTTTTGCAAATAAATGACTTTAACTTTCAAATCGATCCAGAAATGACGTAAAAATCGACGTCCCGTGACCACTGTACAGGGCAGACGTGTGTCTCTCGTTATTATAATTAATTTTTGTTTCTTTGCCCTGTATAAGTTACAACTAATCTCTACCGTTAAAGTTACTTTTGTAAATAGGCTTCCCGCGACACAGGCTTGCCTCGTGCGGGGGCCGCCAGTAATGTGTACTCTATAAGTTAATTGGCAAATAAATCATTTTGTATTTTTTGTATTTGTAATATTCATAAAACAAAAACGTACATACAGCCAACCATAGAACTTCCTCTTTTTTCGAAGTCGGTTAAAAATTTCGAACAAGTACAAACTGTAAAGGTTTCCTACACAGTATCGGATCTCAGACTGTCTACTGTCTAGTCTCGTCTACAGTCTAGAAAGTGAAACGTTACCCGCAAGTCTCGAATGATAATACAGTCGACCCGCGGCTGTTGATTGCGTGATCGTCATTTGTATGATGCATTAATTACCTTATGATATACTAGCAGCGCCTTGCGGTTTTACCCGCGTAGTTCCCGTTTCCGTGGGAATTCCGGGATAAAAAGTAGCCTATGTTCTATTCCAGACTATAATCTAACTCTGTGTCAAATTTCATCCGGATCCGTTGAGCCGTTCTGGCGTGATAAAGGAACAAACATCCATCCATCTAAACTTTCACGTTTATAATATTAGTGAGAAGTGAGATGAGTTGCTGACGATACGGACAAATTTTATTAGGGCACAGTGTCGCAATTGACACTTTTGATTTTAATATTTTTATACTGTCGATTCGGACACCATCGAATTATTGAAGCTGTCGAGTACAGTCAGGTAAAAAAACATATCATCCTGCTTCTCGTTTCCGATGATATTTTAATATAATAAGTAGATAGATTACCTATTCGAGCCGTTTGGGGTGGAAACCCTAGGTCCTTGGGGTCCTGGGGCACATGGAATATACAAAGATCTAGCAAAACTCCTAATAGAGTCCACAGGTGATCGGAATGCTGGCTTTTATTTCGGTCAACGAATTAGCATTGCCATTCAACGTGGCAATGCTGCCAGCATTCTGGGCACTTTGCCTTCTGGTGACGGCTTAGAATATAATAAAATAGATTTAAGTGTAAATATTAGTTGTAATTATTATTGTATTTTCTTTATCAATGGATTGTAATTAATAATAAATAAATGACTTCTACAAAATAGATAATATAAGTAGATGATAGTAAATTTAGTAACTATCTATACACATCATTACACATCATATTTGGTCAAGCACTTTTTTTTAAATTCTTTATTAAGAGCTTTGTCACACATGCGATTATGTCGCCCTGGTGAGTTTAACAGGAAAAGCTAAATCAAATCTTAGAAACTAAAACACAATAAACCCAATTACCTAACATTAACATAAAAAAATTATAAGTCTGACATTTTAATTTTATAATTTTGACATGCAAAAGGATTCTATCAATAGATTAGAAATTTCTGTCTTAATTTAAAAAAAAAGAATTACCAAAACTTAGCATAGCCTGGCATACTTTCAACAAGTATTTATAACGTTATTAATGACGTTATGCATATATTTTCACGCGGTTTACGCGCAAAAAGATGTCGCAGATGCCAATTTCATTGAACAAGTATTGACGTAATCGTTCGTATTGCTCAGCTAAATGTAAGTAAACATGACGTCTCCCATCTTTGCGTAAACGTGTATCAAATCCAAACATCACACCTAAAAATCTTCTCTACTAAACCATGAAATTATTGTATTTTTGGTAGTTGGACCATATCATAATGCTTTACTGATTCGATTTTTTATAAATCGATTTTGTTTATGAAGAAGTTGGAATCGATATTGTAATGTTGTTCAACATATTGTATTATTACCCGACTACCAACAGGGGAGGGTTATGAGGTTAGCACCCTATGTTTGTATGTTTGTATATTTGTATGTTTGTATGTATGTGGCCGATTTCTTTGTTCCCACGTAGCGCTGAAACTACTGGTTCGATTTCAACAAATTATGTATCGATTGATTCGTCTCAATACCCCGATGGTTATAGGCTATAGGATTTAGGGCTCCGACCCCGAATAAGCCTTCAAAACGCGTATTAAAGTTTAGGTAGCCGCAGGCTGCAGGCCCCATAGAGAAAAATTACAATACCTACGACCTATTTTCATTTTCAACTCTATGCCTATCAAATATGACCGATACGTCATTCTATTTTGTCAATGTAAATGTTTCAACTTTTATAACTTTCACGTAGTCGGGTTGTAGTTTTTAACTTTATCTTGTTTTGGGTATAGCAATCAACTTACCTACGATACTGAAAGCACTAACACCAAGTACTTTTTACCCGACTACCAACAGGGGAGGGAGAACGAAAAAAAAAACGAAAAAACGAAAAAACAGGGAAGATTGACATGGTTAGATCAAATACGGTGCAGATTAACAACTCAATACCCCAAGGCAGTGTCCTTGGATGTATTCTTTTCTTAATTTATATAAATGACTTACCGAAGTGTATAACTCAATCGTGTATTTTATTTGCTGACGATATTTCAATATTGACATCTTGCAAAAATGACATTAATTTAAATATAAATCTGACCGACATCTTTAATATTATTACTAAATGGATGACTGACCATAACCTCGAAATTAATTATAAGAAAACTAAAATTATGCAATTTAGACCATACCAAAAACCTCCGCTTGACATACATTTGACATACAATAATACTAAAATAGAATGCGTTGACACATTTACCTTATTAGGATTAGATATTGACACGAACATAAACTGGAAAAGCCATATAAAAAAAATCAAATCCAAATTGTCTTCTTTCTCGTATGCTTTGATTGAACTCCGAAAAGCGACAGACCTTAAAACGAGTTTGGCCGCGTACTACGCATACGCATATTCTTGGATCCGCTACGGAATTATACTATGGGGAAATAGCGTAGACGCAAACGAACTTTTCATCTCTCAGAAAAAGTGCGTCCGTACCATAGCAAATATAAGAGTACCAGAGACGTGTAAACCCCACTTTATACAATTAGAAATTCTCACCCTAGTATGTATATACATCTTAGAAACATGCAAATTTGTAAGGAATAACCCAATTTTTTTCCAAAAAATAAATGACCAGCCTCGCCGATACCAAACTAGATATAAACACAACCTTGTCATGCCCGCATCAAAATTAAAAATCCACCAATCCTCCCCCAACTCGATGGCGGTAAAAATTTACAACACTTTACCAGAAAAACTAAAAAGTATAGAAAAAAATGACATGTTTGAATCCAAATTAAAAGCGATACTCATAAAAAAATGTTTTTACGAACTTGACGATTTCTTCAATGATAAATTTAGCGACTCGTAATCTTTTTAATAGGTATTGAATGCATTATTATTAAGTAAGTACATCATAAGTAGAAAGGCATGAAACCTGGCCTGTCTTCCATTGCAACACCCTAAATGGGTACATACTGTGAACATTTTATGAACACTCACCTAACTACTAAGACCTGACTGTATGAATGCAATAAATAAAATACTGAATACTGAATACTGAGGGTTATGAGGTTAGCACCCTATGTTTGTATGTTTGTATATTTGTATGTATGTGGCCGATTTCTTTGTTCCCACGTAGCGCTGAAACTACTGGTTCGATTTCAACAAATTATGTATCGATTGATTCGTCTCAATACCCCGATGGTTATAGGCTATAGGATTTAGGGCTCCGACCCCGAATAAGCCTTCAAAACGCGTATTAAAGTTTAGGTAGCCGCAGGCTGCAGGCCCCATAGAGAAAAATTACAATACCTACGACCTATTTTCATTTTCAACTCTATGCCTATCAAATATGACCGATACGTCATTCTATTTTGTCAATGTAAATGTTTCAAACTTTTATAACGTTCACGTAGTCGGGTTGTAGTTTTTAACTTTATCTTGTATAAACCTAACTAATGCACTAGCAAAATCTAGTATGAATAGTCAGTACCTATGAGTAGATAATGTGATTCAGCCCACGTTCTGCTACTCTCGATTTTTAATCAATGACAAATACAGTCGATAAGAGAAGTGCTAATCTCACCGTACCAAATTGAATTATGTACACCGATTTCAACTTTTTTAAACATTCTGACCGTCAGCGAACTCGCTAATAGCTGAAGAGAGACAGCTCAGAACTGAAATGCCTGGAGAAGTCTTGTGTCTTGTGTCAGAGGCCAAAATTCCTTTCTTTATCTTTCGAGTCACTAACCGAGAGGAGTATGCTGACAAGCAAGCAAGGTTTTACAGAGATAAGAGACACGTCTTATACGGATATACAAACACAAGGCAAGGGCTTAGTTAGTTATACCGTTCCAACCCAATAGGGTACAAACGGGGTCCCAATACGAAAAATACTACCTTACGCAAACGTAGAAAACGTGTAAAATAAATTCGACAGAAGACTCCCTCGCTGTGACTGTACCACATAGCTAGATAGCCGCGACCCTAAAAGGACTGTAGATTAAACGGAAACTGCTATCCAGTTCTCGATTGCTTCTTGCTGTCAAGGTATCAGAAACTAGCGACAGACAACTTTTTCTTCCTCTGAGAATTTTTCTATGAATGGTGCATAGACGTGAAAAGAAAACTTGTGGCTTAATTACATAATATTATTCTACCTAGCCGTTTAATATAATAAGTATATAACACTTATTATATAATATATAATAAGTGTCTCTATCGAAATATAGGCCAGATGTCGCCCAGTTCCGCACCGACAATAGTATTATGGGAGAACAATCTTAAGCTTAGTTTTATATAAATATTGACCTGTATCTAAATCATATTATATTTAGACTTAGATAGGCAAATAATATTGTATTACATTTTAAGGATTATACAAACTTACTAGAGGTAAGTTATCTAGACCACCCAAGCAGAAATTGTGTTATGGGTACTAGATTATAAAATAACTGATATACTTAATACAATACATAACATAGATACATAGGTATATATTTATAATGTACCTACATAGAACCTTCACTTATTCTATCACTCCCTGTCCATCCAAAGGTTGCCTGCCAGATATTGCTCAAAGCGATAAGACCACCCATTGTACAACGTAATCTGTAAAGTTATTTCCAGTCCCGTGTATCTATTTTATTTGGTGTGCAATAAAGGGTTATTGTATTGTATAGAAAACACCGAGAACACGCGGATCAAATATCTGTAGATCATACAAACATATTTGTAACTAGGCGGGAACCGAACTCGCAACCTTTTGCGTCGCAGGCGGACCTTCGGTCGCTGTGTCACCAAGTTGTCTGAATGAAAAGACTGATATAAACTTTATATCAGCCGTGTATGCGGAAATGGAGCGTTTTAGCGATTCTTAATTTAGATGTTTTGTGACATTTCTACACCGGCGGCGGCGCCTAGAGACGATTGGTGTCCCATTTTAGCGGATTGTTTATAGGTCTAGTTTTCATCTGGTTACACGAAAGTCTTGAAATTTATCAACCGGGTGTTTCAATCTTAGATGATCAAAACAAATATGGTGGGAGTTTAATGATCTTCCGAAGAGTACAAGAGCAAGTTTTCGTTAATACCTACTTATGTTCACAAAAACCATCAGCTGTAACTTCTTTAACGAAAAAGCGCTGAGTGTGCGAGATCCTTCACATTATTAAAATTTGCAGAATGAGACTCCTGAAAACCGAGAGAAGAAAAAAGATCGACCTTACTGAAAAGATGGCCCTTTTAGTTTGAAATATGGCATAGTCCCTGCAAAGGTTGCCATAAGAGACACTACCGCGTCCACAATCTTTACTCTTCCGCGAAAGATCCCTGCTATTTATTGGCTGGTTTTTTCTTTTTTGGAAATCGCACCATTAATTAGATAATTACACATAAGTCAAACCTCTTTAGCATGTACAATTCCATCACAGTAAAGAACTGTTTATTTCCTCAGTTTTTCCTGTTCTCACGTGAATAATGAAACACGCGCCAACCTTCACAGTCTATAGGGCACGTACGATATCCTCTAGCAATAGATTATAGGTATTATGTAGGTATAGGTAGGTATGGCAAGTCTCTTTGTAATTGGATGATTGCAGACTGACATTGAATGTAAGCATTGTAGAACTTACGGAGATGGATGGAAGAATGGTCGTGAAAAAGTAGATTAAAGACTTACTCGAGTGATATAAGATTCTAAGGTTTTTGTTATTATAGTGAGTAGGCCCTCGCATTCGGGGTAACCTTTAAGAAATTAAATAATATCCTTTTTTTTTCGATTTCTACGGGACTTGAGCCCGCGACTTCCTAAGTACGGGTATGCCCTGACTTTGAGTAACTATATTAATTCATTGGCTCAAACAAACTATACCCCGAACAATACATCGTGGGGGAAAGTAAACGCCACATTTTTTAATTGAATTTTGGATAAAAATTAAAAAGAAACCCGCAATTATCTCAAAAATTCTTAACAGGCAGTTAAATAACGCGATCAATGTTATGTTCCCTGTTTTTCTATTTAGTATAATTTGTTTCTTCAATACTTTTTTCTTTGTTATAGTAAAAAATACTATAATTTGTGTAATTTTCAAGAGTGGCATGTTCAAATAATGAAACATGCTTAGTACTTTCATTAAAAAATACATAAAAAAAACTTTTTTAAGATAATAGATTTGTCTGTGCTTATCAATAACGAAAAACGCGCATGGAATACCATCTGAACAAACATTTATTATCCGTTCATAAGACTTGAATAAGAATCAGCCAATGTTTGTTGTATGAAACTATATTATGCTATAGTATGAACAGCTGTTGCCGCATCAGTATCACATGTACAGTGTACACACGGAAGTCTGTTTCCTCGCTATAGGAAATGGCGTCTTCGCTAGCATACGGCAGAGCTCGATTGGATATTTCCCATGGTACATTTAGCAGAGGATTATTGCCTAGGGCCAATGGTATCAAAGCGATTTATGAATAAGCTAGCTGCTGTCCGTGGCTTCGCGTGCACTTTTCAAGTAGCCTATGTCCGTTCCCGGAACACCATTTACGTCCCTGCTAAATTTCATTAAGATCCATTCAGCCGTTTAGGCGTGAAAAGATAAGAGAGAGACAGAGTTACTTTGTAATAAATGTAATAATAGTATTAGTATAGACTAGGAGCGCCTCGCGGTTTCACCCGCGTAGTTCCCGTTCTCGTGGGAATTCGTAGTCAAAAAGTAGCCTATGTCCTATTCCAGACTATAATCTATCTCTGTGCCAAATTTCATCCAGATCCGTGCAGCCGTTCTGGCGTGATTGAGTAACAAACATCCATCCAGATGGATGGATGTTTGTTACTCAAAAATGACAGAAATTATAAAATAATTATGTAATTATTTTATAATTTCTTTTTTTCAAGTGCCACCGTCTTCTTCGTTCTAACATGTCCAGTTCATCCCAAGGTCGCCTGGAAGAGATCTTTCATAGCGATAAGGTCGCCTTTGTACTCCATCTTGTAACTTTTATTTCTGCTATTATTATTGATCAATGCAGTTGGGCTACGTCTAGATTGTTTGCAGTTAGCTCAACTGTTTCAATTGTGAATGGTATTCACATCATAATCCTAAACTTTTTTCGCTGTACTGATAGCGTTGTAGAAAATTGTGTTTTATGTCTTTCTGGACATAAAATATCTTGGATTCGAAGTCGTAGTAAGTACAGCGTGGGATAAGGTTCGGAAGCTGATAATGATGACCTACCTTATACAGAAAGGATCTCGTTTGATACAGTAATAGGATCTTTGTCCCGAGTTTATGATGCGTGTCGCGTCATTAGATCGAATAGGGGCGACCGTGCACGACTCGACCCACCTCTACCTTTGTTTTGATTAGGTACTCATGATACTCATGTATGACACTGGTACCTACTTCAGTGTATGTTATGATGACTATGTATTTAGGTAATCTTATTTATTTTCTTTAAATAAGTTGTTTTTTATTAGAAATGGTTGACATGTATATTTTTTTGTACCAATAAATGAATCTAATCTAATCTAATTAGATAATATAGTTTTCGTTCATTGACATAGTTAGTTTCATGTCTGGTCTGACTAGCCAAAGAAAGATTTCTACAGATAGTGTTTAATAATCAAGGCTTGAGTTTCATCACGGTCAAATTTCACTGGAAGATGTAGGTATCGGCGAGAAGTAACAAGTATCATGCATTTGTGCATTTAATCATTCGCTTATTTATATTATTTTATAGCTTCTTCCCGCGGCTTTGAATGCGTTTGTCAGTACAATAAGTAGCTTAAATGATATTCTAAGCCACACTACTTCATCGTACAAAATTTTAGTCCAATACCTTCAGTAGTTTTGGAGTTGTCTTTGCGCAAATATTTAATAACGGCCCAAACTTTTGCCATACAATATGAGTAGGATCTAAGGTAAATAATAGTTCACTGTGTAGTTTTTCTTCTCAGATCCTATCGGGAAGATTTTGTGCAGAATTTAATTAGTGTGAGAGTTCACCACTTTTATCTGTACCTTCCATACCACCAATTACTACTAGGTACTCACTTTTAATTATATTATCTAGCAGTTCATTCAAATCCTTTTCCATCTGCATGTAGGCTTCATCCTCGTTAGACCAGTCGCAGGACAGGTTCCAGTCCACTATGTCCACCTTCTGGCCGGAGTCATTAGGAACTTTGTATAACCTAGGACAGTAGAGACAGGGATGTAAATTGGTTAATTAATCAGTATAGATTTTGAAATTGCATGGATAGGATAGGATGCGCAAAGGCTTTCAAATGTCAAATAAAGATTTTTTTGTGCGATTATGCAAAAACGGGATGGTTTTAGCGTAATTGCACAGCAGGATTGGGACCTGATGGGCTCTTATCTTAGATCATCATCATCAGCCTACAGTAGTCCACAGCTGGACATAGGCCTCCCCTAATGAGCGCCATAGCGCCCTGTCTTCAGCTTGCCGCATCTTTTCGCAAATCGTCATCCCACCTGGTCGGAGGGCGTCCTACACTACATTTGCAAAATCGCGGTCTCTACTCAAGAACACGTTTATCTCAGCGGTTGAGCGGCTCTTACAACCTCCAAATGAGGGAGAGTTTGGTGATCACAGTGAAGGAGTTGAATAACATACAAAAGGGAACTGCTTCCCCTTCTCGAGTTAGTTCTTTTAGTCAACTCTTACGACATCCACGGGCTGATTTAAAGTGGTCGCGGTAACGGCTTGTTGCTCTAAGTGTAAAGCTGAACGCGCATCTATCGGCGCTACCGACCGGCAGTCATCGCATTTCCTCGTGGCATTTTACTGAAATGCCGCGCGCTCGATCCCGATAGTTGCGCGATGCTGCATACTAGATAAAGATAAAGATTTAGAAAATTTGATGACTGCAGGGAATGCCGCGTCTGCCGTGCTCCCAGGTGCACGGTGTATAATAAAAAATATCTATCTATATGTATCGTATTATATTAAGTATATCAGACCAGTTATCTAGTAGGTACCCATAACACAAGCTCTGCTTACCTTGGGGCTACATAATTCTGTGTGAATTGTCCAGCATTATTATTATTATGTTTATTGACAAGCAGATCAGTTATTTATTTTGTTAAATTAAACTACCTATCTTAGGCATTATAAAATTTAATGCATTTGTGTCAACTTAATGCGCACAGATTAGATAGTGATATCTGTCTTATCAGTTATTGACGTTATTTTCGTAATTATTGTTTGTTTAATTTTAAAGCTCTTCCTTAGGTGATTTTGTTCTAATTATGGATTAATGTGGTTTAGTTTTTCCTTATTATTATGTCTTGTTGCATTCTAAAGAATTAATAATAAATTAAGTAATATAAATGCAACCAAGATCTTTTTTGGCCTTATCTATACTGTATACTAACGAATATTATAAATGCGAAAGTCTGTTTGTTTGTTTGTCTTTCCTTCACACCCTAACTAAGCAACCAATAAGGAAGTTTCCATTTTTTTCAATTATCTTCATATATGACGAAGTTATGATACTTTTCCCGTCCGCTTTATAACTTTGCTTGATTTTTGGCATTGAGTTAGTTGAAAGGATGGAGAGTAACATCTAGGCTACTTTTTATCGCCTATTCCTGACTGTCCCCACCCCCTGCATTCCTACTAGGAACAATCGGGAAAAAAATCCAGATTGCTCCTAGCTACGATCATACTAGGAACTAGAGATGGGCCGAACATGGGTTTCACCGAATACGAACATTCGGCCGAATATTCGGTAAAACTCATTCGTTCGATTCAGCTATTCTCTAACACAATAAAGACTGACCGAAATAAATATCTTGTTTATTTTCCTTCAATTAAGGCCTGTTTAATATATTATTATAAAGAGTTAACACAGAAGCCTAATCCCAAAACAGCTAGATACCTATATTTTGCATTAAGTTATTATGGATTCCTTGCCTACCCTGCAATGCAAGGGATCCGGCGTGAAGATATTGATTGAAGTTATTATCTTTTTACCAACCTACTTCAATTGAAAATAAAGCTTCAGTGACGACAAAATCAGAAAGCTACACTCTAAAATACTTACTTCATTACACTGTACACTCAAATCATGATAATACACGGGTCTTAACAGTAAAAACTTTGAGTATCACTTTGTCGAACATTAGGTGATTCAGCCGAATATTCGGCCGAATATGAATATTCGGTAAACCTGCCGAATATGCCGAATACTGAATATAAAACGAATATTCGGCCCATCCCTACTAGGAACAAATAAATTCTCATGGGATAGACCTTAAACAACGCGTACAAAGTCGCGAGCAGCAGCTAGTTGTTCTATATTTTAAGTATTTTATTGGCAACCTCACTAAACATGTATAAAAATATAAATATTTTCATTCTTTGACAATTTCATAGGTAGTAGCTATTAATAAGCTACCTCTTCAGATAAATAAGACTTGTTTTCCAAGGTGTAGCTAGCTTTAACTACATATTTCCATGGCAAGTTATCGACTCAATACTACAGCAGTAAGGCACTAGCAACTATTAAAATTTCAATGAGATAATTTTATTCTAAAAAGATTTTAAGTAGAAAATGTTTAGTTCATTGGCCTATGAACTCCTAACAGATAATATTCAACAGGTTTGGACATGATTATATTAAACAGGTTCCTTTTTTTTAGGGAAAATCTATAAGCTTCGTGATCTTGTATGGGTCGGAGGAAGTTTGATATACCATTTCTTTTGAGTTTGAATAAGAAGTATGTCCATTTTAGTTCTTGGGCTGTATTTTATTAAATAAATAAATAGATTCTTACTAGATAGTCATTCAAATAAAATAAATTGTGTTTAGCCCTGGGAAAATGAACAAAGTAGGTATTCAGGTACTTACTTCAAACATTGCAGGGACATTGCATTTATACACATTTCATTGCATGCAACAGTATATAGTTTTATTGAAAAAGGTATCTAATGCAGACAGGTAACCAAATATCATTAGCAAATTTTGGCAAGCAAAATGCATTACCAGCTTACCACACTTGTGGCAGTGTGAGTCATCAGGGAGCATAAGATCACCCACTTGCAAAAACCCAGGTTGTATGCAGAAAATAACTGGTTAGACCTGAATCTGATGAACGAATAATGTGGTCTAAACTAAAATTGAAAATATACTCTGCCGACAGTAAATGGTATTGGGCTGCAGTTTTGAGAAGCGCAACTTTCAGACTTTCGGGATATGTTTATTCCAATGACATGAACTTACCAAGTCTGATCATCTCCTAAATCCAACGAATCCACGTCGATTAGATCAGAATCAATCATATCTTTGTTTATATTTTGATCAATCTGATTCATAATACCAACACTATGGAGACATTCATTTGGCACTTTGCACGAATCACATACAATTTTTCACACACCACAACTACATTTACCATAGAAAATATTGTAAATACTTTACGAAAAAACTAAACAAGAAAACCAACACGAAATGTTCCCAGACAAGTTCAGTTTGGAATTTGACATTTCATCACCAACCAACTAAATGCCAAAAATGGATGAATGAAAACAAACAACGGTAAATTCCATAGACTACAGAAATGGCGTGTTCATAGCTAAGGTTCATAGTCGATTTGTTTTTTTTAAAGATTTTTTTAGTCGATTTTTGATAGCCTAGCTTAGAGGGTAAATTCTCCATCTACGTAGCCTAGTTTGATAAAAACGAAAGTCTATGGTTTTCCTTGCCATAGATGCGTGATCTTCGCATTTACTCGGGAAATCTTCACATAAAATAATATATTGTGCTTTTTAGGTCATCCAATTTTGAGCAAAGTAACAGACCAACGCAAATTGGCTCACTCATTCAAGGCCTTTGCTCATAGAACCACATTATAATAAGCTAACTACTCCCTTAACCAACTCATTGAATGTCGTCCGTCATCGTCGTCGTCGTCGTCGGCGCGCAGGCGCTTCGAGTCTACCGACCAACGACGATCTTGATATGGCAGCATTATTTGGTTTCATCCCTACCATGTCATGTCATGTGTCAGTGTCAAAGTCAGCCATAGACAACAACAATTCCATCTTTCTTTAGTACTATACTTATAAATCTGTGCATCTTTCTTTCGATTGCGAACACGTCGTGTGAGCACGTTGTTTGCCGGAGTTTTTTAGAGAAAAATATAAAAATGTCGTCCCATCTCAACTGGATGATCATCCGCAACAACAACGCTTTCTTAGTAAAGAAGCGTGACATCAAGAAGCCGTTCAGTAAGGAGCCTAACAATGTGACTAACCTCAACTCGTATAGATACAACGGCTTGGTTCACAAGAAGGCAATCAGCGTGGTGGAGAACCCTGACAAGAAAGGTTTCGCTGTTGTGGTAAAAAAAGCTAAGGCTACCAACAAACCCGCGAAGAATTCAGTGCGTCGTTCCTTCAAGGCTGGTGCGAGGAGATCGCTCTTCAAGGTAAAGAAGCTGCTGAAAGCGAACCACTACCGCACTGACCTGACCAAGGCTACCCTCCGCCGTGCGTCCGCCATCCTCCGTTCCCAGAGACCCATCAAGGCGAAGAAACCTAAAGCTGCAGCGGCTAAGTCAGAATAAGTTTTCTTTATAATTTAAGGACAATAAAAAAGCGAAAACCTCTAGATATCTTTTACTTTGTTGTGCTCAGAATACCCATCATAGCTTGCAGGTAGGATTTACTTTTGGAAAAATGTTCAATTCTTTCACTTTCACACATTTACCCAAGAACAACATCATGGTCCATAGCAAATAACCATCAATCTATGCTTGATTGATGTTTATGTCATAGAAAAGCCTTACTCAAGCATAAGTAGAACGAAGACAGGAATATTCATAATACAGACCTAACATTATCAATCTCGGAATGAACTCGAACTTAGCTTAGAAAGGAAACAAATATTCACTTGAACCAATCATTTATTGAATAACAAACCATGATTATCATATCACAAACAAGGAATGTACATTAACAGCAAGTACTGATTCATTTTATACATGTGCATATAGTTTACCACTGCACCGATTGCATGCTTAGGTTTGAATATCATCACATCTGTTTTGCCTTTGAAAAACACAGTTTTTGTCAAAAAACCATTATTATGGAGTAAGGATGTTGCTCCCCCTACTCATTTGGAAAATCAGGGGTTGGTTTTACTATTTTAGACCCTGATCAGTGCTTATATGGTTACCTGGTCGAAAAACCAAGCCCTGATCAGACTCCAAACGAGTGTAGGAGTTAACATGTCAAACCTACTTTGACCAACAATTTTATAGCCCACAATGCACACACTGTTCTAAGAGTGCTGGTGGTGAGTACATAATGGTGAACAACATGAATTTACTAAGTATAGCTGCAGCCCACCCATGGGCTGGTCGTTCTGCAGAGACTGGGCAGTCAATGTGCTAAACATTATCGCATTAGTACAGTCGGCTGCGAAAATACGTATACAATCCCATGTTTTGAAATTTGACTGAATAGTAAGTGTATAGTCATATTGATAATTTATATATCGTATTCTGACAAGAATGATGACTACTTAGTATGAAAAATGCATGCATAGACTTTTATATGATAAGTTCCAAAAGTGAAAACTTGAAAGTGTTATCTGAGCAGCTGACTGTACAATTAAGTACCATTTAGGGATCCTGAGTGTGCCAGAACTAACAAGACAAAGTATCACAGTACAGAAATTGATGATGTCCAACCCCAACCAAATCAATTATTCTGATTGAATTATGGACAACAATTGATGCATAGGTGCACTACAATATTTTATCCAATCACGTGTAAACACTCAATATATATCTATTTACAAAACATATCACAAATATATTAATTAAACTAGATTAAATACAAGAGCTTAAGTAACATATAGCTTGTAGAATTTACGAGTTATTTGAAGGTTTGATGAAGAATATTGGGACTCTCCCCTATAGGCGAGAGTAACGCTGACGACAGCCTGTGCGCCACTAATTTCTATTAAATATTCTGACAAACCACGGCGTATTTATTCTAATGTCGCTGCGAGACGCTCGCTCGCCTATGGAGGTAGTCCTTATTAGTATCAAAGAGACTTGACCAATAATGGGTCCCCCTAGTAAGCTCCTATCGTCATAAGTTCATTTTCATTAATATTATAAAGAAACTGAAGAGATGTTGGTTGCCTAAGAAAAGGCTGTAAAGTTACCATTTTCATAAACTCAGCTAAGTGTAGTGTTTCAAAAATTATAAAAAAAAATCTGCTAAGTTTAAACTAAACACATGATTATGCTAGACACAAATCTTTGGGTTCTAATTACAGGGTTTGCACTACAACATCACACAATCTAATTTTTGAAGATGCAAAGCAGTCTTAGGACAAAGATGCTGCTTAGCATTTAATTACATTGTATGCTAGTTTGTTTGACATGTTCAAGTTCAAACCTACACTAACTGTTACAGATTAACACTCATAACACGTGGACAGAGAGACACAATACTCAAAGCATCAGGTACAAAATACACAATAATACATGAAAACAAAAGGCACAACATTTATTCTATAATTAACAAAGGCACAGTACACCAAATATTTATATTAATGATAACATGGTAGGAGATCATCGAAATGTCATATTACATAGCCTGATCTGACTAAACTGGGATTTTATAGAGACTGGCTTCGACGCGTAATGTCCTTAGACTTAACACTTTAACTGCGGCATCTCTTCGGTACGATCTACGACGACGCGACGCAAATAACGCGCACGTCGTCGCAGTCAACCAGTGGAATAGTACAGTCACTCACAAACACACATCGTAGACATTTGTAAATTTAGGTACTGTACGTATTAAAGTACCTTTACGTATTAAATAAAGTATGTCATTATATTGAGATCTCAGAATCTACAATTAGAGAAGTTAAGATACTACAGGATGCATGGTTGAGCATTTAATAAAACTTTAGACATTAATTTACGATTCTAATTACAATGGACATTTTCCAAATAAAGATTACTCGGAACATTTGGATAAAAATACAACATTTCAAATTACACATAACTACAAGAAGCTCATGTATTGACGCATTTATATTTATATTTTTAATTATTTTACATTATTTTATTTATAAATGTTTATTTCACTAGACACAATATAACCTACAAATAGGCACATTTATTATATTCTACATGTTTAAATTCAAGTTGTAGTTAAAATTTGGTTTAAGGCAGTGGAGGACTATTAAAAAGAGATTAAAACCCACAATAGAGAACTAGAAATACTATTCTTGGCCTCGTTGGCTACATCGATAAAAGCTATTATAAAGAAGTCAAATACATAGTAAAAAATATACATAATTTTAAAATCGTAGGGACAATGTCATATCGGACTAACTTAAATTTCATCAAAAAGCAAAATGCTTCAGAACATAATGTAATACTGAATTTGTACATAATTTAAAATTTACACCGTGTGATCGGAATTCACATAAATACTTTACACAAGTTAATTATAAATTACATGTAAGTATAACTAACATCAATGTATATTATTCCATACACTAACACATATTAATAATATTTATTATTAAGCTGCAAACCCATTTAAGCATCATAAAACCTAAAGGCTCTGTGCCCAAGGTAGTGTTAAAATTGTGCGCGTAACGTTACATGATTTTTAAATAATTAAGTAAGTACAACTTAGTATAAATAAAAATTTGACTAGTGCAATATTTCCTTAAACTTAAAATATAATTTGTACATTGTGAATTGGTAAGATATGGCTAGTGAATTTTTCAATACTTCCCTAACTATTAGTTACAAAAACAAAACATAACCCACCTTCTCGCGCAATCGGGTATTAAGAATTAAATTGTATAATAATTAATAATAAGCATAATCCTAAATTTAATATTTATCTAGCTAGACCAAAATTTTTCTAATTTTAGATATCGACGCTGCACCTTATTTCGTCGTTTTATTTTATATAAAAAAAATTCTTTAACATTATTGCAAAGTATTAGGTACTTCAATACTATAATGCGATAGGTTTAACACAACCAAAACATCACAACAAGCAATAATAACTTGCACGAATTTTATGTAGTAGGTAGCTTACCTGTACACTAACCAAACTCGATATGGAATGTCTGTAAAAAAAACACGACACAAAAACATAAACTCACTCGCTTGGCTTCGACTTTCAGATATAATTGTAAGCAATATTTATTGACGGAAGTATCTCAAATCGACAAGTAAAGTGAATTCAAAAACGAACCCAATCTTTGTAATTGTTGCGCCCTGACAGGGTTTTTATGCATCGTGTACCCACTAACACTACTCGTACATACACCTAAGAACAGTATTGTATGCATAAAATCACAATAAATGAATATGGATTAATATGAATTCTGTATAAAAAGACGGGACAAATAAAATTCATACTGAATTCTGGGTTAAGGATGGGTGGTAAATTTTTTATATCGAGTTTGGTTCGTGTATGCATGATAAAAAATGTATGTAGAAAAATAAAATTATAATTGGACCAACGCCTGATAATTTTCACTGAGCAAATTCATTAATACTGTTACTAGTGTTTGCTTATTAATTTATGGCTATCAGAATGGCACTGATAAGCTTTCAATTAGGTTTCATCAAATCCCTCGCCATGTAAATAAATGCAACTTGTCTTTACTTAATTAAGTTACTTAACATTGTTCTCCGAGATATTGCTAAGCATACAGTATTTTGAGTCTTCTATCCATTGAGCCAAACTTTTGTCAGAATTGGACTTCAATATCATAAAACTTTTAAACTGTCATGGTTATTAGACCAAACACGTTTAAGTTACCACAACTTAGGAGTAGTTAATGTTATACTTATAAAGAGGTATTTACGATGGGGAAAAAATCCCTTAGCGTCAGCTCAAACCGAGATGTGACGCGAGCCATCTCGAGAAGCAACGCAGCTGCGCGGAGAGTTTTCATATCATGTCAGTAAAATTTGTATCTTTCTGCGTAATACCCAAATAAAGTTATATTTTGAATCATTGTCGAAAAAGTGTGCGCAGCGTCGCGTCGCTTCTCGGTGTGAGTTGCCCTTTAGAATGCTTATAGTATACCCCTTTACACTAGGGATAATGTGAACGAGAGAAGAGGTTATGTTTATCATAGAAGTCTGTATGCCAAGCTTTATTTCTCACACTTTATTCGCAGGCCAGCTTGCTATCAAACGAGCTCAAAGCAATACCAAAAGCCTGCAACGCACACAACGGATATCTGAAATCCATGGTGAAAATATCCTCTGCAACCCTGCCGAATTGCATTACCACATAATCAGGCTCCGAATCGTGTACAATCTGGAAGTTCTTTACACTTGCCTGGGTTACCCTGCCGTGGAAGTTCAGTACATAGGATTGGGTTTCGTCGTTCCAGACGGGAGTTTTGTTGTGTAAAACAACGATGTCGTCGTGGTTTTGAGCCTTCCATCGTTCTAGGAGCGTTTCGCTGTCGTCCTGCGGTGCTATGGTGACCCGGTCCCGGTCTGGAGTCATTCCCGGAAGGATTACAGTCATTTTCCTGGGACCTTTGAAGCCGAGGACGTTTGTATCCTGGAATTATGTTTTTTTATTATTAGTACGTGTAAATCACAAAATAGGGTCTCACATTTTAAATCCGGGGCACGAAAATTTGAAATGGGTCAAATGCTAAACATAATATAATGTTTTTGTTGTTTCAGAATCTGCGAAAAACCACCACACTCCGAAAAGTACACATTAACCACAATAGTTAACTACAATTAAGGAAAATATAGCAAACCACAGCAAAAGTCCCTTTTGAACCGTAGATTATGTCTCGCTCTGTCATGTCAGTCCCTTTTTTTAAATCTTTAATATCTCATCAACTACCGCAGTTATTATTAACGATTAACTTGAAATTTCGAATAATACATTTCATGCACCTGTACAGATTTGAAGAAAAAAAATGATTTTTTTGGGTATAAATTGTGACGGCGAAATTTTAAAATATACCGAAAGGGACATTTCAAAATAGTTTTTGAAATGTTTATCTTGAAAAATGTCGAAAAATTTCCGAAGTTGGCGGAGCGATCCATCTATGTAGCGTTTGTAGATATGGATCTATATTTTACAAAAAAATATATAGTTGTCTGTAAGTAGAACACTTTGAAAAATGGTTCAAAAGAGGTGAATCGTTTTCGAAAGGGGCTACCTTACCCAGTGGGATATGAAATAAATTTTATCGGTTTGCACATCTCAAAATAGTTCTTGAAATTTCTGTAGCTTTCATACTTTTAGAATAATTTCGAAAAATTTACACTACACTGAAGTTTGCAGAGCGATCCATCGAAAATGTAGGGTACTAGGTACTACTTTTAGATATTTAAGTTTTTAGTTAAATAACCCTTATTATCAAAGAAAATTACAATCAAATAATATTAAATTAAAACTATTATTTACAATTGAAACAATTGAGCTAGCTCGAGACTGATGTAAACAATCTACAGCTTAACTGATCCATATCAATACCAATCGGAAGCGTCTCCAAGACGCTGGCTGCATTGCCCCGCGTGCGCTGTATGGGAATGCTGATGGTATTCAATATTCATTATACATCAAAGTTTAAGAAGAAGAAGAGTAGAAACTTTAGGTTTGGTAGGTACCTAGAGTACATATGTGTAGGTATAATTGACATAAATTAGAAACCCTCGGTGCGCGAGTTACTCGCACTTGACGGATAGGCAGAAAACAAAAATCGAGTTTTTTCTCATTTCTAAGTAGACAAGGTTCCAATTAATACAATCAAAAGTCGGGGCTTCAATTCCGTGTCGATACCTTTATAAAGGCGTTAGAATAATTTATACTCTTGTAGGTACAGTTATAGCTATGTAGGTCAAGTTATAGCTAACCTATATGCAAGTTCGAAAGCCTACGAGTTCGATTAGCCATGCGTATTGATCGACCTTCACATTATAGTAGGGCAATTGCCTCATGCTCGTGCCAACTAAGATATTGTGTTTTCCATTGTTTACTAAATTGATTGGTTTTTTACGACGGATCAATGAATTAGTCATTTCGTACGTGAATCAAGCCGCGTAGGCGTAACAAGCGAAATAGGTACATAGCCGCAACTCAACGATTTGCTACATAATTAGTAACTTGAGTGCCATTTGAGCTTGAGGAAGACATTTGAGAGAGTAGATAGCTGTGTGAATGCATCCTTACCTCCTGTGGCTCAGCGACTCGGATTTTGGCTTACGACACAAGACTTCTGAGTTTTTTTCTGCATGGTGTATCATCCATCGGTGTCTTGGTTCCGAGCTCTATGTCTGTGACTGTACCTAGTATTACTTTATCAACTTACATAGACCACAGCGGCCAGCTCGTGTCGTGTCTTGGAGTGGTCGTGCTTCCGCCACGCTTTGCCGTTGTCGTACACAGTAAAGGCTGTCCCCAGAAGGTTGGAGCGAAGCTTGCCCGCGAAGGAATCCGCCTGTCGAGTCAGCTCTGTCGGGTCTGTTGAGATCAGGTAGTTGGATGTCGCTGACTTCTTGCGTTTGCGACCTGATAACAAATAATTTAGTAGTTATTAATATCTAAAATATTGAGTCGACTTCGACGGGACTTGAAACCGCAACCTTTCTTCAGTACAGGTGATTTTTTAATTTCTTAGAGATTTCTAAGAAACTTTATAATATCCATAAAAAAAATCGACTCCTGATAATAAAAACATTTATCTATGAAATGTATTATATAAAACATTTGACTTAGAACAGCAACTTTTCTTCAGTACAGGATGCGCTACGAGGCCAAGTGACGTCGATATATTTAAATTTCTTAGAGATTTCTAGGAAACTAAATAATATCCCAAAAATATTCGACTCCTGATAAAAAAATATTTATCTATGAAATTTATTGTATCAAACATTTGTACCGATCCGCAACCTCCTGCGTCGCAGGCGAACTTTGCCCGCTGCGTAAAAGAAGTCGACGAAAAGCCCCCAATCCGTGGATAAGCCCCTTTGTTTCCCCTGCTACGAGATGACCATGATTCAGTAGGTAAATAATGTTAAACTTACCAGCCAACAAAAAATCTTTCTTCCCAATATCCTTCTCCAAATGCAGGAAGTATGTCGGATAGAATCCCCTATCCATTCCTTTCCGGTCGCGTGCGATGCGACATTTATACAGCGTTCCGTGCCTAGCTGGCGTCACCACGAACGTTTCCACTGTACCTTCTACTGCCCCTTCCGTTTCGGTTGCCTGAAAGAAAGATAATACCTAGTAGGTAATAATCGTTTATTTCTGACACAGTAAAATGTTTACATTACAATAATATTGAATCCGCAGGATCTCGAACTAGCATGAGCTGTATTACAGGACCCAAGGCTTCTCCTAATAATTAACAATACTGTGTCTATATTAGACAATTCAAAAAATATATAATAACCATTATTTAAAGAAACAATATAAAGTAATAATATTAAAATGTGCTAAACTAAACAAACTATTATTAAACTGCGTGAATAGGAATTTAGATTCATAAAAATTTAAAATGTGATTTAGGAAGTTAACATACAAATTCTATTATTAAAAAAAACAAATAGCATGTATGCTTACTAGTTACTACCAACTTGTAACCTGTTGTCTGTAAAAACTTGCATGACACAAAAAAGCATTAGTAAATTAAGCTTTTTACGAAGTATGATTATTATGAATCAACTAGTATCAGTGGTATCACTGGTCAAGGCGGCGCGGCGTCAATGTCTTTCTATTTACTTGACCAATTTCCGTTCAGCGAGTAAGGTTTTTTAAGCGGTGGTCCATTAATCACGTGACATTCTTTCGCAACTTTTTACGCCCACTGCCCCATGGTGATGTTTAACTTTAAGCCTATATTGTAGTTAGTTTTTAAGGTTCCGTACCCAAAGGGTGTAAACGGGACCCTATTACTAAGCCTCCGCTGTCTGTCCGTCACCGGGCTGTATCTCATGAACCGTAGAGGTAGACAGTTGAAATTTTGACAAGGTGTGGATTACTATTGCCGCTATAACAAGAAATAATAAAAATAAAATTATCAAGAGATCCAATGTCCATGCCAAGTTGAGTACCGATCGCTGAAGTTAGCAACGTTGGGCGCGGTCAGTACCTCGATGGGTGACCGCGTCATGATGGCTTTTTGCTAATTTCAATAAAAAAAACTGTTTTTAAGGATTCCTTTTGCGAAATACTTACGTACGATGGTGCGGAACCCTCCGTGTGCGAGTTGACTCGCACTTAACCGGTTTTATTTCAAATTGTTTTTACTTTATTTCCCTTACCTCACTAGGGGAGCTGTCTCGCTTTCTGCCATGGGCCAGCATCGGCGCCACTGCGGCATCTGCACAGATGTCATCCACACTGGGATCCCGAGCCATGCTGCTCACAGGAACACTTTCATCATCCTCTTCACCGCTATGGTCATCACCGACTGTTAGGACCTCTACCTGGTTTCCGAGCTCTGTAAATTTTTGGTGGATGAGTAAAAAATATAATTAAAGAAACAAATTACTGAGCAATGTTTATATAGAAAAATTTAGGGAAAGAGAGACATTTGAGGTCTAAAGCTCTGTGCACATTAATCCAACACTGCTATCTGCTATCACAAAATGTTCATTCAATTACGGGGTAAACAAAATGGCTTCCTACAAGCATCAGTGGCCCACAGCTATCTGTCATCTGA
Organism: Eupithecia exiguata; assembly: GCA_947086465.1. Taxonomy (NCBI): domain Eukaryota; kingdom Metazoa; phylum Arthropoda; class Insecta; order Lepidoptera; family Geometridae; genus Eupithecia; species Eupithecia exiguata. The sequence continues at coordinate 3,455,552 of OX352244.1, read as the reverse complement.
GGACTGTCAACATAAAATGCATCTAAATATTACGAGTTAAAGCCCATTATTTGAATGCACATTCTTCTGTGCTAACGGCCCTGATCTGAAACAACCATATTAACTAAAAAATGCCCTGCTGTGGGATACTACAGGTTTTCAATACAATACAATTGTGAATTTACTGGTGCCATTGTTGGTTTAAAAGCTCAAAAACAATTTGTAAAATTGTCTTTAATACATATTCAGTTGCTCAAAGGAAGACCCTTCTTTCTGTTTTCAAAATAGTATTAATAACTGAGTCAGTATAAGATCAAGAAAACTATGAATCCACTTTACTCTATCTCTTTGGAAGGAAATTAGGGGAATTTTTTTAGGTTCGTTTTAAAAAAATATGATCAAAAACTCTCTTATACTTACCATACAATTTCATTTTGTGGAAATTTATTTATGACAACAGTGCTTCACTAACATGTATACAGTTTAGAAGCAAATCATAATATAGGATGGAATAGTGTTTTGATGAGCATGAATCATACTACAAGGAAAGGGACAAAAGATAATTAATGAATAATTACATGACATGACTAACCCCCGTAAACCAAAACATAGTCGAGTAAGGTATACTTATTTTTTTTTTAGAATGATTGTAGGCCATACATACATTCTTAAGACAATCATTAGAAAATTACACCAATAATAGCCTCATGGGAATATTTATATTATTTTTGTACTATTGTCACTTATGTGACTATAACATAGGCTACAAGATCATGATAAATCATTTACCAATTCAATTGATTTTTATAATGAAAGAACTAGTTTCTACCTGTGGCTTCGCACTGTTTCTATGGAAACTTAATGGTTATTTCTTTCCCATAGAAACTGATTTTTGGGATAAGTAGTATGCCTATGTTTAATTTCAGGTTTACAACTACCTGTATGCAAAATTTTAGCACAGTCCGTTCAGCAGTTTTGGCCTGAAGAGGTAACAAACATCTTAACATCTATTTGAAACATAAGTGACATGAATTGTTTAATTACCTACTAAATTGCCCTAGCTTTTAATTAAATTATTAGACATTCAGTTTGGTTAGATAGCTTGTGATTGCCGATAACTGTAGATATGTGACACAATTTGTTCACATGTCTTGTACAAATAAAATTGTCGTCACAGTTAACAGAGGTGGGCAATAATTTCCAAAGAGAGCAGGCTTACCATCATAGGTTGACATCTTGTTAGTCTGCAGGGGAATTACTTGGTCCGGATTGACTGGCGACATAAGAAATTGCATCGGGCCATCATAGCCTAACATGGAACGAAAAATTAGCGTAACTAAATATAAATTCACACCCATGCAAACAAGCTTACATTGAGATTAAAAAATGGATGAAGTGGTAATGGGGATAGGACCTTACCGTGGAGCTCTCGTGACCGGCTACCTGATATTGGACGTTTTGCAGAGCCGACCCTCAGATCGTTGGCTTGCACAAGCCCAGAGTTCTGCCGTTTTTGTTTCATTTTTTGCTCCATGAGTTGCCGCTAAAACATACAAAGATAGACATAGCAAGTAAAAAAAGAAAGGTGTTACACTAGCAAGTCCTTAAATTATGATAATAAATTTACATTACGCGACAATAGATATTTTATTGGGATAGTTTTCGCTTACTTGCTGTTCAATTTTATGATCCCGTATGTGTGTCGAAGCCATGGTGCAGAACTGGATTCTTGTCAAATATATTGTTGTTTTCGGCGTTTATTATTTCACCACAAAAACGACTCGTTTCTCAGATATTTTTCTAGAAAAATTCGCATTTCGATATAAGGCTGGATTTTTGTTTACAAAATCATCTTGCCCGTTGCCCAGGAAAATAGTGTTGCCACAGTCGCCTGTTTTGGGCACTGACAGAACCAAGCCACCCCGACACGCGACGCGACGACGACGACGACGACGAGACGGACGCGATCGACACTCGCGACGACTGATGGAAACCGAGCTTTTCACATTTTGCGTAGGTATTGTGACGCGAACATAGAGTTACTATCTTATAGAGTATCATACTCTAAGGTTATTATAGCAAGTACTAGCCACGCGAAGGTCGCGAAGTCACGAAGAGATTAATTTAGTGAGGTACAAGGGTACAACATAAGCTACGTGCAAACTTTTCAAAAACATCGATTAGCAAGTGGCGAACCGAGTCTAAGTAGGTAATCGAGTCTATTTCGTGAATCGAAGTTAGTTTACAATACAATGCAATACAAAAACACTTTATTGTACACCAGAAAAAGAACATTACAAAAAGACTTTACATGAGACAAGTACAATGGGCGGCCTTATCGCTTCGAAGCGATCTCTTCCAGGCAACCTTTGGATGGAAAGAATTATGTGAATTCAAGAAAGGCAGGGGGTGTACTAAAGATAACTAATAAACACATAAACTAGATATACAAATAAATTAGCTATTATATACTAAAATTATACTAAATAAATAAATAAATAAATATTATGTACCAATATTCACTAATCTGACAGGAAAAACTCCTTGACGCGAGATTTAAAAACTGGTAACGATACTACCATTATATAGAGTTTATTTCATTATTCATTATCTTTAACTTTATTAGCGTGCCCACAAATTAGAAACCTTATTCAAAGCTTCAAATCAAAGGGTTTGAACCCTAACATCAGCCGCCATTTTTTTTTCAAAGTCGCCGTGCACAATAAACGTTATATATTTGGATAGAGGACACTAAAATAAATAGAAAATGTTACATATCATAATGTCTTAAAGCGTCAGGTTTCTGAGATATTCACAGATGAAATTCACTGTTGACTGTTTGACGACCTCTGTGGCGCGGTGGGCGAAGGTCCGCCTGCGACGCAAGAGGTTGCGGGTTCGATTCCCGCCTTGGGACAAATATTTGTACGATCTGCAAGTATTTGTTCCGGGTGTTCTGGTCGTGACCTTCGCCCAACGCACCACAGAGGTCGTCAGCATTATTTATAGTGCGTGATGAACTCAGTTGCGTTCAGTAGCACCGGAAGTCAAGTTTGATTGCCAATAAGCAATAACACAGAACAGAAAAGTAAGAATGAGCAGTTGGAAAAACGATAAACGAATCGACGACTTTTTACACAGACAATGTAGAGTAACGTTTTTTTTTTATTTGGTTTTGAAAGCTGCCAATGTCATGGAATAATGTCTTAAGAATCTGTCTGGTCTGTCAGTCATTTATTTTCCAAAATGGCTCCTACCCGGAGTATTCTTGGCTTTTTGAACCCAAAAACTATAAGCTCCGTATTTTCTTGTCATTTATCTAAAACACAGTACCGCTTCGCCCACAATAAGTGTCATATATGCGATCAAATTTCGTCCGGTCCAATTCTTTCTGGAAGTTCTCTAGTTAGCAAGAACTGTAAGTTTTACATGCTCTCATTACATCACCGGTATTTGGCTGATTTACAATTATTCTACGTAAGACGACAACACTACATTCAATAAACTAAACCGCAAACTCAGCCCCAAGATTTCTGCAATGTCTTACAATTTCAATGACATCCTCAGAAAATAACCTAAGTTTCTTATCTTCAGTCTTTCTAGGACCAACGCACAGGTTTATTCATACAAGCAGCATTCTACTCGCTCGAGCGGATTATTACAAAGTTCTAGGAGTGTCTAAGAATGCTTCAGTCAAAGATATCAAAAAAGCCTATTACCAACTTGCCAAAAAGTATCACCCTGATGCTAACAAATCTGACCCTGGGGCTTCCAAAAAATTTCAAGAAGTTTCAGAAGCATATGAGGTAACATAGCAACTGAAATATATAAATAAATCCTTGCCTAATGTTAAAATGATGCAATAATTACCTACTTCAAACACTTCTCTTATAGATCCTATCCGATGATAACAAACGTAAGCAATATGACACTTACGGCACTACATCAGAACAGATGGGCATGGGCAGTGGCCCGTCAGGTGCAGATGGCTTCACCCACCAGTGGCAGTACAAGTCCACCATAGACCCCGAAGAGCTATTCCGGAAGATATTTGGTGATGCTGGATTCAAATCTGACTCTTTTAGTGACTTTGCTGAAAGTCAGTTTGGGTTTGGAGCTGCTCAAGAGGTAAAAAACCTACAACCAAGGCACTAGCCAAACTCTGTGTTGAATGTTTGTAAAATAGATGTTTGTTCAGATTTTTTGCCAACTGTCAAAATGAAGACCCAGCTTTTCTTCCTGGATTAGATTAACTTGAGCATTTATTAAGGCTTGTGCACTTAACACTTGAACTTTAGCCCTTTTAATTCTAAGTGGGGGAACTGGCATCTGCTCTGACATCTCGCATGGGAATGTATTGTGCATTGTCCTCCTGCCTAATCACTCTAATCAGGCCCTAACCAGCCCAGCTCCTTGAAGTACCGGAGCAAGACTCTTGGTGATTGACAGCTTCGTTTCAGTTTTTTTGTGGTTGTGGTTGGATTTGATGCCTCTATGAGACTTCAATCCCATTTTCTATCTGGCCTACTCTGTGGCCCTGCAGTGTACCACAAGGTGTTCTACAGTATCTTCTTCCTGGAAGCAGCTATGGCATAGGCTGCTATCTGTGGCTCCAGTCTTGAATAGATGATGGTTCAGTTCACAGTGACTTGTGATGATGCCCACCATTGTTCATAAGTCTTCACGGCTCATCTTGAGCATCGTGCTTGTTAGGGCCCTTTTGTTATCATGCGAATTTACGCCCGCGTGTGGATTTGGTCTGTGTGCGTGTCATAGCATGCTTCAGCTAATCTGCGTTCCGCGTGCGTGTGGCCCGCGTGATAGGAAAAACATATATGACATTAAAGGTTTTGGATGACCTGCATGCGGACCAGGTCCATATGCAAGCAGAAATCGACATGACAAGACAAGGTAGGTACCTACCTTAATTTCTGCGTGGAGGCAAAGGTCAATGGTGATGACGCTTTTCACATTATTATCTATCATACACACATTATTAACTATTTGTAATGGATTATTAATTATTATGCCAGAGTTCTGGTCCCTCTTGGGAGTTTTTAGTAGAAGCAGGTGCACATAGAAATATCTTAAACTGTTTATATGGAAACCACAGCATTGCTTAGCCATTAAATTAATTAATAGTCTCATACTTAACCCATTGCATTACTAAGTGTAAAACTAAACATTATTTTTGCAGGTCATAGTCAACCTTCGTTTCACTGAGGCCGCCCGCGGTGTGAACAAGGAAATAACACTAAATGTAGTGGATACCTGTCTTAAATGCAATGGCTCTCGCTGTGAGCCAGGCACTAAAGCAATCAAGTGTACCTACTGTAATGGCTCTGGCATGGAGACCTTCTCTCGAGGTATGATAACAAATAATCCTATTGAAAACTGTTTTATTAGAATTAACAGTCTGACAAAATATTATTTTTACAAAAATTTATAAATTTATTATAAATTTCGAATAATGATGCTAGACAAATAATAATAATAATGACATGAATGAGTAAATTGGTTACCCCTCACCATTAGTAAAGTTAAGTTCTGCCTTGCAGGTTGTGTACTGATCTTGTAATTACCATACCTTAACAAAAGGTGTCTTAAAATTAAAATCCTCCTTATAATTAAAGCATATAAGAAAACTACAATAACTGAATAAAATAATTACAATAATAATTAATTAATATAAATAATATTATAAAAGGTTTTTTTTTTGTTTGTTTGAATTGTATAGGCTCAGAAACTACTGGACTGATTTGAAAAATTCTTTAACCAATAGAATCCTACATTATTCCTGATGAACAAAGGTTATATATATATAATGTACCCGTGCGAAGCCGGGGCGGACCGCTAGTAATTAATAAAATAATTACAATATTAATTACTCCTTATATTATAAAAGACCCTGTTTTTTAAACTGTTACCTAAGATCTCCAAAACTGGTTAAATACAGACTGAATTACCTCGTAATTTTGCATTTATATTGAGTGTGATTCACAGGTCCATTTGTGATGAGATCGACTTGTCGACACTGCCACGGCACTAAGATGCTGATAAAGTTCCCCTGTGTCGAGTGTGAAGGGAAGGGACAGTCTGTAAGTACATACATAAAGTAAAGTTAAATATATCATAAAATGGTTTACTGGTTATGGTAACTGTTTATGGTTAAATGGTCAAGATACAATGTCTTTTGGTAATAGGTTCCTACCTATTACAAAAAGACATTGTATCAGCCGTAACAATAAACGCCTTCGAGAATAAACTTGACAACTGGTTACGAGACAAAAATAACAAACTAAAACAAATTACGCAATAACTAAATTCGACACTGTCTGATATAGTCACATCAGCCACAGGCTGCTCGTCTATTAATAAATAAAGAATAATAATTGTTTCGTTAGTAGGATACAGACAACAGGTAAGTTGTCTGTATCCTACTAATAAGCCTAATCAGTGGGTTTGCTCATCATGTCTTACTATCTTCGGTCCGCAACTTCGCATGCACTTTTCCGCGATAAAAAGCATATGTCTTTTCTCCAGGATATTATCTATCATTGCCTAATTTCATCGAGATTGGTTTAGCCGTTTCGTCGTGTTATGGAAACAGACCAAATTTCTTACGAATTTATATTTTATTTTATTTATTATTATGGATATTGTATCTTCACTGTTTCCCATGTTTGTTGTATAAAGTAATATGCTTGGCCTCCTGTACCGCGACGTCTTAGTTAGCATCTCACAACATATACACGGACCGTATGGATGTTTGTTTGTGTACTCCTTTTTACGCACTGAGACTCGGGTTGGTCCATTGTGCGTGAACCGTATGGAAATAACATTGGTGAGATTCTCCTGTCGTCGTCTGATGTTTGTGATTGACTTTATTTACACCCTAATGTCGTGTAAACAAAGCCGGAATAAGCTGATTCCGCGTTGACAAACTGGTTAGGAACGTAATTTACTTCAGTAAATCTTTAAAAAGTACTAGGAGGGCAGAAGTTAACTAGAGATAGAACAACCAAACAAGTAGGTACTTCTTTCAGGTTTATGCCATCCTAGTAACTGTAAAAATTTACGATGAGTTGACTATGGAGTGGAGACGCTCGTTGCGTTTGATATAATTTACAATAATTTTGTAAAACACAAGACTGCAATGTACCGTGAAAAAGGACCGCAATGGGCGTAACGACGCTAGTTATTTTTTATAGGTTATTCAAAAGAATGCGTGGAACAACACCCCAACAAATGTGGCACTCGTTATATTTTTATTAAATAGCAAAATGTTCAACGGTTTATCTTATCCAATATTATTTCCAGGTCCAACGCAAGAAAGTGACCGTCCCGGTGCCAGCAGGAGTAGAGGACGGTCAGACAGTCCGCATGACGGTTGGAAACAACGAGATATTTGTCACGTTCAAGGTGGAGAAGTCCAGTTACTTCAGGCGCGATGGTCCTGATGTACACACTGATTGTACAGTATGTATCATATCGCACTTATATTATGAACTAGCTGCTGCCCGCGGCTTCGCACGCGCTTTTTAAGTAGCCTATGTCTGTCCCCGGGATATTAGTTACCTCCCTGCCAAATTTCATTGAGATCTGTTCAGCCGTTTAGGCGTGATAAGGTAACAGACAGACAGATAAAGTTACTTTCTAATTTACAATATTAGTATGGGTGGGAAAGTTTGGATAGATGGATGGATGAATGAATGATTGAATGGGTGAATAAATTATGGCCAATCTGTTCAGTACCTAGATTTGGCGTGAAGAAGTAACAAAATCCATCTTGGCGTGAAGAAGTAACAAACATTATGGATGTTTGTTACTTGACTGTGAACAGATTGTTCTGAAATTTTTCATAAATTTAGTTTTAAACCTGGGATCAAACTAAGGCTTCTTTGTACCCCATAAATCGATCAAGATCTTGAAAAAGTTTTCATAGAATAATTTGTTGACCTGGATTCTTCTATATAAAGGAGATAACTGCTATACAAAAATTGCCCCAAACACTCCTCCCTCCTAACAGGGAGGTGAGGTAACCACATATGCACACAGAGATGAGTTAACGCTCACATGCGCAAGTTAAATTGTGTTCCTACGTAAACTTTCTTAACAACACAGAACGTTTGTTACTTTGTATGTATTTTGCTCAGGGGACGGGAGTGAGACGCTTATGGAATCTTTGAAGCGTGTGCTAATATAGATATTATTTTAATTTCAGGTTTCTGTTGCACAAGCATTGCTAGGAGGCTCGGTGAGAATACAAGGCTTGTACGAGGACCACACGTTGCAAGTAAGTACCTCATCATCATCATCATCATCATCATCATTCACAACCTGATTTCAACCACTGCTGGCTATAGGCCTCCAAACTCTTAGTATATCTCTTATCGAAGTAAGTACCTATGTATATAATAATATGAAGTACTGAGGATTAAATTGATATCGTGGCGCAATAGATTTTACTCTATATGAGACAAAAACTCAAAATATATAATTGAGATAACTTCGGCAAAAAGCATTGGGAAAATGATCGTTTTAGTTCATTAAATAACTTTTAAAAGACAATTCAAAGTTTTCAATTTTTTAAATCTGTTTTTAAACACTATGAAATAGTAGAAGCAATGTTGTTATGTCATACGGCTATGTAGGCGCACTAAAAAGTATCAACTGTCATCAGCAACATCAGCGCCATTTGTTCAGGTCTCGCATCCAACTGACGTCATGATCATAGAGCAAAATGGCGTCCACAGCGCCCAGCGTTTTCGTCAAGTCACGGGCGCGCAACTAGAAAATTTACATTTGAAATTCAATTTTATGGCACTTAAACATTGAATAAAAATTTCTATTTTTAGTACCCTATTGGTAGCGCTTGCCCGTCCTGAGAGAAAGGTTGCGGGTTCAAGTCCCGTCAAGGTTGTAAATATTTGGGATTATATTTACTGATCACTTTATTTCCTAGTTTTATTAACTATGGTTCTCCATTTTTTTTATCAACATTTAGATAGAGATACATTTATTGACACAAGAGAGATACAGCACATAACAGAAAGGAGGAAAAATATACAACAGTAGTTAGGTACCTTACCTACCACAGACTAAATACAAGAGAGAAATAAGCTAGTCAAGTAAATAAGTAGGCAAAATCAGACTCGGGTGGGGTGTGCGCTCTGCGCTGTTACGATGCAGGCCAAAGGGTTCCACCTCAGCTTAATACTGTTAATGCTCATATAAATTTAATTAAATTTTTGTATATTCGTTTCAGATAACTCCCGGCACGTCATCCCACACCCTGATCCGCCTCTCGCGGAAAGGTATGAAGCGAGTCAGCCTGCAGGGTTACGGCGATCACTATGTTCATGTCAAAATACAGGTATGATAATAATTATAAATAGTGCTGGACAATTCACACAGCATTATCTAGCCCCAATCTAAGCAGAGCTTGTGTTATGGGTACTAGATATCTAGTATACATAAAACAGTACATAAAATAGATACATTTTATATTGTCCAGCATTATTTATTTATATATATTTTATTATACATATAAAACGACCAGAACACCTGGAACAAATATGTCCAGTTCGTAAAAACATTTGTCCCGAGGCGGGAATCGAACCCGCAATCTCCTGCGTCGCAGGCGGACCTTCACCCGTCGCCACTGAGGTCGTTAATGTTTATAAACTAAGTTATGCTGCAGGGATGATATGATTTAAATCATTTGATTAAAATTAGTGATTTAAATCGCGATTAAAATCAAGTGATTTAAAAAAAAACGAATTAAATCAGTACGTTTTACTGCAACAAAAACAGACAAAAAGTGTCTAGGGACTTCCCCCGACATAAACTACTCGTAGTTTATGTCGCACAGCAAAATACGGAATAGATTAGGCACCGAGAAGGCAGCCAAATTAGTCTTCCTTCTGAAAGAACTAAATTCAAACAAATAAGTGTCTACGACTGCAGTGAAACCCAAATGGTTCTTTGTTCATTTAATAATCATTTTTTTGATGTTACAAAATGGAAGTGTTTTTTTAATTACCCTTAGAAGAACATAATATGTTTGTTGATTTTCGTTAATGTCATTTTTTATAAAGTTAATTCAATATTTTTTGTTAAATAGGCAAATAAATATGCTACTTCGTCTTTTTAATAAAAGAATTACTTCATTATGGTGATATAACAAAAAATATGTTGTTTTTTTTATAAATAACTGACGTCGAGACGCTATGTTGTGCCGCATACCGCAGCGTATTGCGTCCCGATAAGGAGATGATATTTTGTAATGAAGTATATACGAAAAACAAAAGATGATTGCGCCAGCTTCCAGTAACTTACCGTACGTGTTACTTTCCAGGTACCAAAGACATTATCAGCGAAGCAAAAAGCCCTAATGTATGCCTACGCAGAGTTGGAAGAAGACACGCCAGGACAGATCCACGGCGTATCCTACGACAGAGATGGTAAGAGAAACAAATAACTGACTTATTTAATGCACAATTTAGTAAATGCCTGTTCAAAACTACGCGGTGTTCGCTACTTAGAGCGGCAGCGAAAAATTTCGATAGGTTTCGCGCTTCATCCCGCTAGACTTTGTATACAGGGTTATTGGTAATTCACTGACATTGCGTGAACTGCAGGTTCTGCCCATCATCACGAAAACGTTATTATTATTATTATTATTTATTGTCCAATGTAAAGAGCTACAGCAAAATTGTTCTTAAAACCTAGTGAGCGGCACAATACAATGGATTCGTCAGATGAGTTTACACATAAGTACACAACTCTAAAAAATAAGGTATTATGTAGAAAAAAGTAATGCCTTTCTTGTAAAAAACCATCATTCAATTTTATTTATTGTCATAGAAAATGTATATATATGGCATAGAAAATGTATGTAAATCCACCTAGCATACAAAATGTAAAATCACGTTGTCCAGAATCCAATGAATTACTAAAGACCGATCTCCCACAGGCCCTTTTAGGTTTAGTTTCAAATGAAGCCCCTCTAATGAAAGATTATTATTTATTATAGGTCCTTTTACAGCCAACTATTAATATTTATTTTATTGTACCTACATAAAGAAATCACTGCCCTTCTGTTTTACTTGCCTCGTAAGATCCCTTAGGGTGTTTCCTTTATTATTATGTAATATGAGATTAATAACTTGTGTAATTTAAGTAGGTATACTCAAATTTAGAAATAACGACATCATGTATACATATACATATTACACATGTAATACCTACAGGGTGGAAACAAAAAAATGAAAGTGTTATGAAATTGAATGGAGGGGGTTTGCATATCATACCATATGAATAAGGAGCTGGCGTCTTTACAAAAGTGTTCGTAATGATTGGCAGAGCCTGCACATTTCACAGTGTCAGTGAATTATTAATAACCCTGTATACCGCATACCCACTCGGATATCCCTGCCGATTTGGGTAGCGATAACTGCGTAGGTCAGAATAAGCAGATAAAAGAAACTGATAAATGCCATTTTTTGGTCTCAAACAGCAGATACCATAGTATGAGACACTATAGTAATAGATAATTGATACTTGTAGCAGCTTCGCAGTTTTGAGAATTATTTGTCTGTAAGCTTTCGTTTGCCAGGCCTAAGTCTACCAGTCCTTCGCGAAAAGAGAGGAGCGGAGCTGCGCAACAATAGAATAGGGTATTTTACTCTTTATGAGAAAAAAATCTAAAAATATATGAAACTGTGTCTCCATTAATATTTAGTGAACACAAAACCTGTAAACGTCAAATAGGAAACTTACTAAATTATTTTAATTACGATTACGATAATGGGGTGGAAAATTCCGAATCGAAATTATTTGCACCACATTAATAAAAAATCTGAGTGGTAATTTGTTTTTGCTTAAAAGTTTATAAAATAAAACCTTAAAATTTAATAAAGCTATATTCCATTTTAAGTAACTTCATTAATCTCATCTTATCATTTCTAAAATAGAGATTTAGCCCTTCATTTGCAAAGGAATATTATTATGCTAATGTTACAATCAGTCACAGCTGGGTATTACAAAGGATAAACACCAAAATTTATTTTACAGAAAAGCAAAAAAGCACCTCTACCGATCCGAAATCGGACACAAAAGATGATACCCAAAAGATACACTCTTCAAATCGCGACACAGCGTATTCAGGCCCAAAATCCCAAGCGTGGAGTGTCCTAGAGAGCTTTGCTGAGTCGTTTAACAAAAACAGAAACACGTTTATGACAGGTTTTGTTATGGCCGTTTTTGTCTGCGTTCTGGCGTTATACCGGGCCCCTGATGACAAATATGGACTAACTGCTTATTTAGACCGACCTTTAGAAACAAGGGAACCGGATGTTCCGTTGGGCTATCAGAATACTATTAAAAGAGAGAGGGAAAAAAATCCTCATTTCTATGATGCTTGAGGGACGAATGATTGGTTGATATGGAGGAAGGTATTTAAAATTAGACTCGAATTATGTATTCCATGTAAGGATTTACCCTTTTCGGCTTAGCACACATACTTAAAGGTAACTAGGCTAACTTATTTCTGTAGACCTGTTTCGAATTCAATATTTTGTCTAAAATAGGATGAAATTAGCATTTATCAAAAATAAACCTCTATAAGAGCTATAATATAATATATTTAACTTGAAAACTATTAGAGGCACGATTATAAGTTATGGTTCGTTTGGAAGATGAAGTATGAATTTGAAATAGGGATATAGTGTGATGGTAAAACATTGTAAGTTTCATGAATATATTCATTTGAAATTTAAAAGTTGTTTCATTTTGTACCCTATGTCCTTACACCATCATGCTATATTCCTGCTTTACACGATGCTGCAAATGAATAAATTAAATGCATTTTTTAGACAAAACCAACACGTGATAAAAAGATTGCGAGACCTTTCTATTTTTAATGAAATATTAATGATTTTGATTTTAATGGCATACATTTAAAAATAATTGCCTATGCAGCCCAGATTATAAAATCGAATCCATCGACACCTTATTTTCGAAATCAGGTCGGTATTTTGGTGCTGCAGTCAAAATACAGTTAAAGGTATATTTTTACTAGCATCAAAGTAAGCAACGTAATGCTACTGGTTTAACATATTAAGGTTGTCGCACACACGTCCAACCTCGTTGCCGCACAAACAGAAAATGAACATTCAAATATGGGCTTAAATGCTTAACCCAAGCCTAGTCCGCTAGACCCGCGCGCTGTGTACTTGTTTATGCCGTCACTATAGATGTATTCAAATGTTATAAATTTTATTAGGCCCATATTTTATATGCTCGTTTGCTGTGCGGCTGTGGTGTTGGACGTGTGAGCACCAACCTCTATTCAGCCACAGCTACGATGTGCTTAGCTCTGGTAAGGCGTCATATTCCTTTGCTCAAGTCTAAATAACTATGTCGATATAAATATCCTGAATCTGATTTCCATTATTTTAGGTGAAACAGCCTAAATGAGAAGATACTTTAGTGAGTCTCACAAAGACATCCTTTTTAGTTTAGCATCACACTGTCCCAAAACATGTTCGTCTTTCGAAAGGGGTGATTTCCAAAGGTTTTATTTACAATTTGAAATTCGTGAAATACAAAACAGAAGTTGCATTTTGTTTTTTCAGGAAGACAAATTGAATTAACGCCATTGAGGAAATCTCTTGACAATATGTACCTCACAACTCAGATCACTTCATGGAAAATACAAAAAAGTTTTAATTCGTGGAAAATGCAAAAAAGTTTATATTTATGGAAAATGCAAAAAAGTTTTGATTCATGGACCATACCAAAAAGTACAGAGTCTTGGAATTTTCAAAAAAGTGTAAAATCATGGAATATGCCGAAAAGCAATGAGACATGGAAAATGCCAAAAAGTAGTGAGCCGTGGAAATTGACGCAAGGTATTATAACGCCGTGGAAAGTACGAAAAGTTTATATAATGGAAATTCCAAAAAGGATTCAGTTGTGGAAAATTTCAAAAGGCATAGAGTACTCAAAAATATCAAGAAGTATTGAGGCATGGAAAATTCAGAAACAGATTCACTCATGGGAATTGCGAAAAAGTATTGAGGCATGGAAAAAGCCAATACGCATCCAGTCTTCAAAAATAGCAAAACGTATTGAGTCTTTAGAAATTTCAAAAAGGATTGAAATATGGCAACAAAAGTCATGGAATATACAAAAAAGTATTGTGTCGTGGCATATACAAAAAAACATTGAGTTTTGGAAAATACTTAACAGTTTTAAGTCATGGAAAAAATCTACATATACCTATTTAACGCGTAGGTACTTTGACTACTTAAGTTACTTGAGCAGATCATTACATCCTTTAATCCAAAATTCTAAAAAGTCGAATGAGTGATTGGAAGCCCCCTTTCGGAGTAACGCACATATTTAGGGACTTATATTTAGATTTTCGTAGGCTGCTAGTTTGTCGTTGTAGATCGTAAGGCTGAAGCGATACAGGCGTTCGATCATGAAATTTACACGAATAAATTTGCGTAATCAAAATTTTAAATTCTCACGAGTCTCCAAATTCACTTTGAAATTAATTGAAATGACCCTCGACGCATATGCCCATGCCAGCCTCGCCAAGCGGGCGGCGGGGCGCCCCTCTGTGAGTGGCACGGCTGTAGCTGGGCAGTGAATGCGTTAAACGCTAAGCGGTAAAGCCTTGTGTTTCAGCCAGGGATGTTTCGGATACACATTTTTAACATCCGCGGATGCGGATACGGATATTTGAAGGCACACATCCGCGACTGCGGTTCTCAAGTTATTGTATATGAAACCATACGGGTGGAGAATTGAAATAAGAGGAATTTTTCATATTTTAATCAAAGGGGCTCCGTGAAAAATTGCACAATTCTTTCCTCACCGTTTTATAATAAATCACTGTAGAAAAAAATAATATACTTTGACCCTCACAGAAAACAAAATTAAAAATACTACTTCAGTAGCATACTTTTTATTTTAAAATATGATTTTATAAGATTAAATAAAATAATAATAAAACCCCATAAACACATTTTCGTGAAGCGCCTTGCGAAATAATTGCACATTTATATTTTTCCGAAACAATTTCCACCTTATTGGTCATATTTTGATATGATACTGATCATAATAATATTTTCTTAAATATGCGCGGAAATATTGTCATTACTTTTGAATAAAGAACACGCGAAGTATCATATTTACAGACTGAAAAACCAAAATCACTTCCCGGCGCGTTCTTTGAATTTGGAACGAAGAGCGCGCCGGCAATGTTGTATGAAACGGTGTGCTGTTAGAATTTAGAACTCTTTCATCTATCGTACACATTGCGTTCTCGTGGCTGTATAGCCACAGATGCGTTTACCTTTTGGCATAAACTGTAAAATGAAAATAAAAAATTGGCGGTAAAGCGAAGTTCGTTGTTATTTTGTTAGTAAAATAAAATTTAGTATGTAAAAGGCCCTTTTTTATTTCCTTGCATTTTTTAAAGAAAAGCACTATATATGCCTCGGCCGAAATGGCAATTGCCTGTCTCGTATCATTGAAGTCCTCGCCTGCGGCTCATACTCGACCTGCAATTGCCTATTTCGCTGCCTTTGCAATAATGTACTATTTAATATGATATTGGTCATATTTTGTGTTTTAATTTATTACTTACATAGGATGTTACCAAATAATGCACTAATGCTAAACTGCAATACTGAAGGATTCACCTGCTACCACAGATTAATATTCAGGGAACAAACCAAGGCGCAAACGATTCCTTCTTTTGCAGATTTTTAAATTTGGTTGCGAATAACATCTTTTTTGTATCAAGCCATCCCAAACTTGGCGACCTCTTTAACGCGATCTTTTTCTTCACGACCCACAAGAAAGCGATACGAGGCGGCCGCATTCAATGACCGTATAGGCATACTAAGGCATTACGTAATAAAATTAAAATTCTGAAAAAGAAAGGTTCGTTTGCGGCTTTGTTGTTCACTATATATTAATCTGTGGTAGCAGGTGAATAACCTCCTTCAGTATTGTGCTCTAATTGGGAGACACGCAATAAATACTTTAAACGGTGATGACAAAATTTTGCAACTTTTTGCGGAGCGGCCTAAAATATTTAAATAAATAAATAATAACCCATGCAACTGAACAATTGTTCAATTTAGTAAAGATTATTTATCGGGTATTTATCGCGTACCTTCTGTTTTATTTTCCCCAACGTTAGTCAGTCGCCCCGTGACCACGATCGCTGTAACGCGGTTGAAACATTTTGGGGATAAAACAAATGGTACGCGATAAATACCCGATAAATAATCTTTATTATGTTAACAAATCGCAAAAGTTTAAAAAATTGTTCGATTTACGAGAAACAATTGATACATAACCCTCCCCTGCCGGTAGTAGCCGGCAGGGGAGGGTTATGCCATGGGTTATTATGTAGCCGGGTAAAAATAACAAACGCTTCGCATCTAGTCTCCGAACGAAATCTTCGCTCCTGTTGGTCAATAAGCACGCGCCAGTCACCGGCCTCGTCTTTTTTTTTCTTCGCGATCTGAACTACATCTGCATCCGCCTGAACATCCGCAATAACTGTTGTGGATGCGGATGCAGTTGTCCAAATCGATGCGAAAACTCCACAATTGCGGATACGAATATTCGCAACCTGGTTTCAGCCTTACACATGCTATAGCATCCACTGTAAGAGAATCATCAACGTAGAAACCTTTAATGTACCAATATTCTACGAGTCGTTGCTATACTGTTGACATTCATAAACTAGAAGTGGCTTAAGTTAATAAGTTATCTTTTGTTTCTCCACGCCTTACCACTTAAAATCGACATCTCCAATCCACAGGTAAAAAGATAGCGATAGCTGAACCTCATACGATCTTGGACGCGATCAAGGAGGCTCTGACAGACAAGAAGTCTTTGGAGAGTACCTCGAAACCTCCTTCCTCCGAGAAGGCATCTCCTGAGAACCCTACGGATCCACCAGAAGAGGCAGTCAAAAAGTCGAGTAGAAGCAAGGCCTAGACCTTACTCTTTATCGCCTAGGGTACTTTTGAGATGAACATTGTGAAGCTACCGATCGTAATTTAAGTTGGTTGTGTATGATATTTTACTATAAATTGATTATTAATGCAAGCGGGTTACTAGGAACGTTGTTTGTGTTGGAAAAAACGTTAACGTTCATAATAATGCTTTTTCTGCCAAGTCTCGCGACGAGGCGCTGTTGATAGACCATGTCCGTCTTGCGCCATGAAAGTGTTAGCGAGGTTCGTAGTTAAAGCCCAGACTCCATCAAAGCGGATATGTGCGGAGATGTCCATAGCAGAGACGAGAAGAGACTTTTTTCAGATAGTGTCTCCATCGAAGCTGTGCGGAAAAGCGTACTGGCTAGGAGTGGGTAGGGTAAGTATGGTAGCGAGGCACAGCTCGCATCTATACTCATCTCGTCTCCGCTGCGTGACGTTGCTAGCTTGCGAGACACATCTCTCATCTCTCCTCTCCGATCTTTCTTTGTTTCTTCGCATTCAAATATGATACATTTCCACTCGGTGGTCTCCACTCAAACTGAGCGGATACGAGATGTGTGAATAACGAAGTTCTATTGGTTCTTCTCCGCTCATCTTCAGCTCAACTATGGTGAAGTCTGTCCCTAACCCGCTTACATTAGTAGTGTATGATGTTATTGTGTATAATGTTTTAATGCGAAATTGATTCAATTTAAATCAGTTGAGCACTCGTATTAATATAGAAACTCTCTAACGCCGCTCAAATTACGCTCGTATGACTTCAGCCTTAGACAGCTTCAGATGTAGCAAATTAAACTTATAAATTTTTGATTAAAATATAATTGGTACGTGCACTTGATTTTTATGATTAAATTTGTCGAGTTTTGTTTCTTAGTTGTTTTATTTATAGGAATTCCCTTGAAAAAGTTTTTTCTTGAAGTACTAATTTAAAAGTTGTTTTTGCTACATCTTATTATATCCAAGTAATCATTCTATATGAAATATTCCAATTTATAGTATAATTTTTTTTGTCCGTTAATTATTATCTATATTAAAACGAATAATGCATATTTCTGTGATAATAATTATGCGACGTGACTTTGACTTATTTTCAATGAGAAAGCCGGAAATTACAGTTCGTAATTCAACCGCAAATATATTTGGCATAGATAAGTTTAAAAAAAGGTTATTGCGTGCTTTACGATAAACCCTGTAAATATCCGTTGACTAGTTTGTAGGAAATGGTAGGAAATAAAATTACAAATTGAAGTCATGGTTTTATTTATAGTTCTATCATAGGTGACCCACGCAGGAATCTATGGCTGGCATCATAGAGTTACTGTAGTAATAATAACTCTATGGCCGGCATTATGAAAGCTTACTCTGTCATCGATCTACGTTTGAGCAACGCTTAAGCCATAGAAAACCGTTACTTTTCTTAATAAGAGCCTATAAGTTGATAAGGTTTTCTAACTCCAATCAAGGAAGTCAAATAGTCGTTGGGGAGCTTCGGGTCAGCTTACACCGAGACGCCACGCTGCGCGCACTTTAGTTCATAATATAATAATAAATAGCGCGTTGCGTCTCGGTCCCTGCTGACCTTCAGGAATTTTCGTGTTTGTTTGTTCGCGCACCTTGTGCATCAGCGACGCCGTTGTATTGTAGTAAATTGCTTTTTTTAATGTACGTACTTACTTTAACTTACAAAAGATGAGCTGATTGTTTATTCTGCTGGGCCCAGCAGAGGAAATTGTCATTATCAGCTGCGGATCGGCTTCTCAAAGTTTGACAGAACAGTTTTAAACAGTATAAAACAGCCTCTATTTCTGAGCGGCTAACTTGACGGTGGCGTTGCTGTGTGCGCCCAATCGCTGATTTTGCTTAGCCCCGAATACTTAAACGCAACTCAAATTTAAGCTCGTCTCAAGTTGAATTTTTTTACGCAGTTCTATTTAAAATTGGTCAGAAAATCGTCGCTTACTGCTGAAACGTGCATAATCAGAATTGAGTTTGAGTATTTAGGTGTAAACGACCGATCGTGGCAAACCCAACCATTATATTTCACACACGGACAAAATACGAGGCGGACATGGGCGAAACGAAACTAGTCCCTATTCTCCCCTGCCCTATTCTCGCGTCATTTTATAGCTAACAAAAATGAGTTAATCTGAAATGGATTTCAACACTACCCCGTTTCTACGAAAACTTTTTTATAATATCCCAAAAATTTTCGATTTCGGCAGGATTCGAACCCGCGCCTCACCTTCAGTACAGGTGCGCTCTAACCAACTAAGCAACGAGATCTACACGTGCCTGGTCGAAAATATCTGGGACTTCTTACGACTTAAGCGTCGTATTAACTTCCCCGTTTATTAGTATTCATCTATGTTCAACACTTCCATGGCCCTGGATGCACGTGTCCGTCGGTCAGATCTCCCAGGTTTGGCAGTGAATGCGATATACTACTAAAACAGTCGGTGCCTATTGGAAATACATTTTAATGTTGAAAAGTGGCTCTTCTGATCAGACGGTATAAAACAGCCTATATTTCTGTGCGACTGAGTTCATGGCCGCGTTGCTGCGCCTGCGCAGAATCGCTAGTACGATCGCCAGCAACGCCATAGCGCCTTCCACATAAAAACCGTATATTATGCGAATGTGACTTGGCACCTGGAACGAGAAAAGGTTATATTATTAGATTCGTGTTTCTCAATTTCATGATCTCGGGCCATATTAGTGACCCGGTCATTTGCGAGGCATGCGTGGGCCGAAGCCAACAGCACATATGCCCTTTATGAGAGTTAATCTAAAGGCGAGAGGACTACACATAGCGGGTATCATCATTAAAATTCATTATTATCATCAAACCACTGTTCTTTTATTATTATGGTGGTTTATATTCTTTATTTAGCGAGGGCAAACAACGAGTAAGCATAAAAGGAATTAAAAAACTTACTTAAAACTCTTGCTCTCAAAATCGGAGTTACCTATTCTATTCTTAACATGTAACTTGGAAATGTATTAGGTACTTTATGCGTTGGATCCCAAAGTTCACGGACCGTGACACGTCTAACAAAAGCTTCCACCTACAGGACCACCACCTCGATTGTGTTGAAAAAAGAAACCGACCAAGTGCGCGTCGAGGACAGGACAGTAATAAATTAAGTTTTGTTGTAATTTCTCTTGAGAAAATGACAAAATTCTATCGTGTTTTTACCGACTGCAGGAGGACTTCTATGATCGGCTGTTTTTTTATTTATGTTTCTCGATTTCTCCGTCAATAATATACCGATTTTATACTCGCAACATTGAGACAAAGATTGGCATTGGATGAGGCAATTGGTCGTCAGCCAGATTAAACTCTCGAATGTTGGTAAGTCCCACCTTAGAGGTGGTCTCATAAACTTAGTCCTTACACTCTCCAAGCCGCCTGTGGTGGTGAACTCCAGAGGAAACATGGCCGTGTCTATGGAACTCCGATCTCGAAGCACCCCGAAGGCTAGGGCTCCGCAAGCGTAGTACGACAGTAGTGCGACTGGCACGCAGTGGCAGACGGCTAAAATTCTGAGGCAATGCTGAAGAAGAAAAGAAATGTCATTAAAAAATTGGCAAAATTATTTCGGATATTACCAGTAGTGTTACCAAGTAGTCTTACCAGTAAGACTACTGGGAATTTTCTTCCCAACTGTCTTACTAATAGTAGGACGTTAGATTGCTTTTGGTTGGTTTTGCAAAATGAAAATGTTTGATTCCGAATTTAATAGCACATCATACATATTATGTAGTATTACTATACTATTACTTATTAGTAGTATTATTAGTATTCTAATTGGAAAATAGCTATTTCTTTTAAGACAATATCGCCCTGTTTTTTTCAGTGTTTTTTATTTGGCTGTTGTAATCAGATATTAACACCATTGACGAAATTCAGCTACAGGGTGTATAGGATAGGTAATATTTATACAAAAAATTAAACCGGAGAAAGTAGGTATCTAGTTTATTATTTTTATTTATATAACCCATTTGTAATCAAATAAATGCATCCTGCATTTGATAAGCTAGCTACTACAAAACACAACGCATCTAAACTGCGACGAGGCTACGGCGCTACAGATTGCTGGTACGGCTACGATGTAACGTATCTACGCTGCTACCTTTGGGTGCTACGATCTAAACTACGACGAAAGCGCTCGAGGGCTATGACTAATACACCACTATAACGACTACGCATCTGCTCTGCTACGAGGCTGAGGCGTTAAAAATACAGGTAGGTATCTATATCGCCTCAGCCGTACCGTACCAGGGTACGGCTACGATGTAACGCATCTACGCTGCTACAACGAAAGTGCTACACTCCGCTACGACTGTATACCGCTACGACGCTACGCATTTACTTTGCTACGAAGCTACACTTCTACGAATTTTTCGTAGGAAACTTCTACGAATGCAAGTGCATATGGAGTATTCGTAGGTACTCTAAGTTGATAAAGGGGTGTGTATAGTTGATGAAAATAAATATTAGTTTTGTAGACTATTCTCACTAATAAACACTATTCTCACTAACTAACTAAACAGGAAAATCTATCGCTATTTCACGAATAAAACATTATTCACTACTTAAAACTTAGACTAATTTTAGTTACCATAATCTTCTTTCGTGTGCTGTAACATTTAGACGTTTTCAGTGCGTCCGAACTTGGATTGATGGTTGGACTCCCTAAAACAAAAAGAATCCCTTACAAAAAGAACACTCACTTTATTATTATTTATAGTAAGTAGTACCGAATTATCGATAATTCCTATTTCACCGCTGCGATACACCACCGTTATTACCCTGTTCGGTACCATAGGCGCTTATAACTAACGAAATAGTTTGAGCAAAAACATTTCCGGGTTCCGAATACCCTCGTAACCTATGGAAATGTAATCAACCTCTCCACTGCTATGATAAACGAAGACGAATACCCTAATCAGCCCCTACATTAGGGCTAATTCATCTTTGCAATGAATTGCCGACCCCTATCAAGAAGAAACTTAGATTAACCGAATCAGGCGCGAGAGTAGAGGCCGTCTATCTTAACCAAAGACATTAAAACACATGGAAACACACATACATAGACACATGGAAGGAAAGTAGGTACCTTGAATATTGTAGATGGAACATTTTACTGAAATACGACATTATTTGAATTTAACAAGATAAAGTTAAAAACTACAACCCGACTACGTGAAAGTTATAAAAGTTTGAAACATTTACATTGACAAAATAGAATGACGTATCGGTCATATTTGATAGGCATAGAGTTGAAAATGAAAATAGGTCGTAGGTTTGTAATTTTTCTCTATGGGGCCTGCGGCCTGCGGCTACGTAAACTTTATTACGCGTTTTGTAGGCTTATTCGGGGGCCGAGCCCTAAATCCTATAGCCTATAACCATCGGGGCATTGAGACGAATCAATCGATACATAATTTGTTGAAATCGAACTAGTAGTTTCAGCGCTACGTGGGAACAAAGAAATTGGCCACATACATACAAACATACAAACATACAAATATACAAACATACAAACATACAAACATAGGGTGCTAACCTCATAACCCTCCCCTGTTGGTAGTCGGGTAAAAAACAATTTAAACTGCATTCATACATATTTAAATAATTACATGGTTGAACCCGTTACACGAGAAAAATAATCATTCTGTAGCTTTATCATACCGAACCAAAGGCTTCATCATAAGGATTATTTTTTGCTCAATAACATAGTGTCAGAAATAAAAGGAAGACGTTGAATTTTAACATTTTTAATACAAAATCAATCAATTTATCAAATGCTCAAAATGAGTCTCTTCCTGTTGAATACAAAGTCGCACTCTTTTGATTATTTCGCTCCCTGTACATGTGGCATATCCGTGGGACGCCCTGTATATTTAATTTTACATAGTATATTCTAAGATTATTTTCGCGAGAACTCATAATAAAACACTGTTTTTACCGGATTGATCGCGTATATTTTATATTTGTTTATAACCTGACGTTTCGGAGGCTTTTCAGCTTCCATGGTCACAGGCAGACTGAGGTGACATTTGTCTTTACAAGTAATTTGAATTTTACATATCTACCGTCAATTATACAAATTTAATTATAACGTTCCGTATGTACGCAGTAATCACTAACAGTGTCTTGATGGGTTGTAGCTATGGATTGCTGGGTGTGGGACCTGACTCGATGTAGGACTGGATCCCAAGCGGCAGGTACTCTCCAACCATCTTCTCTATTGAAATTATTCGGATGTTTTTGAATTTCAATTGCTTCTCGGAGCATTCTAGGAATGAAACGGTTTTCTCTAGCTAGTATTTGAGCTTTGTCGAAGCGAAGAAAATGACCGGCGTCCAGTGAATGTTCATAGACTACAGACTTTGACGACCGTTTGTGTTTGACGTCAGCTATGTGCTCTTTTAATCGAGTGGCTATACTTCTTTTTGTTTGCCCTATGTAACATGAGCCACATTCACAGTCAATTTTATAAACACCAGCATCTTCAAAGGGGACTTTACACTTGACTGGTCTTAGAAATTGTTGAATCTTCTTGTGCGGCTTGAAATAAGATTTAATCGAAGCTCGTTTTAGGATTCCGCACAAGAAGATTCAACAATTTCTAAGACCAGTCAAGTGTAAAGTCCCCTTTGAAGATGCTGGTGTTTATAAAATTGACTGTGAATGTGGCTCATGTTACATAGGGCAAACAAAAAGAAGTATAGCCACTCGATTAAAAGAGCACATAGCTGACGTCAAACACAAACGGTCGTCAAAGTCTGTAGTCTATGAACATTCACTGGACGCCGGTCATTTTCTTCGCTTCGACAAAGCTCAAATACTAGCTAGAGAAAACCGTTTCATTCCTAGAATGCTCCGAGAAGCAATTGAAATTGAAAAACATCCGAATAATTTCAATAGAGAAGATGGTTGGAGAGTACCTGCCGCTTGGGATCCAGTCCTACATCGAGTCAGGTCCCACACCCAGCAATCCATAGCTACAACCCATCAAGACACTGTTAGTGATTACTGCGTACATACGGAACGTTATAATTAAATTTGTATAATTGACGGTAGATATGTAAAATTCAAATTACTTGTAAAGACAAATGTCACCTCAGTCTGCCTGTGACCATGGAAGCTGAAAAGCCTCCGAAACGTCAGGTTATAAACAAATATAAAATATACGCGATCAATCCGGTAAAAACAGTGTTTTATTTAATTTTACACTTCCAAAATTTCGCTTTTATAATATAAGTAACTTAAAAGTCACTTATATTATAAAAGCGAAATTTTGGATGGATGGATGGATGTTTTTTACCTACTTCTTCACACCAAAAGAGTACCTAAGCACTAAATTGATCAGGCTGAAATTTTGCACAGATTTAGCTCTAAGCCTGGCCTGTCTTCAGCTTTCCGCATCCAGTACCTATCTGCCAGCAGTCTTTCGCAAATCGTCATCCCATCTGGTCGGAGGCTACACTACGTTTACCCCAGAGCGGTAGTCGGTTCTTCTCGAGATATGGCCAGCCCACTGCCACTTCAGCTTGCTAATCCTTTGAGCTATGTCCATAACCTTGGTTCTCTGTCGGATGTATTCGTTACGAGTCCTATTCTTCAGAGAAACTCCGAGCTTATCTCTCTCCATACCTTGCTGGGCGACTTTAAACTGGCGCACCAACCCTATCGTGAGTGTCCACGTCTCAGCTCCGTAGGTCACGACGGGTTAGTTTATTAAAACACGCCAATTTTTTTTACACTTAGGAAAAAATCATCTCAGTAGGTACCTACTTATTGCCAAAAGATTTTTAATATCGACCATTCTGTTCTGTAAACAGAATAGATAAAAGCCTAGAAGATCGCAGTAACACGTACCTAGAAGAGGTGTTAAACATTTCGTAGTTTCGTGGTTGGTACCTTCGAAATAGCATTATAAGTTGTGCCAAACTAGGTCAAAGCAAAGCGAGTTAACTCCGTGTTGGATGAAGGTCTAATCAACACAGATTCGCGGAAAACCGCCGAAACTAATGTTGACTGCGGTTTTGACACAGAAGGTTAGGTGAGTTTGTAGTTTGTAAGTAAATGTAAACTAGTAGGGGTTGTATCAGGTGTTTTGGTAAGTCCTAAAACTTGTAACGTCAAGAATGATATCTGGCATTGTTCGCTCAGCGAGGTACTGCTTTGACTGGTGTGATAAATCCGTTAGATCATCTGATGTGCAATGTGATTATTATATCAAGTAGTCGTAAAGTCAGCGACAAAAATCGCTAGGCACAAATTGGATTTAATATTACCTGGACGGCATACTCCATAAATATCTGACGATGAAAACGTCCAATTCGAAATAAGTTGAAGGTACAAAAGTCGCCAATCACTATTTTTGTCTTGTCTGACTTTGTTGTATTGGAAAGTTGGATTATTACATTTTATCTATAAAATATACTTAATTCAGTTCTTGCATTGATACAAGTGTATCAAACCTATCAGGGTCAAAGATATTGACACCTCGCTCTAACTAAGTTTACAATAAACTACACGACGCTCACACCTCCGGCGACTTTTAAGTTCATTGGTACTTGATACCTAATAAGATTTTTACCGCGATTTACAAAAAAAAAAAAAAACAATTAAACAATACTTGTACCTACATCCTTAACTATTAACGTATATATTAACTATACATCTAACTAAAGCTAATAATTATAAATAACAGACATAGAATAAAGTACATATAAAGGTTTCGATAAAAGTAAAAAAGGGAGATGAGGCATTACCATCTCGAAAGTGTATGGCTCAAGTTAGGTTCAACTATGTTCCCTTACCTCAGTCATAGTCGGACCGGGGCGGCGGCGCGGGTGGTGGCGTTTGTTTTGCGCATGCTTGCTACGACGTACAATTTGTGTGATTTCGACTAAAACACCACGACAATGCCCTCGTGTTCGTTCACCAGGTGTACAAATAGCTCCAAAAGAAAAAACAAAGCACAAGGCATCACATATTTTCTCGCGTAAGTAGATACACCAAACTTTAAATTTTCTGATAATCCGATACCTTATCATTATTTCATCTGTAACACGGTACAGTTTTTGAGTGAGCGCTGGTAGAACGCCGTACCGTATCTTCCTTTTTTACTTTTATCGAAGTATAAAGGGTAATTTCTAAGAAATTAATAAATCCCAAAAATTTACGATCTCGACGGGATTCGAACCCGTTTATTAATTTCTTAGAAATTACCCAGAGTACTATAATAAATAAAAACCTTAGTATAAAGGGTAATTTTGAGATGGCCTCATATAAGTTTGATCCTCGAGGAATCCCCAGTACCATGCTGGATATTACTGGCATCAGTTCCGTTAATTCAGTAAATGCGTACTTAGTGGATCGCAACACGACATAAACGCGCTCATTATCGTTAAGGGGCGGCGTGAAGATAATTTTCTTGTGTTAAGGGAATGTTAATGTGTTATGGCTGCTTGTTATTAGCTTCGGTATTTGGGGATTAGTACAAGTAAAGGGAGAAGGAATCCCTAATTGCCGATATCGGAAGTATCTAATCAAGTCAGTTTGGCGAACTATGTGGCGCAAAATCAAAATCAAAAATTATATCTCATCTCACTAATATTATAAACGTGAAAGTTTAGATGGATGGATGGATGGATAGATAGATGGATGGATGTTTGTTCCTTTATCACGCCAGAACGGCTGAACGGATCTGAATGAAATTTGGCACAGAGATAGATTGTAGTCTGGAATAGAACATAGGCTACTTTTTATCCCGGAATTCCACGGGAATGGGAACTACACGGGTGAAACCGCGAGGTGCTGCTAGTATTTCCATAAATACAAAAATGTATACTTAGAAACGGTGAAATTCTTAAAATAAAACACTGACACGGAAACAAAGTGGTACTTTTGATGTCTGTCGCTTCGGTATGTAGACTAAAGTAAAGAAGCGACTAAGAAACTTTTAGCCTGTTAGTGCGCAGCGGGTCAAAGGTCCGAAGGTTGCAGGTTCGATTCCTGCCTCGAGATAAAAGTTTATTTAAGCAGATATTTGTTGCGGGTGTTCTGGGTGTTTTCTATACAGTAATATATAATATGTAATGTAATACAGTTATCCATAACACAAGCTCTGCTTAGTTTGGGGCTAGATGACGCTGTGTGAATCCAGCATTGTTTATTATCTATTTTGTAATCACTCTTACGCACTCGTCCATTAAAATGGTCCCTATGAAACTTGTGTTTATCGAAATACAATAATTTTGAGCCCTATTTTGCGGTTGACACGTCAATAAAGTTAAAAACTACAACCCGACTACGTGAAAGTTATAAAAGTTTGAAACATTTACATTGACAAAATAGAATGACGTATCGGTCATATTTGATAGGCATAGAGTTGAAAATGAAAATAGGTCGTAGGTATTGTAATTTTTCTCTATGGGGCCTGCAGCCTGCGGCTACCTAAACTTTAATACGCGTTTTGAAGGCTTATTCGGTGTCGGAGCCCTAAATCCTATAGCCTATAACCATCGGGGTATTGAGACGAATCAATCGATACATAATTTGTTGAAATCGAACCAGTAGTTTCAGCGCTACGTGGGAACAAAGAAATCGGCCACATACATACAAACATACAAACATACAAACATAGGGTGCTAACCTCATAACCCTCCCCTGTTGGTAGTCGGGTAAAAACAAACAGTAGTCGGAAAATACGTTCCATTCCATTCGCGTTTGGCGTCGACAAGTTTCAAATACACAACAGGCTATTCACTATTGAAAATCCAAACGCGTTAGCTAGTAACATTACAGATAGCCTGTTAATGTTACTAGCTTGAATGAACAAAACATTAAACTAAGTTTAACTGGTTGTTCGTTTCGTGCTGGCACGAGAAGACACGAGTTTTTATATTGTGCTTTTTTGCGTTTTACAAGGAATAAACAAGCTTAACGGGAAGTAATTACGGCAAATCGTAAACATCTTAATCTAAACCCATGATAAAATCAACTTCGAGTCGATTGTATTTCGAAAGCATTTGGGTATACTTATACTTATATCTTTCTATGATTTTCTATCGTATTTTTTTCTCAATCGTCTTCACATTAGTGGAACTTAAAAAAATAATGTTGAGTTTTATGTAATTCGAGTTTTTTACCACGGTGATCTCGTGAGTACCTACTGAGATCGAGGCCTAGTTTGACAACCAAACCCTTCGATAAAAGTAAAAAAAGCCTTTTTTACTTTTATCAAAGACCAAACCCGTTAGGTTCGCCCCTATAATCTACATGCCAGATACAGATAGTAATGTTCTAAGAACTTACTTGTTGAGTTACGAGTGGTATTTCTGTCTTTTGCTAAAGACTTTCTCTTCAACGGACATCGAAGGTTGCTGCACCTCGCCACAAAACACGTGCTTGCGTTCAACACTGAAAAGAAGTAAGAAAGCATTAGTTACGAGGGCGCATTGCGCGTCATTTTGTGAAAAGGATAGGTATAGGATTTTCTTCAGAGATAAACGCAAAATCCTTTGCCCTTTTCACAAAACGGCTTCATATATTGCCCCCTTAAATATTGGGTTAGGTGGTTTAACTTACTCAGGTAAAAATGGCAGGGTACGGCGATGAACGCGTACAACAAGGCAGCTGTTCTTCCCCATATCGTGTGTGGAACGGGTGCACCAAACCCTAGAAAGTTGTAAGAAGTAGTTGTATTAAATCGTATGATACCTCGTATAAGCTGCGTGCATAAAGAATGGGATGGGGATTACATAATTGCAATAAAACACACACAAAACAGTTAAATACACAATTTGTCATGCTGTCTTGCTCAGTTGGAATTTAATTTGAGCAGGACATCCGATTAAGGAGACCTACCCGAGGAAAGGCAGCAGCTTCATTCTCTGTGTTTTTAACACCTCAACTGCGACCACCAATTTGCCTGCTAAGCGTGGTGATTATGGCAAAATAGGGGTTTCTTTTTTGGAAGAGGCACGTTCAATAGTGGACATAGGTGTACTGATAAAGATCCCCAACTCATTATCATATGCGAGTGTAGTAGGGTGGAATTTTGTATCTCTAAGAAATGAAATAAGTTCCCAAAAATTTCCGGAAATCCGGGGATACCGAGGGGATTTTTGGGAACTTATTTCATTTCTTAGAGATACCCAAAGTGCGGGTAAGCACTATACAAACAAAACAAAAAAAAACCTTGGAATTTTGTAGTATTTCGGGCACGTATCGAGGCGAAACAATGATTCCATTGAACGGCTAGTCGTGTAGGGAAAGGTGGAGGGTAAAAATCCAAGGGATAGATCGCCTATGAGGTGGACCGACCAAATAAAATCTGCCGTAGAAGTCCCCCTGCATGTATGCTCCAGAATGACCACCAACAACAAGACTCGTCATGACGACCACGACCATTCTGCCAAGAACGCTCCGAATGAGAAGTAGTAGGGTAGATATGTAGAGGACATAAATCACCGTTCGTGGATGACAGGCCATGAATGAGACGAGATGTTACCTAAAGCGGTCATCACATAAACCGTGAAGAGGAAGGTTCCCGGGAGGTCCCAGAAGTAGCCAGGGTGCAGTCTGGCACCATGGCCCACCGCCAAGATTGTCAGCTGCTTCTCTTCTTGAATGCGCCTCTCTATCGCCTCTCGCCACTTCGACGAGAGTGGAGTTATCTGGAAAAAATAATAATGACTATTATCTAAGACTTTATTGCACACAATTAAAAACAAGATCCGTCAAGTGCGAGTGTAACTCGCGCGCCGAGGGTTTCGAAAATTTGCCAATTATAAAAATATGTACAGGTTAGACTTTGCTATTTAACTCAAATTGAATTTTTGTTCAAAGTATTTAAAAAAGTATGAAACCTATAGAAATTTCGAAAACTATTTTGAAATTTACAAACCGATTTACTTTTCATTTGATACCCCATTTGCCCCCATAGGTCTCCTTTGAAATTTCAACATCACAATTTTTTCATCAACATTGTTTCTTATATTTAATTTTAATTGACCAAAGACAATAGGGCCCGCCAGGTGGGATGACGATCTGCGAAAGACTGCAGGCAGATTTTGGATGCAGCAAGCTGAAGACAGGGCGCTACGGCACTCATTAGGAGAGGCATGTGGAAGCTGTGGACTAATATAGGCTGATGATGATGATGAAAGACGATTGGGGAAGGTATCCCAACTGCGGCAACTATCCCTCCTTTACCATAGGTAAAGTACGGTAAGATATGTGTGTAGATATCGTCTTGTGTACAGTTTGCATTGAAGTTTATCCAGTTTGCGTACCGATCAGGCTAACCCAAATGTTTGTTTACGGAACAGATGACGTCATAAGGTCAAGTAGCCCTAGGGCTGCACTCGACAACACCTGCCTAATGGCGCGGTACAACTAGCTGGTTACACTTGCGGGCAAAACATTGCTGTTTTGTATAGCGGTTAAAGTTTCTTACAATTTCAATTTATTAATTTATACTCTAAGTAATACGGTTGCATGCACCGATTGCGTTACTTAATAGACATAGTCATAAATATACAAAATTAGGAAATAAGTAATTAAATATTAATTAAATAAATTTAATCAAACACATTCATACATCGCGCTCTTCTCTTACTATTCGCGAATAAGTCGCAGGACTTCTTTTACGACTTTTCTCTTACTCTCATGGTTTCAGGTTTGGTTATCCACTCCTATGTCAAAAAGCCACCTTAAATAGCTCTTAAATATTTCGGCTAGATATCTACGTAGGTAGGTACATTATGCGAAACGAAAAAGACAATCGATTTTTTATATGTATGTTTTTTTTTATTAAATAATCTTTATACTTAGGTTACTTTCTGTTAGAAATCTTAAATTAGGACGTAAAAAGAATAAAATCAGCGTCAAACTAGATTTTTCGTGTTCGGACTACTTTGGACGAACGCGGAACACATCCTTTTTTACAGAGGGATCTTCACAATAATTTAATCGACTAGTTAGTTGTCCGGCAGTGTACCACACACCCTCACTGGGTCCCAGCTAATGGTCTAGAATGGGAATGCCTACGCTCCTCGAGCACGCTCATACTTCCACATCACGACCCTCTTATTGGCCAGCTCGTTGGCCTGTTTAGCCTGTATTTACCTTAAATAGTGCAGTGGATTTGTACGGACTCGACTTATAAGTAACCTACCTTTTGGAAAAAAAATAACTCGGAAAAACCAATTCGGAATACAGACTATGTATCGACACACCGGTACTTTTACTATAATAATAATAATCATTTATTTCAGACTATAGAAAATTTTCAGATCTTATTTTAACTTATTCTACGGTTCATAGTAATTTATACCTTAAAACTAACATACAACTACAACTTCGATAAAAGTAAAAAAAAAATACTTTTATTGAAGACATACAATATTAAAAACTAAATTAATAATAACTGAACTAAATCTATAATAGCTAATTTGATAAGATCACCTGGTTTGATCATCCTGCCGCAGTGGCCATGTTTTTATGTAGGTTATAATACTCTAGCATCATTCTGTGGCTCTAGCATAGAGCATCTGGTCTCGCACGTACTTTTCCTGGACACAACGGTCTATGGAACAATCTACATATTTCCATGTTTCCTTCCTTCCTCCTTCTTTAAGATCCGTTCAGCCGTTAAACAGTTAAAAGGTAACAGGTGACTTTATATGAATAACAATTTGCAGTGAAAAATATTTTTGGCCGCCTAAATCATTGAAATCTACGTACCTACCTAGTACGTGCGCGGGGGCGACTAACCGCGCGGCTAGCCGTTTTTCTAGTGGTTATTAAGCTGTAATGGTGTACTTTGAAGTAGGCATATTCTATTATAATAAACAGTCTATCTCAAGTATCCAAGCGTTTCACTAGTCGTCCCAACACCCGTCCTTACATGGCGACCTTGCCAAATATGGTGTTGAAGCGCATTCCAAAGTGGCGAATAAAATAAATCTCAGTTCCGTACGAGTATAAATAATTTCGAGTGTCAAAAATGTGTATAGTAAATCTATTTTAAATTAATAATAAAATTAAATAAAAATCTGCTCACGAATACGGGAAAATGGGTAAAACATTCTCAAAAGAAGAAACAATAATCGCGCAAACAGCAGCTGGTGACGGCAAGAACTCAGCATCCGCGGAGACCAGTTACGCAAGTGTCAGCACCACTAACATCCTATTGACCATCATCACCATCATCATCTTGGCTGGAGCTGGGTATGCTTTTTGTTATTTTTATAAGAAGACGCACACCAAATGGATGGAGAGACACATGAACCGCCGTTCCCTGCGGCGTAGAGAGGCTACGTCGTCGTACTTCAAGAATGCTCGTGGTCCCCGGGACGAGCCAGTTTAAGGAGTAAATCTGCGGTAACAGGTAACTTTATATGAATAACAATTTGCAGTGAAAAATATTTTTGGCCGCCTAAATCATCGAAATCTACGTAGTGCGTGCGCGGGGGCTAACCGCGCGGCTAGCCGTTTTTCTAGTGGTTATTAAGCAACCGCTTGTGATTGTACGCACTAAACCGACATAAAATTTCAAACAAAATTTACCGCGGCGGCTTTTACCTTAGTGACTTCCCATTTACATTACACTACTTTCTAAGGATTTTGTTATTATAGTACGTAAACCCCTTATCCCAAAATTTTCGACATCGACGTGACTTGAACCCGCAACTCTCCCCTCAGTGCGGGATGCGCTAACCAATTGCGCTACTAGGTCATGTGACGTAGAAGTCGAAAAATTCTGGGACTTCCTTCTGACTCCGGAACCCCGCGCCGTTTGCTTCACTTACAGAAACATTGAAGTTTATCTGAACCTGCTCAAAGTAGTGCCGTAGTGCCGTTTGACGAGAGTTGGTGTAGGATCAAAACCCGTCGAATTCTAAATATTTTTGGGGTGTTTTAAATAAATACATTCTAGTCAGATTCATTAATTTTCGTGAGTTGGAAGGTATATTTCAAGTTCCCCGGCAAAGTAGGCTAATAAATTTTAATTATAAAACCATTTCTTTAAAGCTGATTTATGAAAGGTGTATGAATATTCAGTGCCATCGGTATAAAAGCATTTGCATTGATGGCTTTTTAAAACCACCATTTTTTACCGTTGCTTCAATTTGCACACAAGAAAAAAGGCTTTTTGTGACAGGTTTTTAATCATTTTCCAAATTTTGGCATCTGTATTTTTTACCTTCGGGTTTTTTTTTTTTTTTTTTTAATTTTAATCCAATATGGGTTAAAATTTTGCTAATATATTACCCATATTGGGTTAAAATTTTGCTTATATATTTTTTTGATGAAAATCGGGAATCCTAACTTGAATTTGCGATCTTTGCTCTTATTGCGGGATCACACACACGTCGAGATGTCTGGTCGAGACGTCTCGTTCAAAGACAATAAAACAACTTCCTTAATATTGTCGACCGAACGATAGCCCGAGCGCACAAATTACACACTCGTGCTCGGCCTGTCTCGTGGTTGCGCGACGATTGTGTAATCCAGCCGTTACAATAGTTATGCAACTCTATTGTACACTACAAATAAAATATTGCATTGACATTAATAGTTAACGCAGAATACAATGCGGCTTTATCGCTTATTCACAGTTCTAAACATGAAGGAACCATAAGGTACCTGAAGCATTATGTAACCTAACTACAATGACAAAAAAATACTACACATTTTCGAAGATCGATACTTTGGCCTCTAAACATTTGAAACATGCAATTTTCATTCAAACTGCGTATAAAAGTGCAGATGTATCACAATGGGGTACAATTTTACATCCAATTATTTAAATTCCAGTTGGTTGGTGATATTGTCTGGTATTCCGCGCACGGACTCGTGTGATTTACGTGTTTGTTCCCATAAAGTATTATAGTTACTGGGTTTTTGTAGTTCGACACAAACACCGAGCTAACTCATTTTTTTATTACTAGTAGGTAAGCAAAACAAAGCTGAAAAACAGATTTCCTATTTACTATTAGATCTGATACTAACATAGGTACCTACTTAATATGTAGAAAATCAAGTAGGTAACGAGGTAGATTTTAAATCCATCCCAATGCCACCCCTAGCGTTATAAATACATACGAATGTAAAAAACTCTAGCAAAGTTATATAAGTCTAAAAGTAAATTAAGCTAACCCTCGTTCGTCTGTAACCATTAATGGTAAAACCGTTTAATCATCATTAATTTTCAATCATAAAGATTCATCAATTCTGAAAAGAAGATCCTGCGGAAGGATTCTTTTCATCCAAGAAAACCACGTTTGAAGCAGACAGGAGTTACTTAACAATATTTTCCCAACATAATAGTGAAAAAGTTTATTTTTAAACTCCAAAAAGACATAGTTCTGGGCAGTTCTACCTTCTGTTTAAGTTTTAAAAAGAGTGTTAGCGTTTTCCATTGCAGACTACATTGTTTGTAGTCTAGAAAAAAATATAGAGAAACGTGTTAGTAGTTTACAATTACCGTGCCATCGCCAGCTTCAATTGCACCTGTCGCGCTTTCTCCAAGAAACCCCAAAATAAGGCAAAACTGGAAATTCTAACACACTTGGCAACACAGGTTTTTTTCCCCACCGATCCTACTAAATTCCTAACATTCTCCCGCAAGTATTTCAGAAATTCAACCGATCCGAAGCCTGTGACAAGACCCTTTGTCATGCAAAAATTTTAGACGAGATTTTTCAGAAACCATATTTCCTGTGAAATTGAGTTTTGTTTGTGATAACATGCTATTTTGCATTTTTGCTTTGAACAACAAAGGACTTTTCTTCCTTACTAAAGAAGTAGCTCAATCTAGTTACTTTTATGTGAAATTTGGTAGCTGAAAATTAGTTCATTCGAAAAGCTTTTGTTGGAACTGAAATTAGCTCTGTCGAAAACCTTTTAACTTTTATAATCATGCTCACGTTTCCATTTTAAGTAAACAATAACGTAACTCATTGAACTTTATGATTTTACTTAAAGGTTATCTACTTAATTTGTTGTAGGGTAGGAGATAATTAACGTAAAATAAACTTAATGGAAAATATAATTTGAGCGTTAAGTTTACACATAATTTCGCTGAGTCAATTGTAGTTGAAGCGCTGAAATTCAAACCTTGTTAAAGCATTTGTAAGATCAAGTTTTTTTTAAACTAATATGCAGTTTAGAATTTTGTTTCATTAAAAAACAAACAGTCAAGAGAGGTAGCTTTTTAGGTAGATTTTGAAAAAGGTGATACTGGAAGAAAGTTTTGAACATAATTTTAGCAAGAACATGATTCGAAAATAAAGTCTTTATATGTACAAAAAATTATAACACAAATCAAACATCAAAGTGCTTTATTTCCTTTAGACCTTACAGGACTCTTGGATACGTCACAAAAGTCAAATTACATAAGTAAAAGTAGTAAATTAATGATCACTTTGATTTTTGCTCCACTACAATATTTTTAAGGTAAACTTAAGAAGTGAACAAGAAACTATTACCTTGTTAGGTTCTTAGTTTTCGAGTTGGAGCAAAAGTCGTCCCAAGTTTTTTTATCCTCTCGATAACTTTAAATTTTGTGGTAAGCCTTTTTACAAAGGATTATGATTGAAAATTTGTTTGTTTATTCATTGGATTAAATCTAATTTCAATACATGATTGTAAATATGATAATGCCTGTGATGTTGTTTGAATTAAAACCATTATAATATAATAATAATATTTATTTATTTATAAAAGTATACATAGTTTAGTAAATATTGCACCATTAAACCAACGTTGGTTTGTAGTGGTGCTCACACTCGTATTGATCTTATATATTATAAAGTCTGATTGCGCGTGCTGTTATTCATTTGACTGAATTCAACTACGCAATTATTTATTCTGACATAGGTTTCTCGTGTTTATTCATTAATTTTAAATACTACTTGACATAGCTATGCGTACTTTATGAAATACTTTACTGAATTTATTACGAAATCGGTAGGTATAAAGATAAACAAAATACGTAAACCCCGGCGCTTTGATCAGATGGTAGGTAATACTGTAATTTCACCCATATTCGGATGCAACAAAGATTACTTCTACATTACTATCTTATCACCCATAATGGGGTGATATTTTCAAATAAAAACGCTTTTGATGAAAACCTTCATCAGCCTTTTAAACAAATAGAAAATAAATCAAAATCGGTCCATCCCTTTGCGAACTACGACTTATAAAAAAGAAACTATATATTTATACGATATTTTTGGCGACCTCGGTGGCGCGGTGGGCGAAGGCCTACTTGCGTCTCGGGACAAATTTTTGTACGATTTGCAAATATTGGTCCAGGGTGTTCTGGTCGTTTTCTATGTATAATAAAAAATATCTATTAATGTAATGTATTCTAATAATAATAATAAAAATCACAAATTTTTGTAGGTACGATTTGCA
Organism: Eupithecia exiguata; assembly: GCA_947086465.1. Lineage (NCBI taxonomy): Eukaryota > Metazoa > Arthropoda > Insecta > Lepidoptera > Geometridae > Eupithecia > Eupithecia exiguata. The sequence goes on along the minus strand of OX352244.1, from coordinate 3,419,084 downwards.
AATATTGGTCCAGGGTGTTCTGGTCGTTTTCTATGTATAATAAAAAATATCTATTAATGTAATGTATTCTAATAATAATAATAATAAAAATCATTTATTGCCTGAATAATTCCGTAGCTTAATATAAGTACCTTATACAAAACATCGAGTATATTATGTATATCAGTTATCTAGTACCCATAACACAAGCTCTGCTTATCTTGGGGCTAGATAATGCTGTGTGAATTGTCATTATTTATTTGTCATTTATTTATAATGTGCATTATTTATTATATCAGTTTTCTAATACCATAACATAACACAAGCTCTGCTTTGCTTGGGGCTAGATAGTGGCGAACTCTGAACGCCGCTGTCCTAGGGGTGAACACATTAAAGTGGCGATCACAATAGGCCTATCATGGCCGTAGTGATATGAAAGCCACCAAAAGCAAATAAAAAAAAAAAAAAAAAAAATTGGGGCTAGATAATGCTGTGTGAGTTGTTTGTCCAGCATTATTTATTATAAAAAAAGATATTAATAGCGTCAAAAGTATTAATTTTGCTTCGTTGTATAAACATAAGAAAACATTTTATTCCATTATTACAGCAAAAAGAAACCTTATTAGGATTACTTAAGTACGATCCATCAATCACTTAGCTTTTATGAAATTTGCCGTAGACGGAGTCTTTTATCTGGGCCTGGCGGAAAACCCACGGAGACTCCTATTATTTGTAAAAGTTTTGACCTTTTCAGCCAAAGCAAATTATACCTCGGCTGATAATATACGAACAATCTATACAACATAGGTTTTAAATCAAATCTTGTTTGTTATTTTTTTATATTATTTATAATTTTATTATGCAATTTATTTATTGTTACCAAGGTTGTCAACTTAACTCAAAGGATTAGCAAGCTGAAGTGGCAGTGGGCTGGCCATATCGCGAGAAGAACCGACAACCGCTGGGGTAAACGTGTTCTTGAGTGGAGACCGAGCCTCGGCAAATGTAGTGTAGGACGCCCTCCGACCAGGTGGGATGACGATTTGCGAAAGACTGCTGGCAGATGCTGGATGCGGCAAGCTGAGACAGGGCGCTATGGCGCTCATTAGGGGAGGCCTATGTCCAGCAGTGGACTAATGTAGGCTGATGATGATGATGATTTATTTATAGACCAACGATGAGTGAGAGAAAAAGAGAGTGCACGTCAAAACGTCAATACGCCATTTTAACAGTAAAACAGTTGAGCTAAATGGAGACAGTCTAGAGAGGTAGCCGAAATAAGTAAAACAAAAGCGTTAATAATTGTTATGTAAAATCCCCGACGATAAAATATAAAACGGCGTTTAACATGATTTTCTTTATCTTAGCTGAGAAAAGAGCTGCCGTGATGAAAATCCCCAGGATTGATGGCCCTAATGCTCTGTAATTTGTAAGGATTTGCATGTATGTGGTAATATGAACAGATTGCGAAGTTGAAGGATCGGTGTGTGTATCGGAGGTTGTTTACTGTGGAAAAGTTGTTAATTGATTTAGAGCTAAGGTTTTATGTGAACAAGAAAATTTAGATTTTTACATAGAGGAAAAATACGTTGCTGTACATGCAGCGGGATAGTGTCATTCAACTATTTTCTTGATTTCGTAGCCAAAAACGAATCTATGTGTGAGTTGACAAGCATATAACTTCAGTGCTTTCACGCACACAAGCGCACGTATACGAAAAGGAAATTAAGACAAATTTGTCGCAATTTTTCGGCGACACCTCGTTTGTGTCTTCTGTCATTCTAAGCCTTCTTCTTTTATGGATTTTTATGTTTTTTTCTTAGAATATTATGATAATGCTGTCAATTCAGATGTAGTCAAAACTACACTTAATTTTACAGCACTAAAAATGTTGCTGTCCCTTTCATAACGATCGGAATTAAAAGGATGGCGTAATTTTTAGTACTGTAAAATTTGTTGAGTTTTTAGGTTAAAACAAACAAATCTCGACCTAGACAGAAATTTAACTCGTGGAAATCCGCAAGACTGAAAAAGAGCCCTAACTCTTTTTCTGTCTTGCTGATTTCCACCCGTATGCGGATCTGGTCCGCATGCATCCGAAACCTACATAATTAGATTGCTCCAGCCAAACCGCGTTCGGGTGCGTGCGGCCCATGTGATAGGAAAATCAAATATTAAATTAGAGGTCCCGATAGACGTTGTACTATCCTAACGTTGGCAAATACGTTTTTACATGAAAACGCGATCACCGGGTTCAATTGTATATTCATCCATCTAGGGACTCTCAAATAAATAAAAAAAAAACACCTAAATCGGTCCAGCCGTTTAGGAGGAGTCAGGTGACAAATACACGTACAGAAAAATTATGACCCCGTGAACTTCGTAGTTCGTATTACCTACAATTTTTAGTTTTTCCCTTTTTTTTCTTTTAACCCCCTATAGGTATTGGAGCAAACAACACAAAACAAAAAATATTCAAATCTTATATGTAAGTACGAGTATAATATTTGTAAGTTTATTTATTGTAAGTTTTAGCGAGACCAACAAAAAGCTATTGATTTTTTTATGTATGCAGATTGTGGGTTTCTTTCGAAACAAAAGAAAAACATCCGCTCGCTTTCCTGTCAAGCGGAAATCCGCACGAACAGCCCGAAGTGTGAGTAATCTATAAAAACAAACAAAACTTGCCTGTCCGGCCATTTACCCAACCGCTGGCTGTTATCATAAACATCACCATACAAATTCATGTTACATTTGATGAGATGGTCACCACTATGCTCTACTGTATTCGAGACCCGACCTAAATACCCACCACAATAAGGACGAGATACCTTTGGCAACCGCAACAATTTGCAATGCAATATCTACTCTCCAATCACGCCATAACTCAAAGGAATCAAACATCACAATTGCAATTATGCAGTGAATTCCACAGTAAATGGACCATCGGTCTAACAGACTCGGACAGGGAAATAGCAGGCTTATTGTTAGTAGGTTGAAGCTTAATTTTCATTGGTATAAAGGTAAGCTGTAAGTTATCGTTTTGTGGCAAGTGGTTAGTGTTGAGAATGCTTCCTTGTTATCAACGATCTTGATGACACTGTGGTTTGTGAATGAAAAGGTTAGGAGGCAACCAAAAACCATTACTTACGTATATTTTTTTATCTATGAAAACCAAAGTTACAGTTAGTTAGTTAGTCGAGCTCAAAGAATAAGCGAGTTAAATAAAGTGGCAGTGGGTCGGCCATATCTCGCGAAGAACCATCAACCGCTGGTAAACGTATCCTTTAGAAAGCGCTACTCAAGCATTGATGGATGTCTGAGCAAGTTCTCATAATACGGGCCTAAATAACAGATAACTAAAGCTAAAGCGTGATTTAGTTGTGAGAAGATTGTAGATATGTCTACCGCATCTGTCATTATTTTACCGGCTGTGCCATCGAAATCACACGTATTATAATTTGGCCTGTTTTAAAAAACTATAAACCGACTTCAAATTTCGGTAAATAGTATTCATCTATAGCTTTTTGCTTGTTATTGCGTTACTCGCACTGGGGCAAATCTTCTACGATTTTTTTTTTGGTAACCGCTTTCCATCAGGCGTGCCGTATGTCCGTTTGACTTCCTGGTGGTATACAAAAAATGCCTCCAAAGGAACTCCATATAAAGTATAAACCATCATTTAAAAGTTGTTGCCACCAGATAAACATAATCAAAATCAGATCCCTACTGCACTGTCTACAAAGTCCCTATTAAAACACGTCCGTTCCCATTCAGGTATACAACTGTTATTATCCGACTTCCCTCGAGAGCTGATAAAGCTCTGGCAGGTTGCCAGGCGTGAACTGCCAAAATCGGTTAAATATAGGACCCAATGTATTGTGCGATGTTAGATATCGCGCCAAAAATACTTCGTACGTTTTCAATTGTAATGTTTCCGTGCGATAGATACCAGGTACCTAAATATAAAACCATGGGCTTTTATTTTATTCATGGTTTAGAATCGGGCCATACACTCCCATCTCAAAAAGCCACCCTGTTTATTGAAATGACGTAGGTAGAGAAAAAATAATAATTTATCTCCAACGTGATTAGTTTTTCCAGCAATATTAAAAGGCTTCAGGACAAACTTTGATTAATTTGAACGGAAACTTCTAAATCAAACTTGGGCCGGACTTTAATAAAAACTTTGTAATAGCCTTGATCCAAATGACAAATCGTATAAGTAAAAGCCCCTACCACGATGACTCATAAAAAGTTTGAAGTACACAATGAAACTAGAAACAGACTAAACCCACTTCATGCAACGTACGCGGCGAAATGTACGAAAAGTCGGATGGCGTGGCGTACGTACGTTTGTCTGATCTGTATTCATACAAATTCAAGCGTCAGATCTCATAACATAATGCGTCGCGTACGTTGCGGGGCGTGGACTCGGACGGACAGAAAAAAAAATGAAAAACTACTTAGAATCACTTAATTTTACACTGTTTTTAAGTTTTGAGGGATAAGAACCCCTTGGGAATACAATAGGGAATACCTTGGAATAATTTTCTATACAATAGCGAAATAATTTACAAAATAGGTCCATAATTAAAGGAGAAAGCGACGAACATACATAACCGTTAGTTAAGATGGGATATACATAGTTTTAAATTTTAATATATGAAATGTACAGTAGGTACCAAATATATCAAACCATTTAGCTACGTACTGGCAGCGCCTCGCGGTTTCACCCGTGTAGTTCCCGTTCCCGTGGGAATTCCGGGATAAAATAAAGCCAATGTCACTCCCTGAAAAGTAAGCTTTCTAATGGTGAAAGAATTTTTTAAATCGGACCATTAGTTTCGGAGCCTATTCAATACAAACAAACAAACAAATATTTCCTCTTTATAATGTTATTAGTATAGATTTATCATAGGTCAATTAAGACAAATCTTTCCCACGAGAACCATACATTTTACCGGGATCAAAAGTAGCCTATGTGCTATTCCAGACTATAATATATCTCTGTGCCAAATTTCATCCAGATCCGTTCAGCCGTTCTGGCGTGATTGAGTAACAAACATCCATCCATCCATCCAAACTTTCACATTTATAATATTAGTGGGATTACAACAACGATTAAATGATTGGGATATTTCGTTATTCTACAGGTAATATTTGCATATCTGTTTACTTTAAACGCGCATTTCCGTATAGGTAAAGTAAATAAAAATAAGAATTGAAAATATTGGTAGGGGCCGAAGTAAAGTACACTCAGCTACGTAATTACCTACATCTCAATCCGTAGGCAATTTTGGAATTTCATGGATCGTCAATGTATTTGGGTTTCGGATCACTCGTTCGGCACAAAATTAATGTGATCGTCAAATTTTCCTCTACATTTTTGGGTGAAATCGGAGAAAATTTACGAATTGGCAAATATGCGAGGCCTTTTAGTATATTTAATCTTCTTTCTGTTTCGACATGTTTGATTTAGAATTTTGTGTGTATCACAAAATTCTGATTCAGCGGCAAATGTTTACTTTTCAAATGACCTATTTTACTTACTACTGTTTCTCAAAATTGTTACTCTCTTACGGTCTATCAAGCGGACCCTAGCCCGCACCGTAGAGGCTATCGAGATTCATCCTAAAATATCTATATAATTTCTGTCAACTTGTGACCAAGACCTTACTAATAAGTTTCCTTTGCAATAGTCTACAGTCCCTGCACCTGACGGATTATGATCTTCGGATGTAACATATTGTGCAACTGAAGATGATTCCCGCTTTGCGAAGCCCTCAGGCTTATGTGCTGTTGGCTTCAGCCCTACGCATGCCTCCCAAAAGACCGAGATTATGGAAATGAGAATTACATAGTTTTAATGTCGGATAATTCACACAGCATTATCTAGACCCAAGCTAAGCAGAGCTTGTATTGTGGGTACTAGTTAACTGATACAGAGATAGATATTTTTTGGTAATAAAATCGTCAGCTAAAAACTTCAAACCTAAACACAAATTACGCTTGGCAGTAGAATTAGGATAGAGTAGACACGACACCGGACGAGCATTTTATCCACCAAATTTTCCCCACAGAATTTGGCTGTAAGTCAAAAACTTTACCAAGCTGTCATCTAAATAAGTACAACCCACTTTCCCAGGCCTCCCCCGAGACGCATCCAATACCTGGTCTCAGCTAAGGATATTCAAATTTCATTTCCAGAATGTATGCAAATTGCCATGTTGTACAAGTGCGTAGGTACGTTTCGTATACCGGTTTCGGTCTTTTGAGAATTGTGGAGTTTTTAACCAACAGGCACAAAGATGCTTTCACAGGCGTACTATGAGTGATTCTTGAATGTAATAAATAAATAAATAAAATGTCAGCAAAGACATTTATGAACGAAAACTTAACAAAAACTAAATCATCAGAAAACAACAAGGTTACAACAAATATACAATTATGTTTTAATTTGAATTCGAAAACGAATGAGCTATCAATTAAATTATGAAAAACAAAATTAAATTGTTTTTTAAAAAATGTTTCGAGCGTCTGTGCCTTACTCTGATGATATCAATGTTGTAAAATATTTCCCACCAGTATTCCTTGGGTTTTGTAACCCCTTTTTATACAAAAATTTCCAGGGTTTGTATCGGATTATTAAGACTAATAACCTACTTTTGTTAGTAACCAACTTAAAAAAAGGAGTAGTTTCTATGTTCGTCTGTATGTGTTTTTTAGATATGTTCGTCGATTTCTCCGTCAAATGATATACCGATTTTGATGATCCTTTCGCTTTTGTATAATTGGAATGATACTGAGATAGGCATAAAAAAACTGTTCCCGAGGCATTTATTTGTCACGCAAAACCTTTACAAGAAAGCAGTGAAAATATTAAAGAATTTGAAGTCATTTTTTTAAAAACAATTAAAAAATAAGTTTTGATTTCAACAAACAACAAATTTGGTTTATAAATGAAAAAAATAAATTCGGCCGGAAGTTAACTAGATGCAAACCTCATTAAAATCCTAATTTTTCACAGCAAACGAGTTTTAAATGCAATTCCTGAGTAGAGAGGTTATTCCCGGGTTATTACAGCACCTTCAAAGTATTTACATGATAATGCCGGTTCACTACGAGATAACTAGCGCTGCTTCATACGAGACCATAATATATCATGATACATTGTAAAGCGTAGAAGGAACGTTGGGAATGCCGGTAAATAAAAGGGATAAAAAGTTAATTAATTATTTGTGAAGTATCGTCTGGAACTGCTAGGGATCAGATGTCATCCTAGAGTTAGTTATTATTAGTTGTTGTAACTTGATGGATCCTAGATATAATCTCAGGGTTAGATATACAGATAAACAAATTCTCTATTTGCGTGTTCAGACACTTATGTACATACTAAACACAACAATACTTATACAGTTTCGTTTTGGCGAAATATACGACAATCATAAAATGACATCGCTAAAATGTTGTCGTCCTTTTCATAACGATCGAAATATTGAGATGGCATCATATTTAGTGCTGTCAAATTAGTAAAGTTTCGTTTTGTCGACATCTGAACTGACGCCTGTGTTGACTATTGTTCAAACAACAATACAATTAGAATCAAAGTTATTAGCAGTTGTATGTGCTAATAACTAAAAAAACAAAAATGCTAAATACAAAATGATTTATTTGCCAATTAACATATAAAAATAAACATTACTGAGAAAAAATCTGAAAACATTGAATGCATTTTTATAATTTATGTTGTTACTACCCCTATTGCATCGATCAAAGTATTTGCTACGGGGAGGCGGCAAATATCTTGATGATGCCCCAAGAAAATCAGTGAACGCTGTTTTCCCTCTAGAAAAATCGTATTTTATAATTTGATAGCTAAATTCTAAAACGACTAATTCTAATTCTAAACTACATAAATACGGCATGTGGTGTCTATGCGTTACGAGATACAACTCGTGCAGAGAAAACAATGCAGTTCAACGTGTGCGAAGTTGAGCGGTGTAGAGTGTACTGATTATTAGCTTAGTTTTGTAGATGAGATGCTTTTAGCTGACACCTGCGGTAGTAAATGCTGATATTTATTAAATGTCGTTTATCTTTTTACGTACCTGAGCTTATGTTTATATTTGCACTTAATTATTAAATAAATAAATAATGCTGGACAATTCACACCGCATCATCTAGCTCCAAGCTAAGCAGAGCTTGTGTTATGGGTACTAGATAACTGATAAATACATTATACAATACATTACATAGATAGATATTTTTGAAGATTTAGAAAATACCCAGAACACACGGAACAAATATTTACAGGTCATACAATCATCTGTCACAGGGCGGGAACCGAACCCGCAATATTATTATGTATACTGACGTGTATAACTGGTATCGTGAAAAACTTCTATAGATTTACTTTAATTTTCTATTTGTGCGTTCGAACTTCTTAATTTTTCTTTAGTAAACTAACGTACGTTGGTAGGTCTGGTATTTATATACGGTGTATTAAAAATGATTAGGTTGTTTTTCCCAAACTTAAATAATTATAACTAACTTAAGAGGGATTCCTTTTCTCGAGGAGGGTACGACATATCAGCAACAAATGTGGGGCAACAAAATATTATGCAATGAGATCGAATAGGAAATTAAAATTTCTGGCCGATCTTCGTTCGATCCATTGTTTGGGTTCACAATGACTACATTCAAACGGAATATGCTGTAGACATATGATTGGCATTTTAATTAAACTTTTGATAAACCGTGCACAAGGTTGGCTTGCGAATTCTATACCGCTAATAAGCGCCAGATACTCACCAGCTCTCGGGTCACGCGTCGCTTCGATCAGACGCTCTGATAATTTTTTAAAACCGCTTACCCGGTTTTAAGCTATCCTCGATACCTTTCAGGCCTAGTCTGGCCTCCAAGTGAAGCAAATGTGTGAGCTCTTTTGAGACCTGCATATCAGTCGCTTCGACCAGACTCTGATAAATTTTTAAAACCGGGAAAGCCTAGCTACCTTTCAGACCTAGTCTCGCCTCCAAGGGATGCAAATGTGTAAGCTTTTTCGAGACCTGCATATTTCTGCTTCTTGAGATCCTCAAGGGAACTCTTAGTTTTTTCCTCATTGATGTAACTGGGAGACAGGTGCTCGTTCTTCCGGGAAAGTTTCACTAAGCTGTACCTCTGGCTATACTAAACTTATATTAGTACTGACCTGCCTTAACTCCGTTGCAAGGTCGATGACGAGCTGGTTTTGTTCGCTATTGAAGTCCTCGGCCACTTTCAGTTCATAAGGTTCTGAAACACCCCAAATTATATCAGTTAACTATCTAATTATATCATCATCATCATCAGCCTTTAGTAGTCCACAGCTGGACATAGGCCTCCCCTAATGAGCGCCATAGCGCTGTCTTTAGCTTGCCGCATCCAGCATCTGCCAGCAGTCTTTCGTAAATTGGCACCCCACCTGATCTAAGGGCGTCCTACACTACGTTTGCCGAGTCGCGGTCTCCACTCAACACATGTTTACTCCAGCGGTTGTCGGTTCTTCTCGAGATATGGCCACTGCCACTTCAGCTTGCTAATCCTTTGAGCTATGTCGATAATCTCGGTTCTCTTATTATACATATAGGTACTCTCTATTCCTTCACTCTCATAATCCGATGAGATGGCAGAGAGAGTGCACCTGTGTTTGCGCACACACTTATGCACTATAATGTGTTGTGCACCTAGCTAGTCTCCGTTGAGACTGGTCGCCGTGGTTGAAATTCGGTTTGGAGGACATCATAATTAATGCAAAGCTGAAGAGAAATGATAGTTTACTTTTAATCCTATGAAACTTTTTCATGAATAGTCCTTCGTTCGGCCACAATCTCTATCTCTATCTAGGCAAGTGACGACGTGACCGACAATGTCTCGCGAAGATCTAGAAGACACCTATTCACTCATGTCTTGAAGAGAAGAACATAGAAGTAGACATCAAGTTCCAAACCTTCGTAGAGGAGAACCGGTGGTCCTGAAGGATATTCCGGAATGGAATGGAAATACGGTTTAGACGCATAATGACCAATATATATTGAAAAAATAACGCAAAACGATCAAAACGCGTACCTAATGACCAATAAGCAAAATAGCCCATACGCGAATTGACCTATCTCTAATTTGCATATTGACCAATCTTCTTATAACGCTTTGACCAATATGTATCAGTAGGATTCGCAAAATAATTGCTGTATTGTAATTTACATTATCTTATGATCATATTACAAAAAAACTTTAGAAACGATCATGGTTATTAACACTAAAGTCATATAACATACTAGCAGCGCCTCGCGGTTTCACCCGCGTAGTTCCCGTTCCCGTGGGAGTTCCGGGATAAAAAGTAGCCTATGTCCTATTCCAGACTATTATCTATCTCTGTGCCAAATTTCATTCAGATCCGTTTTGCCGTTCTGGCGTGATAAAGGAACAAACATCCATCCATCTATCTATCCATCCATCCATCCATCCATCCATCTAAACTTTCACGTTTATAATATTAGTGAGATATACATCCATAACATTAATATGTAATATTTTCAATTTTGTAATATTTTAAAGTTAAATATAATCATAAGTAGAGAATATTTTTGTTTTATTAAGCTTGTATAGGTGAACAATGTTGTGTTTGAACAATGTTGTGTCCGTCTGTTATTAGCGTATATATTAGAACCTGGTTTATATAATCTACCTATCTATAAGAATGCTCTATGTATTGGCGTTCCTTTCTTAAGAAAATAAATAAAAATAGGTATTTCTCTGATTAAATACGTATTTTGATAACAACACAATTAAGTATTACCATATCTTGACAGATATATGGGCTGTATAAGTGTAAAATGAAATTGTAAATGAAATTGTTTGTAAACCTTAATAATATACCAGTAGGTCTTTAAAAGTTTTTTGATGTTGAACATAAGGTCAGATTTCAATCGCTGCGCTATAAAATTGTATGGGTAATTTTAACATCTCTGGAGCGGAGCCCTTCATTTTCCACTAACCCTTCCGCTTCGTTGACTCACTGCATACAATAGCGAGCCTGCGCGGGTCGTTCGCGAGTAGTCATTGTAGTTGTTTCATTCTCCCAAGTCACATCTTACCTTCAAAAGAATTTATTACGAACACCCATATAAGAGTCCAGAGCACGAGTATTGTCGTCAAGCCGAGCTGACAGGCGACACAGCGGAACACAGTGCAGCTTATGGACTCGTTTTCCTTATCCGGCAGTGGGTACACTCGCAGCCATGTGTCTGAAACCTGAAGATGGGTACAGTCGCTGATAGAATCGCTGACAAGGGGCAATCTGTCAAAAGCCTTCTTAAAAGAGGTTAAAACAATGAAGTGTGAGAAAGAGAATCTAGAGCACGAGTATATTCGTCAAGCCAAAGTTGTTCTTACGAGGCAGTGACTTGTCTAAGTGCTTATTTTGTGAGCCTAAAGAAATAAAGTTATTGAATTTTGAATTTTTGCAATGGGTAGGTACACTCGCAGCCATGTGACTAAAACCTAATAGACGGGTACACTCAATGATAAATGAAACGCAGTGTAGGACGCCCCCCGACCAGGTGGAATGACGAAAGACTGCAGCCAGATACTGGATGCGCCAAGCTGAAGACAGGGTGCTATGGCGCTCATTAGGGGAGGCCTATGTCCAGCAGTGGACTGACATAGGCTGATGATAATGATGACTTAATGATAGAACATCACCAGAATCTCACCTAAGGTTTTTTGTTATAGTGCTTACCCGCACTTTGGGTATCTCTAAGAAATTAAATAAGTTCCACCGGCGCTATAGTCCGTAAGAGGTCCCAAAGATTTTCGGTTGAACCGACTAACTGTTTCGTGGCTTAGTTGGTTAGAGCACACCCGTACTGAGGGTGGGGCGCGGGTTAGAGTCCCGCCGAAACCGAAAATTTTTGGGAACTTATTTAATTTTTAGAATCTCACCTAGACTATCCGCGCATAAGTCGGTTTGAAGGCTATCGTTCAGGAGAGAGTTGAGGGTGGTTTATCTTGGGTTTATCATATAATAGCGATTAAAATAAGAAGCTCAATCAAGAAGCAAAACCCTCCTTGATAGAGGGGGAGGCACGCTCAGCAGTGGACGTATGAACGAGTATGTGTTCGAATGATGTAGGAATCGTCTTTATTATTAGTAAAATGTAAATAGACGTAACCAAGTGTGCCTTGTGCTCCTACGGCGAATAAATATATGAATATGAAAATATCTTTATTAACAAAGAAAATTACAATAAAATAAAATAATTAAATTAAAACTAGTATTTACAATTGAAACAATTGAGCTAACTGCAGACTGTTGCAAACAATCTACAAGTAGCTCAAGTGATCCATTTCAATACCAGTCGGAAGCGTGCCCAAGACGCTAGCTGCATTGCCCCGCTGTATAGCAATGCTGATGCGCTGCGCCAGAATATGAATGAATATGAATCAATGATGTTTTGTACGTCCATCTGTCGCATAACACATGATTAATTCAGGAACCTCCGATGCTATCAAGTTTTTTGTGCCACGGGAGTCGGAATAGGTACATAACAACAAACACAAACAACACGGACAGACCCCCAAGCGAATCAAATTTCACACAGCAAAATTGTAAATAAAACACCAAATACAACAAAAACTTACGTTCTGTCTAATCTCCTCTGATTGTATAAGTTTATCTTGTTTCCCGTCGTTATCACTGTTATAGTTAGAATTATCCGTATCCATTATATTCCCTCGCGCTTTATTTTTATCTCTAAAATTATAAACATTACTGATCACAGTTTTAGGGTATAAAACATCACAAATCCCAGGCAAAAAGGGATCCTGTTCTCTTCTATTAAAGTTTACATTTGTTATCACATCACTTATTTCTTTTTTCACGTGAAAATCGTGGCCATTTAGAGTGTAGATGTGTGTTACTAGTACATGCCTCGTGTTTACTTTCTTGTACAAAGGTTTTACTAGATTGCTCTTGAATTTGGTTTTCAGCAGTTTGCGTTTCATAACTTGTGTTTCGTCTAACTTCTGGATTGTAACTGGTTCATACAATAGAAGTTGTTCAGTGTTCGCCTAGATTTTCGGTAGCGTGTTCAAAGTTGAACAACTGCGGGTACTTGAACTCGATTGCTCATCGACGGAGAAAGTTTGGACAAGTTTACGAAATGGGATATCAGGAACTGGTGAAAAGTTTGGAAGTTGCTCGGTTTTGTTGGTGTTCGTACAGATTCAATCATTGTTATTGTGGAAATGTTCTTTATTGCGTTTGAGTATGTTTTCGCCCCGTAGGTACTATGCATTTGTGGGAAAAAATGTCCCATAAACGTATTCGTAAGAAAGGATATTCAATATCCGCAGTGTTTTTTTTTGTGTGTTTGTTTGTGGATAATGTAATGAATCACATTCCAAATCCTGAATGCAAGTAGCGTTCAAGATTTGAAATGTGATTCATCTTTTTGTAAACGTCTCAAAAATAAATTCTTCGCCACATACTTTCTATTAAAAATACCTACCTACTAATAATAACACCCAGTAATTAATACTGAGGTCTTAACATATGCTATAAAACACCCCGAAGTTTAGTAGGAATAAACCATTAACTACCTTCTTATTAGTTAAGTACTACTTATTTGAATATTGCCTAAGCAGAGCGCTTTATCCAAATGTCATCATCATTTATCTTCATCTAAGCCTACATTTGAAACACAGTTTAACGCGCTGCGCAAACGTAGACACTTTTTGTTGCCGACCCGGCACACCATCACAGGAAATCGTAGTTGCTGTGTCCTGTAGCGGTGATCGGACACAGTCGCCCGTTGCTACTACTAACTTACTAACTGGTGACTGGTACCGTAGTTGCTATGTCCGGCTCAGTACAATTACTCTGTACTCAGTAAGGAAATTTGTTAATGTTGCTTGTGTCTTCAACTGACGACTTTTAGTTTCCAGTTACCGACACCGAACACTTTTTGATCGTCAATGAGTATGTGCTAAGTGGGAGTAACTGGACACAGTTATGCTGAGGGAGTAGATGATTTCATACTGGTTCTATAGAAATCAAATAGTCATCGGTAGCTTGTATCTGACACAAGACACAAAAGTGTCCACGTTTGCGCAGCGCCTTGATGGCTATTTTTAAATAAGAAAGAGGCTTTATTAGCTTCCTTACGCTTAGACTCAATTTTCACCGGGATGTCAGCAGCCGGATGCGTTTCCTCGCCTTTCTGAGCTTTTTAAGCGATACTGGTCTTACAACTATGATTTAACACCACTTTGTTACCTAAATGTAACTAAAAGCATTCGCCGCTGCGTCGTCGCTGCCGGCCGCTGCCATTCCAGTGTGAATTGAGCCTTATAGCGAATGAGTTCTTAAAGCATGCCTCTACAAAAAAGGACTAACAATACAGATGATAGGTATGAAAAGACAGCGTTGATATGAGAAAGTAGGTCCCTAGCTATGTTATGGACATATTTTTTGTCCTTGATTTTATGAGTATCAAAGCTATGGGACTCAGGTACTATTGTCTTGACTGTTTCTTTTGCCCTGTTGACATGAACGAAGTTCAAAGCCTTCCTACTTAGTAAGGCTAAATTCTCGGTCTACGCTTTCCTAACTTTCAGTGGGGTTACCATCCACATTTGCTCTAACTCAAAAACTGACATTCTAACAAGGTAGAGGTTTCATGTTCGATTCTTTACTTTACCTTAAAAAGAATGAAGTGGACAAAAAAATCAAAGTGATCACATTATTTCCTAGTTTTACTTATGTAATCTGAGTTTTGTGACGTGTCCAAGAGTCCTGTAAGGTCTAAAGGAAATAAAGCACTTCGAGTTTTGAATTTACAGCCATCCAAGCAAAATCAGTAAATTTTCGAAGCAGGCCAAATATGCGGTAATATCGATCTTCTTACTGCGCATGCTTGAGCTGCCGGCGCGCGCAACCGCGCTGTCAAAATAACATTATTCGGCATGTAAATAAATATTTATTTTCCTATTTATATCAATTTCATCAATATTTATGAGAAATCTATGATTAATCCTCATTATTTGAGGTCTTAGTGAGTGATTGCAGCGGGAAAAGTTCATGTGTACGATGTGAATGGAAGTGATATTGTTGAGGTTTGTTTTCATGTGCAATGTTTAGGAAGTCAAAGATTCACACAAAGATTTTCACCTGAAGGAGCTGAATAAACACAAAATTCTAGGCACGCACGATGGAAGAAACGAACGATATTAGCTAAAGTGAGCTAAACGTTGAATGTCAGACGAGATGTGCAAAATCAACAAATATCGTAAACAATGAGCTTTGAAAATGTCGACGTGCCTACGAATATGTGGTGCTTACTCATTCAGGTTGTCACGGAGGCACTCGACTCTGCTCCTCATCGCTTCCTTCATCATCACAGCCATTATTATCCTCCAGTTATACTCGTACCGGCATCGAGGGCACCCCCACATCCAATCAAGGGTCGGTGACTTCGAATACCGGCCGGGAAGTTTCCTACGAGGTCGCGAGCCTGAAAATACAAGCTACTGCGAATTCAACTACGGCCTACCATTCGAACTGAAATGGGGTAATTTCACTATATTTACCTCGCCTGAGATGGGGAACAAAGGTCCGTACAGAATCATATACAACGCTATTAGAGGAAAAGCTTTCGCAAATTTGAGTAAGTTCGATGCGGTGACTTACGTTACGCAGGCAACCCCAGAGTTTCTGTACCACATACTAGAAATTGCTAGATTCTGGGACGGCCCTATTAGCCTAGCGGTTTTCGTGCCGGACTACGATTTGGATATAACTATGCAGTTAATGACGCAACTTTGCCATTGCTATCCCGGGATGGCTAAAGTTTCCATGCACTTTTTCTACCCCAAAAAGTATCCTCCGAAATTTGTAATGAAAGAAGACATCATTGCCACTACTGAGACTCCTACAATGATTGCTAATATTAGCGCAGAAGAAATTATGCAGAGGAAACTAGACAGATATAGAAATTTGAACAACAAAACGAGAGCTCTATACATTCAATGGGCGAGACAGAAAAAGATAGAGGTAATGACAAAGCGAATGCCGAGAGATTATCTGAGGAACCCTCATCTGAAATTTCTGGATTGTTCAGGGTTAGAGTCACAAGGAGTTTTGACGTTCAGACGCGAAAAACACATGATATACCCCGTAAATGTAGGAAGGAACATCGCAAGGCACGCGTCCGCTACCAATTACTTTCTCGTGTCAGATATTGAGATGGTACCAAGCGATGGTTTAGCTCCCAAGTTTCTGGCGATGGTCAGGAAACTCATGGGGGATAAGAAGAGAAAAGAAGGCTGTGTCTTTGCTAAGACCGTGTTCGTCGTGCCGCTGTTTGAAGTGGAAAGGGGGGAGGAGATTCCTAGAGATAAAGAGACGTAAGTAATTATTAATTTCGAAATTTAATAAACCAGGTATTGTATTATTATTGATTAATAGTACAGGTACTTATTTTGATTTTAATTACTTTCGAATTATTCCATTACTTATTGTATTTCTCTTATTTTACTGTAAATTTAATACAATTTATTTTCCATATGAGTACCTACATTGACAATTTGTAATCATTTTACTATTTAAAATTTTATTTAATTGAACTTATGTACTTTAATTTTAATTAGTCGAGTTGTATAATATTTTACCAATAAAATGATTATATGACTATCTGGCACTAAAGCCGGGAATACACATGCCGTAAAACGGACCAGTAGCGTGCATAATAATTAACGGCATGTAGAATTAACTGGCACATATTTGGAAGTAAAACTTGCAGCAATTTGCGTCTTTGCTTGATTTCCAAAACGTATGTTCCAACATGAACCTCTTCTGAGAGGTTCCAACATGGAACCTCTTCCTTAGGAAGATGTTGGGTTGTATGTATGTATGTTTGTCGATATCTCCGTCACTTATGGCAGATTTTAAAAACCTTACGATATTGTCGGTATGTTCCCGAAATGGTTACATAAAAGTGTATTCACGAGGGATTATGAAAGTCCCCGACCTCCTAGAATTTTCTGATGTTTGTTCTGATGACTTGACTTTGAGTATTTATTCCGTCAAGCTTTTTTTACACTAAGGGACTTTGTCGACCACATCGCCCATCGCCGTCAAGCTTAAAAAACAACATAATGCTTTTGAAAAATCAACAACAAACAACTTAAGTGTCATCTTCGCCGATTCATAAATAGACCTAGGTATAAAGGTTGATTTTGAGGTGGCCTCGCCAAAGTTTGATCCTCGAGGAATTCACATGTGGGCCATAAAACGTATTTAAAACATCATCACATGATAATTTTCACAAACACTGGTAACAAATGGTTTCCATGGCAACGGGCGTAAAGAAACTAAAAGACGAACGTTATTATACGTTTTTAAGACTCAAAGTTAGAATACATTTATTCTAACTTTGAGTCTTAAAAACGTCTAATAACGTTCGCTACAAAGCTAAAGCTAAAAGCTACTTGAAAAACTACGCTTTCGAAGTGGTCCGAGTTTAAAGCTCCTTCCAAACCCATTTTCAGCATTCAAAAATATGAAGTTTTTTGTTCGTTTTTTAAAACAAATTATTGAATACAAATAAACGGTTCGGAAAAAATATACCGCAGATCGTTCAAATATTTGACCAACAAATCCTTTGATGCCTTTGTTTGTTTAGTAGGTACTGGCTACTGGCTGTACAGAATATAAAAATCCTTTGAAGCAAAACTCTTGCTTTGTTCGTTGAAGTGTAGGTGTATTCCTATGGATTCTGTGAGACTATTTTCGCAGCAGATAATATAGCACCTTTGTGTAGGACAATAAGAAATCTGGTCTTTGTGCTTTGAGAGCGACAAGTGTTCACCATTCGTCCTCTATTGTAGTTAGATATTTTGCAACAATAATGCTAGAAACTTGAGTAAAAAGACACAGAAATATTTTATTTTTCTATTCTCAAGTTATCTCTTAGAGCGCGTTCCCAGCATGTCGTGACGGCACATAGTTGCGTAGTTCAATGCATCGTGGCTAGTAGGTGTTCACATATAAGACGACACTATTAACTGTCGCCCCTGTCGTCCACGACTTTTTTGTCGTAGATTGTCAAGGCATTGTCAACAATGGGAACAGCTTGAGAAGACATTCTTCCAACGATAAATTAACCTCACAGCATATTGAAAATGACTGGAATTAAAAAAAAAATCGTATACTTTTATTTACTTGACGGTGATATCCTCGTGGGCCAGTTTCAAAGGAATCTACGTCGAAATTCACAAAATACAACGCAGCATCAATAAAATCGATGACATAAAAATAAAGTTTAAAAGCAACCCCTTTTTCGACACATAAAACGAAATGGGTGATCGTCATAAACTCCATTTTATAGTAAAGAATGTTCTTTAGGTACCTAGTGGAAACGTACCAGCAGTTTTGATCGCTCCATTTGGTACAGAGATGGCGATATCGTGCAATCGACTGATAAAATTGGGATCGTATAAACTCTATTGCCTTGTTATCGAAATTTACTGCGAATAACTCGGTTTTTCAGAATAGAAAGTATCTAGGGTAAAGACTGGTTTTATATGCATTTGCTTTCCCACTCTTTGGCAGTAAGCGTATCGGAAAATGTTCTCTAAAGGCTGTTTTGGTATTTCTTATTTATTTTCAATCTTAAATCTATGGTATGGTATATCGGGGTATGATCGGACGCGGGGGAAGACCGTATGACACTAATTGTAGCCGAATTAAGCCATGTTTTCTAATGATAACAACATTTTATGCCGACGCCATTAAATGGAGTCGTGGAAAATGGTGGCAGCATTAGAAAAAAACGGCTACAATTAGTGTCATACGGTCTTCCCCCGCGTCCGATCATAACCCCGATATACTATATTATTATATATAAAATTCAAAAAATGTTTATTTCAATAATAAATATGATATTAAAGTTTCCGTTTTCGGAACTTGATTTTAAGTAATATACTTAGCTGTGCTTAAACTATCATTACAAGAATATCCGAAGGTATGTTATGAGAGTGAGGGTATAAAGATGGCACCTGTGTTTGCGCACACACTTGTGCACTTTAATTTGTCGTGATTAGTCTCCGTGGAGACTGGCCGCCGCCGTGGTCGAATTCCAGCCAAGCGGACGTCATCATCATCATCGTCATTATTAATTGTTGTAGGTTGGTCAGCTTGGTGGCCGCCAACCGCGCGATGTACTTCCACCAGAAGCTCTGCTCGCATTGCCAACGGTTCCCTGGTCTCCAGTCTTGGCTGATGAGGAAATCTCCAGCCATTGTTGAGGTAAGTTTTACAGTATATTACTTACTAGTTTCTGCCCACGGCTTCGCACGCGTTGTATTTTCATGTTTTGTCAACAAAGAAAAAACACAAACCCAACAATAAGCTGCATCAGAAATATTTTCGTGGATTAACGCTTCGCAGGTCGAACGAAATTGCACGGTCAATTCGTGACTAATACTTTAAGCCTAGATAAGATAATGGGCTATGGATACAAAATAGCATGCATTTTCTTAAGGGCGTTTTTCCTGTCATGCGGATTTCCGCCCGCTTGCGAGATGCGCGTGCGTGGGGCAACCTGAAACCTACTATTTCTTGTGGGGGCGATAATATGACGCCATTTTGTGAAAAGCATAGGCATAGGGTTTCGTGGTTATAGGAGCGGGATAGAGCTGAGCGCGAGATCTGCTCTGCGAGCGGTGAGCGGCGTAAGCGAAAAAATCAATGCTGATTTATCTATTTATACATACACATACCTACATTTATTTGCAACTAGCGGTCCGCCCTGGGTTGCACGGGTATATTCTATAGCCAGGGATAATGTAGGATTCTAATGGTGAAAGAATTTTTAAAAATCAGACAATTCGGGCCAGTAGTTTCGGAGCCTATTCAATTCAAACAAACAAACAAATCTTTCCTTTTTATTGTATAGAAAATAAGTCGAAGGTTCCCTTGGTTATTTAAATTATTATTTAAAACGGTAGGTGACAATAAAAAAATCTTGTGATTGATAGTTGACAAAAACGGTATTAACTAAGAAAACAGATGGTACTTGACTTGGTACTTCTTTTTTTCATTTTTGAAACAAAGGGGATGAATCCTATAGAAAGATCATTATGTATTTTTTTCGAAGCTTTTTCGATAAATACAATAGGGGGAAAAGGCTTCAACGTAACCCAATTGACATACATGCCTTAAATGTTTTCCTATCCCGCGCGCCTCACGCACGCAGAACGCGGAGGCTGTGGCAATTATAGGTTTCGGGTAGCCCGCACGCGGACCAGATCCGCAAGACAGGCAAGGAGCCTTTATTATCAGGTTATTTATTTTCCTACAAAATTACAAAGTGTGATTACGATTCTTTCAGTATTTTCAGCGCTTGTGGTAGCATAGTAAATGTCTTTACTTCTTTTTTATGCCAATATTGCGTGTTCCAATGTGTTACAGAGTTGGCCCCTTTTATGACAGACTTGCTTCTGCTCGCGGTTTCGCTCTTTTGTTACCTGGATAAAGTTTTGCTCAATCTATACTAATATTTTATAGAAATAAACTTTGTGAGTTTGTAAGTTTGTAGGAGGTATTATAGATTACTAGCAGCGCCTCGCGGTTTCACGCGCGTAGTTCCCGTTCCCGTAGGAATTTCGGGATACAAAGTAGCCTATGTCCTATTTCAGACTATAATCTATCTCTGTGCCAAATTTCATCCAGATCCGTTTTGCCGTTCTGGCGTGATAAAGGAACAAACATCCATCCATCTATCTATCCATCCATCCATCTAAACTTTCACGTTTATAATATTAGTGAGATAATATTAGTGAGATTAAACGTAGAGTATTTATCGCGTACCCTTTGTTTTGTTTTCCCCAACGTTTCAACCGCGTTACAGCGATCGTGGTCACGAGGCGATTGAAGGAGGTAATCTCTGGATATACTAAACCGATTTTGAAGCTTATATAACTATTACATAACTCAGTTCTCACTAAGTCATCGACCAAATGACCTTTCTGGACGTCTGGCAAACGCCTCCTCGACTATACGGCCAGTTCGACCCTGTTACCACCTACATTCAAACGGACTTGCAAACTTTACCGCATTTTAATATTAGTACAGATAGTGTTATACTAGTCGGCGTGATAGCTACACGTAAAGTATTTTATGTCAACTACGTGGAATTTCACTAACCTATTATCTTCGTTATTAGGTATTCTGAGAAGCGAGTATTGGTAAATAGAGGACTTGTTTTTTCAAGTAAAAACGGGCTCTCCAGCTTTTTGCCCGCGAGGGTTATGTTTTACTAGTTTTCGGTTATGTTTCTATGTGGTTATCTGATACTTTTTATTACTTCGAAGCATCCAAATAGATGAAGCGATTTTGATAAAAGAGATGTCATTATTGGGTATTTTATCTTTATGAGAAAAAAACTAAAAATATATTTTTGAGATGGCTTAAGCAAAAAGCAGTCGAAAAAGGTTCGTTTAAGTTATAAAATAACATTATAATTTTTTAAATTGAATTCAAAGCTTCAGTTTTTTAAATCTGCTGTTAAACAGCATGAAATAGTAGGTGCAATATTATTTATGTCATACTGCTGTGTAGGCAAACTAAAAAGTATCCCGTCAAAAGGAACAAAATTGGCAGTGCGAAAAAAGCTGTGAACTGGGATCCCCAATGCATGCCCAGCGTTGGGATTATGGTATTACCCCCAAACAAGAGCCAACAAGGCATTTTGTAGCCAACAAGGCATTTTGTTACGAAGGCCTAGGTGCAGCGGTGGCTTTTATTGGCTGTCGTTTTTGTTGTGTTGTTCATTGATGAAGAACCTTTTGAACTATCTTTCAAAAGTTCGAAAAAACACTGTTAAAATTACTTCAATCTCCCAAGATGACCTATGTGGCACAGCGGGTGAAGGTCCTGCTACGCAGGATGTTGCGGGTTCGTTTAGCGCCTCGGTACAAATCTTTGTACGATCTGCAGGACTGTTCTGGGTGTTTTCTAGGATGTATAGTAAAAAACATGTCTATTTAAGTTGCACATAACGTATTATCTTCATCATAGTATTATGGGTGCTATGGCGCTCATTAGGGAAGGTTTATGTCCAGCAGTGGACTACTATAGGCGGATCATGATGATGATGATTATCTACATCAGTTATCGAGTACCATTGACACAAGATCTGCTTAGCTTGGGGCTAGATGATGCTGTGTGAATGTTCCAGCGATATTTATTAAGTTTTGTAAGTTTATTTTGCTGAAAACGGTCGGGCTATATCCTCTTAGGGCCCTAATTCTGATTAGTTACATTAGTTTAGTTCCGGATTAGGAGCCCCGGTCACTTCTGGCACTATAAATCCAATAAACTCCAACAAGGTTTAATAAATAAACGGAAGTTTGGAAAGGAACTAAGTTTCTGACCCTCTGGTTAACATGCCTCGGTCACAGTGCCACCTACTAAAGATGCGCGACTGTGAATGATTTCATTCTAATTATTCGAGTTGAGGTACCATTCGAATGACAAGAGCAAATTAGTAACTAATTTGGTTAGTAATCCCGAGTCGTTCGACCGACCGACTCAGTCGGCAGTCGCCAGTCTGTCTCAATTCGTTATTCAACGACTGCCGAGTCCACAGAACAATAATACTCTACCGAATGCCGAGTCGTCGACCCGACTCGGACAGTTTCGGCAGTCGTCGGACCAACTCGGCAGTCGTCGATTCGAATCGGACAGACTCGGCAGTCGTCGGACCGACTCGGCAGTCGTTGAATAACGAATTGAGACCGACTGGCGACTGCCGACTGAGTCGGTTAGTTATTCGACTTGGATAGTCGACTATCTTACCTACATTTCATTCGACTCCGAGAGGTATTAGTAATTACTAATAAGTAGTTGTCATTCGACTTTGAAGATGAGTATATTACTAATATTCAAGTCGAATGAGTAAATTAGTAGTTGTAGTAGTCATTGGACTCGTCAAATCATTCGCAGTCGCGCATCTTTACCACCTACTTATGTGCTGAAACAGACATCTCAAAATCTCATGCAAACTAAAACCATAATTTAATGGCGTGAGCGAAGCGAACGAAGATCTCAGTGGCAGCTTGGGTTTGGCTGTCTGGTTAAATAGTCACTTCGAACATAACCTATGACCAACCTTTGATCAGATTTGCGTGAAATTTGATAGCACAGACAAGACTAGTGAAAGTGCTCGTAAATTAGAAAGGCCAAATCTGTCAAGAGGTTGAGTCCGGCTAATCCCCGGAACGGCTAAACTGATTAAAATAATGACAAAAATAAAAACAAAATTTTAAAAAGTGTGTTTTTGTCTTTTTATTTGTATATACCTACTTTTATACGCATTAAGGTTGTAGAAACACATAGAAGGGAGCTGCATCCCTTCATCTGCAGGGAACCTTCCCTTAGTCGGCTTTTACGACCACGGGCTGTTAGGGGTCGATTCTTACGTCGCAAGCGCCACATGGCAGCGGCGCGGCGCGGTACTATGTTCTATTACTGGACAGATAAGTAGCCAGCACTGAGGTTCCGCCCTACGTGACAAGGTCCCGGAAACTCAACTACTCGACAAAATGTCACGGACACTAAACAACATTCGAGGACTCGAGAAAAAGGAAGAAAAGTTTATCTTGGTCTTCTTTGGATCTCCTAAGTATTTAAATAATTATCCTACTGACTGTAGTTATTCCACTCTCTTAATTGCTGTTTGGTATTTCGACTGACAGTCAAATAGTCTAAAGCCCACATCAGACGGAACTGTAATATATTATTAACGCGAAATTTCAGCCTGATCCGTTCCTACTGAACTGATTAGGCTGAAATTTCACACAGATGTAAATTAATACAAAATGGGGAATAATCGATAAATCAGATATAATCCCAACCACCCCATGAACCGCCCCATCAATGGGGTGGTTGGGAAAAAAAATCCATCCACCCCATTACTCAAGTTAATGGGGTGGATGCATCGATCAAAAATGTCCGGCTTTGCCGGCCCCCCTTAGATTCACAATGCGCACGCCACAACCTTCAGTAGCAAAAGACAGACATTTTGACATGTTAGGGAAGCTTTTCAACTAGTGTCATTTTAGCGTTCAGACAAAAAGCATGGGTACAAAAAATGCAAGAATCACTCGTCCAAAGTGCTGAAAAAGGATGGAATTTCTTATTTTCAGTAAGTTTATATATATTTTTTACCCGTATATTGAGATGTGAGTCATATACTTGTGAAATCAGCATAAAATATTGTTGTTTGGTTTGCCTATGTTAAAATATTAATTTTGTTCTAAATTGATAAATGGAGAGGCTATTTCTTCTAAAATTTTTTTTTCATTTATAGTATGTATTAATATATTTTTCATAAAAATAAGTATAGGTAATATTACTAGTTGATGATTTTTAAAATAATTAGTTGGCCCGCCCTAAAATTTCATTTGCGTAGACTCTCTAATAAAAGAAAGACTAGGTTCTTACCTACCTACCAGAAGTATGAATTTATAAAACGTTTATTTTTTTCCCGTAAAAAAAACTCGTGCAAAGCCGCAGACAGGAACCAGTTCTTTTTAATCTAGAGTGCCTGCCTGAAATTGTATTGTAAGTTTAAATTATTGTATGTCTGAAATGACCCTTTTGTATAAATACCTACTGTTGAGACACCAATTTATAGTTTCATCAATAAATGATTCGTTATCTTTACCTGAATTCTGTTAATTAATCCTTATAGAAAATAAACTGAGTAGGTAGGTATATAATTCTCAGGTAGGTACCTACCTACTTACAAAATAAAATAAAATGAATTCGACTCCACCAATCTCTTGTTCCGTATGGAAAAAACTTGTCAGGCTCTGCGCAAACTGTCTGCGTCAAAACAAAACGAACCCAATTTTGAGTGACATTTTTGTAAGGCTCTAGGTATCTACGGGGGAGGCCGCGAACTCCTTATTTTTGATCGAAGGGTGGATGGCATTTTTTTCCCCATTGACTTTTTAGATAGAAAGAATAGAAATATTAAATCTCGCTATTCATATATTTATTTTGCTATTCACAGTTCCCATGCTATAGAAATAAACTTAAGACAGTACGTTTCTGTAGACAACGCGAAACTGCGTGCAGAAACTAGTTAAAGATATAAACATCAGTTGCACACGTTGTCCATGCGAAACCAGTGAGTAACGCGTGTAGCTCCACCCGACACCCGTCAAGAAAACGTGCACTTTTTGTATCCTGCAGATGATGCATCGTGTAGGCGACTCGACGTGACCCACTTGGACGAGTGCTCTGTTGTTTACTAGTGACTTGCGTGGGTTTGCGAAGCACGTGGAACAAGCGATTTGACTACTATTGGGGAATAATTCTTACGTATTGTCTGATACAAAATAATGCAAGTAACTAATATTTCTTCAATATCCTTCATAATTCATAATTTCATCTCATTATTCATAATCTTTATTCATACACAGTTATAAAATCGTATTGAAAGTTTTTGCACATGATTACATTGAAACCTATCGAGCTGCGTTCGAAAGTGAAACCGGTGGTAGTGGTAATGTTCGTAGCAAAAGACAAAGAATGAGGGTAGATCGGTATGTCTGCCAATAAAAACCAACTCGCAGTGACTTTAGTTCTTCCGTGATCATGGCGCATGAAACTGTGCCGAAATATTGGAAAACTCAGAAATTGAATCATGGTAAATATCCCGTTCTAAATGATTACTAAACTAAGTTGTTATTTTGAGCTTTAAAACTGAAAAAATAATGTACAGCTGCGAAAATATGTATACACCCATGTTTTGACATTTGACTGAATAGTAAGTGTATAGTCATTGTGACAATTTATATATCGCATTCTGACAAGAACCATGACTACTTAGTATGAAAAATGTGTGCGTAGACTTTTATATGATAAGTTTCGAGTAACATAAAAGTTAAAAACTTGGAAGTATACATATCTGAGCAGCTGACTGTACAAGTCGTTTATTGTGCTAGAATGTGAAAGTAAAACAACAAAGCCAGCTGAAGTTTTTTTTCAAAAGTTTAAAAACAGCGCCATCTATGTTATAGTTGATACCTTATACTGTTGATTACTTGTCTTCCATATCCAATCTGCATAGCATCCACGTCAGCAAGTCAATCAAACGGGGCTTCCGTCTCTTCCATCTCTCGACTAGACAAGTGTCCACACTGGAAAACTAAAAGTTTTGTTTAAGTACAACGAATATGCAGGTCTTTAAACTAAAAGAAATGAGGCTTTACTGAAACACAAACTTTTGGCGGCGTGGCCGCATTGTTTCATCTGTAGAATAAATAGTTTTTGAATTAGTTTAAGTCCATTTCCGATGCATTTGTGGTTTTGTCGCAAACATCTAGTTATTTAATTAAACTCGCATTTTCGTAATATCAGAGTTGCTTAAAATATTGTTTTTTTTTAATTTTTGCTGTTCACGTACACAGTAACTTATTGCCCGCGAGGCTTCATATCACATCACACTATCATACTAAAACTTCACGCCAAAACACTGAAATGAAAAATGACACCCAATTTGCCATTCTCTTAAGCCAACGCCTTCGCGTTTTTTTTACTCGGTGACACTGGAAGAACTTTACCTTAAGTGCCTTAATAATAAATACGAGTAAATAATGACAGTTCCTACACCATCGTTTAGCCACAAAGTAACCAGAGCTTGCGTTATGGGTACTAGATAATTAGGTACTAGGTACTAGATAAAACAGAAGGTACCAACTACCAACCTATGTAATACAAATTTCTACATCGTTTTTGCACTTCGCTAACGTTTATGTAACCACTATGACTACCCGTGCTAGATTGACGCGCCTTACCGCCGCTTCAATTCAGCCACGTAACCGTGAAAGCTGCTTCAATCAACTTGTGCGCACTGGCTCTCAACATTTTTTATTCGATTTATTTATATTTATTATATTACGACAAAATAATTATACTCAGGTGTTACTAGAAATTGAATACTAAGTACTCTATTTATTTATTTATACAGTTAGGTTAGCCTATGGTGAGTGCACCAACACATACAAAGTAGACTTTATACAACTAGAAAAATTGATGCTAAGTGCACCAACCTATTACAGGCCGACACAGCATGCAAAAAGAAAACATCTAACTAATTAACACTCTAGTACATTGCAGTAAATACTTATTGTAGAGATAGTAAAACGTTTAGTAAACTTACTTTCTAACATGCTAAACATGAAAAACATTAGCTGGTGATACTTCGTAAAATTACATATAGACAAGGTAAAGTCTGGTAAGTAAGATAAACAATTGAGACATCGATAAACACCATACAAACAAACAAAGCAGAAACAAGCACAGTGGCAGTAGAGACAAATAAATTAACATTTCCTTAGAGTAAGAGTAATTTAATGCATCGATATAACCTTACAATGACCACTCTAAGCATTATCAGTCCTTCATAAGTTTATAATACTGTAGACAAGACAAAGAAAATTACAATCAAATAATATGAACAAATTAGAACCACGTGCTAACTGCAGACTGATCCATATCATGCAGACTGATACACATCCGTTATAAACATCTAACTTAGTCTTTACTTTCATACTTAAGTACTAAAGCGGGAGACAATTTAACCCACATAAACTTAATCTTCCCTGGCCATTATAGCTCGTAATTTTAGGGGAAGATTGGATATCCCTGGAAGCTATTCCCACCCCCACGTCGTTTTAACGATGTGGTTCTCTGCTTATTGACAGGGTTGGAGTAGAATCTTATAATGAAACATTTGGTAGAGACCCATAACCATTATGTCTATTGAGAGTCTGTAAATTTGACTGCAAGGCCTCATCTTTGTTTTGCATTGAAATTGTAGGTAACCTAGTGTTTGGTACCAGTATTTTATGAGTAGTAGAATGTATAGTTATTTATTTAGCAACGAATACGATTTAAAATAACCAATAACACTGTTAATATAAAGTGATAACTGATAGATGTGCTTGATAAGGTTTTTAGAGTCTCTATATAAGTTTTATTTTGTTCGGTCAGAGTTATGTCTTGTTCTTGCGAAAAACAAATGAAAAGGTCACTCACCCTGAAGAAATCCCTCGTTAAGGGATGAAACGTTGGTGTTCTTCCAACACAAATAAGGTTCGTAGTTAACCCGCTTACATCCGTAATGAATTCGTCAAACTACGATAGTTTTTATAGTAAAATAATAAGGAGTTTACTTAAAAAAAAAGTTTGATAATATTTCGACCGGACTAAAATGATGGCGATTTTACTTAGGGCTGTCAAATTGAAGTGTCAGGCCCTGATAATGATGATGATTCTTTGACAATAGCAATTGTGTCTGGTTGGAAAATTTTCTGCTAGTGTCAAGTTATGGAAAAAAAGATATTAACAATATCTGAATTATCGAATTATGAAGATTGTTTGATATTTTTACAAGAACCTAGTTCGTTATCTAGCAGGGTGTACCACGTGCAGTGGTTGGCTTGGGAGAGGAGATGTCAGCGTCCCGCTTACACCACGTATAGACCGTGCTTATGTTGACATGACAGGTTAGATTGGCTAGAGAGAGGAGATATTGGCGTCCCCCTTACACCCCTTGCTTATTTTGACATGACAACCTATTAACATCGTCATCTCTTCGCGAAGTTCTCGCTATCTGTTTTTTATTAGAAATGGTTGACATATTTTTTTTTGTTCCAATAAATGAATCTAATCTAATTTATTGACTTCTGAGGTAAATAGGGATTTCTAACTTTTCTTAAAAAGAAAAGTTTTAAGCATTTAAGGTTACATCATCATCATCATCATCAGTCTATATCAGTCCACTGCTGGACATAGGCCTCCCCCAATGAGCGCCATAGCGCCCAGTCTTCAGCTTGGCGCATTTAAGGTTACAACCATAAATAAAATAAACTAGTTTATTTTATTATGGTTTTATATATATTTTTTATGTACCTATTGTGTGTGTGCCAGTAAATGTACTTTCTTTCTTTCTCTCTTAGTTTAACGTAATCCAGTCCTATTCATTCTGTTATAGATTAACTACGTCGAACAGTTTGAGACTCGCAGTCTCGACAGCTTCTAATACACTTAGGTACTCTCTGGCTGCCGTAGTTGCTTCGCCTACACTTAATTGCCAACTAATTATTGCCGAGTAGGGTGCCGGCTGTGTTGCCAACTGTATAAAAGATGAAAAGCGAGGTAAACTTTATTCACGCCCTGCTAATTAACTTGGGTTTGCAATGCAATAAGTCAACGTGAGATGTAATTACTTTGTTTTCTCTTCTGGAATAAGTTTAATAATATTACACGTGTTTTCTGATCGTAAATGTCCAATATTAGATTAATTAGAAATGAACCTTCTCAGAAATACGAGGATGTGATGTGTGTCCATAGCAACAACGCTCAACATTGGCATGACCTTTTATTTGTTTATACAATACATCCGGATTTGTGGATTAATAAATACTCAGACATCATAACAATCAATTTATCATGTGATGGTTTTTATTGGGAAAACCGACGTCAGCTTCCTTAGTATCACTGTTTTTTAAAGTTTTCGGACAAAATATCATCTCTTAGGAATACAATTTTTATGGGACCACCTAGTTATCATTTTTCATACAATAGCGATAATTTTTCAAATCTGTTCATAATTGACTGAGAGATTGACGAACATATATACATAAAAAAACAGAACCTTCTCCTTTTTTGTTTTTCGTCGGTTAAAACCATTTAGCTTGGGGCTGGAACATATTGTGTAAATTTTTCTAGTATTGTTTAATATTTCAGTAAAACAAAACATTCAACTACGGCAATACCTCATGTTCTTACATAAAATGAATAATTTAGCCGAAATGTAGTAAAAACAAGACGCCTGGCAACACTGGCGCCGACCTTACTAGGACACTTTGCCGCCCTATTATTACATTGACACCGCTAGCTCTGACGCCACTTAATTTGCATCTGAATAAGATTACGCTGGAAATTGTCTAGGAAATTGGTTAGGGCGGATTTACTTCACATTTCTAAACAGGATATTTGGTGGAACCATGTAGGGATTGCAAGAACTTATTAAGGGTACCTACCAATGTGATAATTTTAAACCACATTTTCCAAAAATGAAAAGTTTCATGTTATTAAAAAAAAGTTATTGTGCTAAGTGCTAATGCTGCGCAGATAAGTTAAGAAACTATGTGGTTTGGCTTATGTCCTTTTAGTTAGATATCACTCACGTATACCACCTGCTTACGAATAAGAACAAAAAACGGGTTCTCGTGAGTGGGTCCGAAGTATCCCGTATTTAAAGTGAAATTTTAGCTATATTGTGCAATTAGTGAACAAAAGTCGGATTTTAAGCAAGGACCACAGATGAATCACGAGCAAGTGAAGGATTCTAACGACTGAATCACGACCGTAGGGAGTGATTCAAGTGTTAGAATTCTGAGCGACTTGATTGATTCATTGCCCTCGATATAAATCCGTTATATTCAAGAGTTGCATATATAACTTTATACCATACCGAGGAGGTTGTATAGCATTGAGATGGAGGTCGAATATATTCGTGTGTTCTAAATTCAAAAACCAAAATAGTGATTAAAAGTGCTTTTTAGAGGTGGACTGATATGAACTTTTTAACACTTTTTCACCATGGCAAAATATATGGTTAAAATTTCACATTGGTACCATTGATCCGCTCCTGCAACCTCTGTAGGTATCGTTCCACCGAACACCCTGTAGAACTATGTAAGTAGTTATTGGATTGTTTGGTCTAGACAAGATGGCGTTATTGATTTATCGAGAAATACCTATTTGTACGGCCTACGACACTGGTGAACTGTAAGACATGCTATTCACATTATCGTAGACCTAAATTTAAAAACGTGCCATGTGACGAAAAGTACATGTATATGCGTCTAGATTTGCGTATTTTGTGGAATATGATCTAAGCGGGACAGCAGCATTACTTATACACTTTCAATCCCTATATTTATCTACACGACATATCTTTAATCTTCTTGACATTATGTTAACACGGCCAATAAGGTTGCCATTTTTCTATTATTCTGGTCGTTTAATATGTATAATAAAAAAACTATCTTTGTATTGTATGTATTACTAGCAGCGCGTCGCGGTTTCACCCGCGTAGTTCCCGTGGTAATTCCGAGATAAAAAGTAGCCTATGTTCTATTCCCAATTATAATCTATCTCTGTGCCAAATTTCATCCAGATCCGTTCAGCCGTTTGTACGTGATTGAGTAACAAACATCCATCCATCTATCTATCCATCCATCGAAACTTTGACATTTATAATATTAGTGAGATTAGTGAGATGTATGTTTAACAGTTATCTAATCAGTTATGTACGCATAACACAAGCTCTGCTAAGCCTATGAAAAATATACCAGCAGTATCAATATCATTTTCTTTACCTTCTCTTCAAATGAATTACCTTTTAAATCGTTATATATGGTATATACAGGGTTACTGGTAAATTTGTGACAATACGTGAACTGCAGGTTCAGCCCATCATCAACAAACACGTTTGTGAAGACGCCAGGTCTTAATTCTTAATTTTGGTATTGGTAATGGGTACCCCGCAATTCAATAATCGTTCGTTAGAGAGGTTTTATTTGAAACTCAACTTAAAAACAGCTCTGCCCTGAATTAACAGAAGATATGAGAGTGAAATCGGTCTTTAGTAACTCGCTGGGTTCCAGACGAAGATGTTTTTTCATTTAGTATCAGAGGTGACTTGTATTTTTTTTTAGAATTTAGACTTGGCGCCTTCACGAACGTGTTTGTGATGATGGCAGGACCTGCAGTTCACGTATTGCCACTAATTTACCAATAACCCTGTATACGGTACTAAACCGTTTAAATAATGTCGCTTCAACGCCTTATCTAATATTCATTTAAGCCAACAAGCTCCAACAAAATCACCCTCAACAATCCATAATGCTTTTATCGACGAAACTCAAAGAAAAAAGGATAATAAATCTTGTGAGTTATGACAGTTTTCAGAATAGTTTGAAGTATGTTGGGAAGTTGACGGTTTCTTTGGGAATTGTGAGCGAAACACGTCCGCAACTACGGGGTTAATGTGATCATCGAAGTTGAGGATTTGAGGATGTATGCCAAAGGGGCAAAGTTATGTGTACTTAGGGCTCGAATTCGGATAACGTTTTGTCACACTTTTTATCCCAGAAGGGATATAGGTTAAACGTGGCACGAAGGAATAGGGATAATAACTATTGTTGCTTCTTTGAACGTGAATTCCCGTCATTTGTTCACAGATATTTTTATGTAGGTACTTATATCTGAATATTATCAAAAATCAAAGAAACACTCAAAACCCAAAGTACCTACCTACTTTATCAAATTTCATAAGTAAAAATGGGAACTAAAGTGATTAGTTTGTTTTTAGGGTTCCGTAGAAACCGGTAAAAACGGGACCCTATTACTAAGACTTCGCTGGCCGTCTGTCCGTCTGTCACCAGGCTGTATCTCATGAACCGTGATAGTTAGAGATTTGAAATTTTCACAGATGATGTATTTCTGTTGCCGCTATAACAACAAATACTACAAAACAGAATAAAATAAACATTTAAGGGGGCTCTCATACAACAAACGTGATTTTTCGTCATCGTTTATGTATAAAATTTGACTTGTCTAAGTGCTTTTTTGTAAGCCTAAAGAAATAAAGTTATTGACTTTTGACTTTTTGACTTTTGATTTTTTTGCCGTTTTTATAGAGCGAGTCCGACTCGCACTTGGGCGGTTTTTTTACTTCAGTGAATGAGTTATCAAGAAACTTTTAGTATGTTAGGTTGTTTGAACTGTTGGAGCAAACTCCATCCCTAGGTTAAGATATTTTGAATATATTTTGTAGTAACTCTTTTTACAAAGAATGATGATGAGGTATGATTCCTTGAAAAGGCCTATACAAACCTACGCGGTATTTTCTACCCAAAGCGGCAGCGAAAACTTTCGCCCGCTTTTACTTTCGATCGTCATCTCGCCGGACATTTTGTATGTAGCGTAGGTATACTTAGCTTTCGCTACCGCTTTGGGTATAGGGGCTTCGCGTAGGTCTGAAACTGAACCTGTCGGCCGGATTTCATATTTCACAAACGCATACATGCGAGCCAAGAGCAAAGTAATTTTAACCGTCGAAAAACAAAAGAAGAGGATGTTCTATGTTCAGCTGTATTTTTTTATATGTTTGTCTATTTCTCCTTCAATTATGGACTGTTTTGGAAAATTCCTTCGTTATTGTATTTATGGAACATAATCTTGAGGTGGAATCAAGAAATGTTTTCCCGAGGGATTCCTAAGCATTTTTCCAAGAAACAAGTAAGGAGTCGGTTTTTCGATCAAATTATTTATGTACCTAAGTTTAATATAAAGTTGAGATTTTATAGTTAATTTTCTCTGTTCAAGCTATCTTTAATAACTAAGTAAGCTATTCATTTTCATTCCTCTTTGAGTCTTGTAATTACCTAGCTAGATCAAAAATACTTTACATTTTCTTACTTAAATTCCTAAACGAACTAGTAGTTTCAGCGCTACGTGGGAACAAAGAAATTGGCTACATACATACATACAAACATAGGGTGCTAACCTCATATCATAACCCTTCCCTGTTGGTAGTCGGGTAAATATCGACATTTGGTCTGTATTGGCAAATACCTCCTCCAATCTGTTCCACTTTACTTTTCCTCTCGCTAACCTTGTCCATGTTTTTCTGATGAAATATCCATGAAATCAAGCTATAACAACTAGAATTAATCAAGACCGAGCAGCGTTGTCTTTGATCTTGATCCAAGTCTAATATTCACACTGAATGCAAGCCTAAAATATATCATTATCCACAGCCGATGCTGATTGCCAGACGAGAGTACCCGTACCATAGATGGGAGCCGCTGTACTTCGGCACGCATAAAGAGCCCTGGTACAGCGAAGCGCTGTCCTGGGAGGGACGACAGGACAAAATGACGCAGGTGAGATACCTACCCCTAACGAAATTTTGTCGACCTCGAAGATACGCTTGCGACGCACTATGTCGCGATTTCCAGTCCTGTAAATGTTTGTAAAACATTTGTGTGACTAAGTAGTAGTAGGTATCCTATGAGATGATATTGAATATATATAAATTGAATATCATAATATATTAAAGCTATATAGCTTTAATAGGTTATATTGTTCTTCGAAGTAAGACGGGATATAGTAAATGGAGATAACTAAGTCTGTAGGTGCGTCAAAGACATTAATCAAACTGATGACATAAATCTTTGCAGCAGATCTTGGATATTTGCCTTGGGTTCTCGATAGTATAATTTTTGTATGGGATTTGTTTTAGTTCCATTTCACATGCTAGTGGTGCTGTGCTTCGTCCTTAACTAAATTTTCATGCAACAGCCTCGTAGCTTTTCTTGTTTTGAGATTTCTTGATAAATATGTGATTGGTCTAACTTTGACTTCACACCCTTGACCTTTAGAGTGTGAATTTCAAAAAACCCTGAAACACGTTCTCCACACACACGGAAACACACTAGAGGTTAACAAAAAGTTTAAACTATTTGCTAACAAAAAGTTTATGCTACTGTCAAAAATAACGTGTAAGCGTTCGAAAAACCGGCCGTGAGTATTATCATATTGATAGGCCTTGGTTTTAAAAGTAAACGTTTTTGTTAAGAGATTTTAGTATTGTTTTTCTTTTATTTTTATGTTTCTTTTTTGTGATTGATTCATTTCTTTTTCATAGATGCTCGACATGTGTTTACAAAACTACAAGTTTATGATACTCGACGGCGGTTTCCTCTGCCATGCATATGAAAAGCCGAACCTAGCATGGACTTATGATGATATGCAACCTGTCTTTCATGCTTTGAGAAGGGGTTATTTAGGCTTTTTCGCGATATCTACGTATACTAGTTACAAATATGGGAAAAATAATGGCAGGGACTGGTTTGTATGCAATCGGTATAATAAATGATATAAGAAGGAAATTGAATTGCCAATACACACTTGCATAATATTTGTTTTTTTTTTTGCGAGTAAAAAACCTTTGGTTTTACTTTCCTAAAAATTAATGATTGCTTTATTTTTTCTTTATGTTAGGTTTTGAAATCACCGACGAAGTACGACTTCGTACCGTTCGTAATTTTTGACAAGAAAAAAAGTGTTGTTGATTCTTAAAAGTTTTTAACACGTTTTTTTGTATTTTTTTACATTTGATTGTTATTTTAGTAAATTATTTTTACTTGAGTTTGGTTGTTTTTTTCTGGCAGTATGCTTAAATATAATATAGGTTATCAAAATTTCATTAGCATTCACGGCGTTTTGGAGCGGTTAACGATAAAAATCATTCACTTGATATTTTTGTCTTGATACCAGAAGAAAATGAAGATATCTTGTAGGTAGAAAGTCAGGCGAAATGGGCAGTTGTCCCTTATTGAAATGGCTCTAGACTGGCAAACGGCCCACCCAGGGGAGCCAGGGGACGTAATGTTTGATGAAAATTGGCTTTTTATTAAAATTATATTGCAAAGCCTACGCTATAAATAAATATTAGACTAAAACAGTTTGTTATTTTATGACGTCTTGCTTTACCTTTATCATGGGCATATGAATATTTTTTTAAAAGCTGGTGTTATTGTCTTTTGTTACTTCATACAATTCTCCACGCTGACGGACGTCATAAATCCAGTATACAAAAAAGAAAAGGATCGCGGCAGCTTTTAATTTTTTTCCTATATTAGCTGACAGCGATATTGCTACATAACATAACTGATACATGACTAGTTACTGATTCATTTGTACTGTCGGAGCATTTAGGAAAATGTTGATTTTTAGTACAATATCTCATATTTTCCCAAATGCTCAAAAAATACCCGTGAATCAAAGTTGGTTTTATCATAATTCAGATTCAGATTCTTTATTAATAACTCTTGTTACAGGTCATAAAAGTACAAATAATTATAATAAGTTCGTAGAAAATGTTTTACGATTTGCGACAAATTACTTTTCCGTTAGTTTCATGGCTTGTGGAAAGCAGAAAAAATTAAGAACTAAAAAAAATGTTATCTCGCGCCAACCCGCATCGAACCACCATAAGGAATGAAACGTTGGTGTTCTTCTAACTCCAACTTCGTAGATAACGGGTATCATTTAAACGGTCAGCAGATAAAGGCGGTTTTGGTCAGCAAAATTTATTCGTCAAGCAGAAAAAATAAATTGATCTGCATCTAGTGGTCGGCAGAAATAACTAAATTGGTCAGCAAGTAATGTGACATTGGCCGCCTAAAAAATATATCATAGTAAATAAAATTTTGGTGCAGCAATATATTAGTGAGGCAGCAGCAAAACGGGATTCGGATATAATGAAATTTTGGTACGCCTTAAAACTGAAACTGCAGCAATGTATGCATGTATAGGTATGATCAGTAAATCGTGATTCGAATTTTATAAAGATTTGGCGAACTGTCAATTTCATTTTGGTTTGCTACATTTACGTAATATAATAATGCCATCAAAAACTAAACTTTTAAAAATAAAACCGGCCAAGTGCGAGTCAGACTTGCGCACGAAGGGTTCAGCACCATTATCTATAAAAAAACACGTTTGTTGTATGGGAGCCCCCTTAAATATTTATATTATTCTGTTTTTTAGTATATGATGTTGAATGATCACATGATCTGTGAAAATTTCAACTGTCTAGCTATCACGGTTCTGTACATGCCAATGTCTGGTGACCGACGGACAGACGGACAGCGGAGTCTCAGTAATAGGGTCCTGTTTTACCCTTTGGGTACGGAACCCTAAAAACCAAGTCTCGCAACTCAGTTCTTCTACCGTAAATAGTTGTGAGATCCTGAGTTGCGAGACTTGTTTTTTTACAAGTTTTGTTTTTGGTGGCATCTCATTTCTTTTTGTAGATAGTCCTTCTTTTTTCCTTTTCGGTACCTTCTACTTCTTGAATGCCAACTGCAAATGTAACTTTTTAATCCTATACACTTATATAGGATTACAAAGTTATATGCAGCTAGTGTATCTAGAAAACTTGACCGAAATTACAAAATATTTTAGTTTTTCCTTAATTTATACACTAAACACTAATTGTACTCTAAATTTGAAGCTTCTATATCTGAATTGCCTTAGAGTTTTGATGATCGGTCGGTCAGTCAGTGACAAAATTATAAGAATTTTGACTAGCTATTACTAGCTATATACTAACTATTCTTAAAATACTCAATTTTAATGAATTTTGAAATATACCGTGTTTATACAATGCCTGCGCGGTTTCTGAAAATTAAGGGTTCTAGTTTTATTTACAATGAAGTTAAGGGGGTCTAAAACAGCCTGAACTGCTTTGAGAAAAGGTACCGCTTTTTTTCTCGGCTTGGCTGGGGCACTGCCGTGCCCCCAGATCTTCTGTGCTTAGCCTACCTGTATATATCACTGAACTCCTCCTCCGGCTGCTAGACCGATTTTGATGGTTTTGTTTTAAATATATATTTTGAAAAGTTTGGGCAGTTGCACCTACCCTGCTTCCAATCACTTTTCTCGTTGGGCATGAATACTACCCATTTGCTGAAGTTTTGTTTCTTAAAGTCATCAAAACTCTCCCACTGCCTATCAAACATTTCGCATATATTGGCTATTCTAGCAGGAATTTGGTAGTGTGTACATTGGTCATCCATGTGTAACACAGTCACTTTTTTAATCGATCTGGCCCACTGATAAGACTTAGTCCAGTTTTTCAGAGTTATAGAAGCAACCTATGCAACGTCGTTTTCTTCTGGGTTTGTCTGGTATTTTATGGACCATTTGTTATCCATCTCGTTAGCAACTACCAAGAACAAGAGAATGGGAAGCGCTCTCGTATTGTATCGCTGTCCTTGATAATTCTGTTGAAGGACTTCAATGTGTTATTAGTAAATGGGGAATTTGGAGCTGCCCCCAAGAACCACTTCCGATTTTGTAGCAACTACCAAGAACAAGAGAACGGGAAGCGCTCTCGTATTGTATCGCTGTCCTTGATGATTCTGTTGAAGGACTTCAATGCGTTATTAGTAAATGGGGAATTTGGAGCTGCCCCCAAGAACCAATTCCGATTTTGTGTCAACCACTGCTCTCTAAAATATATGACGAAGTCTGTCTGGTCTTTGTATTTCTGCAAGAATGCTTCTAACATCAGCATCGAATACATTTGGACACGTTATAGAGTGCAATGCGTCTACAGCACCCAGTATTTCATTGCACTGTTCCGTGTTATCAATCTTTTCTACCCTCTCTTGTATCTTTTTCTTATGCTGGGCACATGCGAATAACCACGGTATCGCCAAAAACCTCGGTGAACGCGTTGTGTATACTTTTTGCAGCAACACAGACTAGAACGAATATCATTAATGTACATAAGAAATAAGAATGGTCCTAAAATACTACCCTGTTGAAGGACTCCAATGCGTTATTAGTAGATGGGGACTTTGGAGCTGCCCTAAAGAACAAATTCCGATTTTGTGTCAAACACTGCTCTCTAAAATATCTGACGAAGTCTGTCTGGTCTTTTTATTTCTGCAAGAATGCTTCTGACGCTGCATCGAATACATTTGGACACGTTATGGAGTGCAATGCGTCCACAGCACCCAGTATTTCACTGTTCCCTGTTATCAATCTTTTCTACCCTCCCTTGTATCTTTTTCTTGTGCTGGGCACATGCGAATAACCACGATATCGCCAAAAACCTCGGTGAACGCGTTGTGTATACTTTTTGCAGCAACACAGACTAGAACTTTAGGAGACCAAGTACTTTCCAGTTCGCAGTTCTCTGTTATCAATCTTTTCCACCGTCTCTTGTATCTTCTTTTTCGCCTGTGCCCAGCACATGCGAATAACCACGTTTCGCCAAAAACTTCGGTGAAAGCGTTTTGTATACTTTTTGCTGCATCACAGACTAGAACTATTATGAATTGTTGGAGACCAAGTACTTTCATGGTATTCTTGAATTCTTTGTTTCAGTCCCTCAAACATCAGTTAGTTACTAGATAGATAGGTAGATAACTGATAATGATAACTTATCTCGTTGTGGACACTATTGCTGCTAGAATTATAGTACGACACTTCAATTTCCATTTCTTCTTCACCAATATAACTGTTAGAAAACATTTCATTCTTAAACATGTCTCAAACGCAGCAACTCATCGAATGACAAGACAATACTTATTCTTACACTCCATTGGCCACTCGACTATCGAAACTCCGCCTTCTATATCTATAACCGACTAATTCTCTTTAGCAATAAAATCGCGGTAATGTAAATTTTTTGTTGACCATTATGCATTTCAAACACAGACAGAGTGCTATTAGCCTGAGTTTTTTCTGCTGATCAAAACATCAATTTTGCAGCTCAAACATCCACTTATTGGCTGAATAATTAATTGTACAATCCTGCTGCTCGTTTCATTAATTTTGCTGACCAAAATATTAATTTTGCCGATCATTCAGCTGTTTATTTTCTGACCAAATAATTTAATTGCCGGCCAAGTATTGCTAGTAGTTTTTATTTTACAGCCAACAAAAACATAAAATGCTGCCCAAATAGTTTTTAGCTGATTTTTTCGGCTGATTAAATATTTAAAATAAATATACCAATAAATTTACTCCCGTAGATAACCCACTTCCACTCATAATCAATTGAGCATAAAGGTTGAATAAGTAAAGTACTTATAACGTTACTCATGCATTATTATTAGTATCAGTGCACTTTATGTAGTGGTAATCATGAGTCATTATGTGTAGTATATTACACAGCAAATTTAATACTTATCTTCGGTTTTTGGGGCAGCCATTTTAGTTACAATATGAACCAGAGATAAATGGAGCGGATAACCTACCTACCCACAGACACGTTAAGGTTGTTGCACATGTATCTACTGGGAATCGGGGAATCACCGCAATATCAATAACCATATTCTTGTATGAAACTTTGTTGCAATGCAACGCATACAATATCATATCACTCTTATCAGCATTCTCTCTTTTGTATTTACCCACAACGCAAACAGTGCGTTGCAAGTTGTTAAAAATAAAACCTTTATTTTGTTTAACCTGTGGCATCAAATCTCCCAAAACGATGAGCTGATTTTGTTTTTGTTAGTAAGGTTCATTTACATTCCTTACTAGAACAGCTTTCAAGGTTGGTAGGTGGTTTTTAGCTTTAGGCTTTGTTAATTTAAAGTTTTATTACACTGTTGGTAAGGCAGCCGGCAAGGTGAGGCCGGCCGATCCGTTTCCGAGTTGTACTTACCTATATGTGCGACAACTTTTAGCTTGCTCTACATTCTAAAATATTTAGCCACTATTTCAGGCTGTAGAGCGCTTTAAGCGATCCATAAATTTAGCGCGACCATTTTAGAAGCGGTTCAGCATTTCCCGAGTTTAAATGTCTCTCAGACCCAGTCGGGAATATTTACTACCTACCTTTATGAAGAATGGAAATAGATGAAACTTTGAATAGTGCCTATTGATTACCAACGCGGGACTAATATTTGTAAGATGATGATTGAAACTATAAATAAATAAATTTAATAAACCACAACATACCACCATTAAAAATCAAACCTTCCCTAAGTTATGTGTGATATTGTACTTAGTACATATGTATAACCAAGCACCGCCATCCCTTCCTTGTCTCTCAATTGTTCTGGTTGCCTGGAAGAAATCGCTTTAAGCGATAAGGCCGCCAAATCCTTTGCTTTCTTTAATTTTACACAATCTGTTTTTCTTTTTAATTTAAGGTGATTAAAGAATTATCTATCTATCTATCTATAACTAAACAAATCACATTTTCCATGTAGATGCTAGAACTCTGCCTCCAAGAGTACCGGATGGTGGTGCTAGATGGTGGGTTCCTCTGTCACGCCGCGGGTGTCAAGAGTGCTACCCGGCACTCCAGAGCTGAGAGGATCAACACGCAACGGTACATGAAGATCATCGGCGCTTTCAAGAAGAAGTATCCTGAGAGGACGCAGTGTAAAGTTGATTGGAAGTGTTAATTGACTTAAGCCACTTGAACTGGGCCTTGAGATCGCTGAGTCGATAGTACCGTGTCGACGACGAGGTCTTCAATTTTTGTAAAGAATGTACCATTCGCACGTTACGACGTGTCGTCTCGTTGCTTGTTGCGAGCGCCTTCTTTCTCCGTACTGACTGAACAAACGCTCGATGTGTAACACGTTACATTGCGTCTCGTAATGCCGGTCAGTACCGTCAGTACTTATGGGATTCAGTACAGTCAGTGCTCTGTCACTCGCGCTCAGTTTTGAGTTATTTACCTGCAGTTTTCGGGCTCCCCAGGGTTAGTGCTGCCAAGGGTAGCCCGCCGCCACAGATTAGGTAATGTTACTTCGTACCGCGCGCGAACCGCAAGCCGAAGAATTCGCTGCGTTCCGCTCGGAGATCGCTGAGATTATCTACCCGCAAGCACAGATCAGGTAATGTTACTTTCGCAAGTTTCAATGGTATATCAAAATGACTGAAAGGAGTTTAGAATTAAATAATTGAGAATTTACTATCTACAACATGACATTGATCATTGAAAGAAACTTATCGTCTGCGTTTTAGATAAAATCGTGTTTTTTTATGTCAGCAGTAGAAACACACTTTTTGTCAGACGAGAGCGACCATACATACTGGTTCGTTTCGATTTGTAAAAAAAGACGGAGCTATACAAAATAACGAGATAACAATACTACCGTCGCGGCGGCGCGGCGGCATCTACAATTGACCTGACAACAAGTGTGTATGTGTTGCCTCTTGCTAACTTTAGTTGCACTTTACGACCTCTCGACAAGTGATCTGTGACCTACCGGCATTTTTTTTGTGTTATAAATTAATATTTTCCTGCTACCTACTTTTCTTTTGAGACATAATAATTCCAATATTTCAGTTACATCTACCTATTTTCTGTGATCAGAGACCACAAATTGTTCTGGATCTGGATATTAATTATCTCCTACCTACCTAGCAATCAGATCTTTTACCTAGCCTACAATCATGGTGTCTCATAAAATAAAATTTAATTTTTCATCTACGTTTGTTTTTGTTCACTGACTTATTATGTAGGTAGGCAGATACCTGGTAGATTGCATGAGAGAGTTAGGTCCTTATATATCCGCATTTCGATAAAAACTATGCATGGTCAACCCTACCGTCAAGCCAAGGGCCAGCGAGGGAACTGCAGAGGTTGGTGGGCGCGGGTGGCTTTGATCGAGCCGCCGCGCTAACAGCGAGCAGAGCGTTAGAAACATTATTTCTTCTACCATAAGGCTCAACGTTGATTGGTTAAGTCGAGTAAGTAAGGTATCTGTTACGAAGTACCTAACATTATTTCATCTGTGGTAGAGTGCTGAGATGTTACTACTAGGTATCCTAAACGAATAGCGTAATAATAGATCGTGCGTTGAAAAACGTCGCTCTAAGCTGTAAGTCGCTGCTCCATGTCGAGTGCGATAAAACATTGAGTTCTCACTACAGGTAGCCTTGGAACGGTGTGCTATTCTACCTCGAGTCCCGAGTACCTATCATGTAACATAGAAACTGTTCTCTGACATTGTAGTCTCATATAAAGTGCGTAAGCCAAGCCCAAGCACAGGGATTATTGTCTTGGGCAGAAATGACATCGTCAAACATTGCGTAAATTATTTAAGTTGAAGAAATTCATGTCAGATATTTGACGCATTCGAGTTTGAGGTAGATAGAGATTCGCAATTTGAGGTAGATAGAGAAGATTAACGTTGTGACGTTAATCTTCTCTATCTACCCTAGACAACAATCCCTGTGCTAAGCCTACAGTACGATACTAAAAAAACTACTTTTAAGCAAAGGTAAGGCAGTATAACAAAGTCGGGTCAGGGTTTGCAAAGAATAAACATAAAATTCATTAAATCAATCAACTAAATGAGTGAATTAGGTAATAATTTAGTTGAAAGTTTCGGAAAAGTATGGATTTTATTCATATTGTGTCAAATAAGTGTCAAAAAATATTATCGCTTGGTTTTACTTGGATGTGTTGAATTAAACATAGGAATTAGTTTAAAAATGGATAATGGGTTACACAGACTGACGCGGTCTGCGGTGGCGGTCAGTACAATTTGACAACACCTTCTTGTCAAATTGTACTGACTGCCACCGCGGGCCGCGTCAGTTTGTGCGACTCTTAATTCAAGTGACCGCATTTACCAGACTGACATTTTATTCCTTACGATATAAAAATCATCATTCACTTGTGCACTAAAGACAGGCCTATGTTGGTTAATGTTAGTTCACCTAATAATAGACGCCCAGAACCTCCTAATCAATGACGCTTGATCAGTTTAAATGAATTGACTATTCAGAGCCAGAAGTCCTTTGAACCAGTTTAATTAAGTGCTTATCAATAGTGTAAACCTTCGAGCTATTGACAGTCCCTGCCTGTGCATCTTAAAGCTTGTTAGAAATAAACAAGTAATACCGTTTTAGAAAATCTAAGTCTATCTATCTGCTCATGTCAGGTAGTTTACTAGTGCATGTAATGTACAATAATAATCTAGTCTAAGAGATTGCTGTCCTCAGTTTTTTAGCACTACTAAGGGATTTGTGAAATGATCCGTTTTATCG
Organism: Eupithecia exiguata; assembly: GCA_947086465.1. Taxonomy (NCBI): domain Eukaryota; kingdom Metazoa; phylum Arthropoda; class Insecta; order Lepidoptera; family Geometridae; genus Eupithecia; species Eupithecia exiguata. Next base: position 3,375,367 of record OX352244.1, on the reverse strand, counting down.
TCGCTAAAGACTGAAAAAGTGATGAAAACAGAATGAAATGAAAAGCGCGTTCATTGAAAAATATATTTTATGAATTGAACAATGATTGAATACCTTAATTTTTAAATTATTTCAATTCGATCGCCAATCAATTCAAACCAGGCCTAAAAAGCTGTTAAAATTGTATATTTTTTAAGATATATGTTTAAAAAATGTCAACCCCATTTAAACTTCACTAAACCTCACCTATTCCGGGCTTATTTATAACAATGCATAGATTAGAAGAGAAGAGAAGAGCCTTTAAACTATTCATTCAGGATGTATGTCGCCGGATGTGGGTGAAGATACTTAATTGATTTCAAGATTTGTCATACGTAGCTTCTAATTATTGCAGTATAAATTATTGGTTGTAATACATATAAATATCTAATATAAATATAGGTATAAATAATAACTCATGCTAGGGTTTTTTGTTATAGTGCTTACCCGCACTTTGGGATTCTAAGAAATGAAATAAGTTCCCAAAAATTTTCGGTTTCGGCGGGACTCGAACCCGCGCCCTACCCTAACCACCTGGGTTCGAGTCCCGCCGAAACCGAAAATTTTTGGGAACTTATTTCATTTCTTAGATAAACTCATGATAGATCTTTTACTAGCACAAATTATGATTAAGTTTTATTAAATAATTAATTCGAAAAATCTTAGACAAGTTTTTTCAAATAAATAAAATAAGTGTGTACAAGAATTATGAATCATTATTTTGAAGTTTTTGATATAAACAATAAACATCATTAATATATCAAATACTTCCATAGCTCGTATTAAGTAAAAGTGCTTTTAAACATAACATCGATTAGAGTATTGTATATTCTTGTGTTCCTAAAGTAAGCTATTTAAAATGAGAAAATTACTTACTATATAATATTTTATGTTAAAAGTTTAAAAACACTACAACTACAGGGTACCACGAGACATGTGTACTTTGCCGAAAGGGGTAGTACACATGTTTATGATAATTTTGGATCAACGTATTTAGTTCTTTTCCTTTTTTCGCAAAAAAAAAATGTTTTCTTTTACTTTTTATAATTTTTTCCAAAATCAACATGAAAGAACACTTATTTTGGTTAAAAAAAGCTTCGTGAAATCCATACTAATATTATAAATTCGAAAGTAAAAAAAAGGTAACAGGCAGAGTTGCCTGTTACCTTTTCATACCTAAATTGCTGAATGGATTTTAATGAAATTTGGCAGGAAGGTATATATCCCGGGAACGGAAATAGGTTACTTGAAAAGCGCCTGGAAAGCTGCGGGCTGCAGCTAGTGTTAAATAATGCAAGAGTGCATGTAAAAGAGCTCAAATAGGAAGAAAAAAATATGAATGTTAAAGATTTTTTTTTAAATTAAGAAGTTGATTCGCTCTGGGTCCAGAATCACCCCCTTTCGGTTTAATACACACGTGGCACCCTGTATAATACCACAGATAATATTATTGAGTTGCATTGGTAACGCTTCGTTTCACTATTTTTAAGATACTAAATGTTATTTCATTGTAAATAACATGTAAAAATGTACTTTTTAAGTCATACATCCTGATTAAAACTTACAAAAAAAGAGTTGTTGTTTCAGTTGTTATCCCAAATAAAATGACATGAAACCTATATACCGATAAGTGAGTAGACGGAGTTTCTTATGAGGAGGTGCTGAACAGAAGGAGAAAAGGATTTTGATGAGCACCATTAAACACAGAAAAAGAAGAATATTCATGGTTGGACTTCTCCGACATGACAGCTTCATAAGTAACATAGAAGGAAAAGTAGAAAGATCAGATCAGATCAGATCAGAAGTTAGAACAAGGAGAAATCAGTTATCATGTCTACCGCATTCAAAATCAAAATCATTTTTTTTTCCAGAAATACAAAAATGTACACTTAGAAAAGGTCAAATTCTTAAAATAAAACACTGACTAATTCGTTGTCTTGTTTCTTATCCTGACCGATCACGATATCGGATAGCACCTTTTGCCGTGATCCGTCAGGATATGATCGGTTTTTGCGTGATCCGTCAGGACATACCCCATAAAGTGGTACCTACTTTTGATTTCGGTCGCTTCGGTATGTAGACTAAAGTAAAGAAGTGACTAAGAAATCTTTAGCCTGTTAGTTGTTATTTTTCGAGTTGGAGCAAAACCCGTCCCAAGCTTTTTATTTTCTAAATAACCTGATATTTTGTAGTAAGCCTTTTTGCACAGAAAGGTTTTGACAGTTTGTTTGAATTTATTTATTGATAGATTTTGCAACTCACTAGGAGTTTTGTTGTAAAAGCGTATACCGTACCCTTTAAAAGATACATTAATCTTGTGAAGCCTGGGTGTGGGCACAGCGAGTTTATGTTTATTTCTAGTATTTATAATAAGTTTATCGCTATTTTAAAATATTTTTATGAGTGTACAATAAGTTTTCACAAATATATTGACATTGGACCGCATTGCAAATAGAAAGGTGGGGGAAATTGCGTCATTGCACAGACAAGAGATAAGTTCTTTAATTTATAATTATAGAGTATGATTATAGAGAGTAGATTTAACTAAGATTGTAGTCTGTCGTATGACATTCTTGTGGCTTATACTAGAGTTAAATAAAACCTTCACGAACTTGTGGTAGAGATCTTTGCTGCGATCGTAGATCATCTACGGTGTAAAAGTCGTAGAGCCTCTACGAGTGTAGACCATTATTGTCGTTGTGCTCCTACGAACTCGAAAATGAATCATGGTAAATATCCCGATCTAAATGTTTTCTAAAGAAATCTTTTGTTCCTATTGTATCGTAATTGTTCAGTCAGTACCATTATAGTTTCGGGTTCATGTTTGCCCACTACCAAACGTATAAAGGGCAAATATAATATCGGAACCGATACATAATGGTTTTATTTGAATTGCTTAGAACAAAAGGATGTAATCCTTTTGGGAAATATTACGTGCCCAGTTGCTTATTGATACAAAAGGTATGTAGTTAGATCAGATTGTTTAGATAGAGACATCATCATCATCAGCCTATATTAGTCCACTGCTGGACAAAGCCCTCCCTTAATGAGCAACATAGCGCCCTGTCTTCAGTTTGCCGCATCCAGCAACAGCAGCATCAGCATGCCGATTTGAGAAATATTTATAGTAAGTTAATCTTTAATCCTGGTTTCCGGAGAATCGATCGCATTAGGAACACGACGCTTCGCTCCCTGACAGGTATTGCTGACGTGGGAGTTAAGATCGCCACACTCAAATGGCAATGGGCAGGCCACATTGGCCGAATGAACCCCGAGAGGTGGGCTTATATGACAACACTCTGGGTCCCGGAAGGAAGCCGCGGGTCGGCCACGAAAGCGTTGGCGGGACGACCTCAATGCCTTCCTAAATGATTGGTGGGAAATCGCACTAGATCGCACGGAGTTGAAAGATTTGGGGGAGGCCTTTGCCCAGCAGTGGGACGGAATAGGCTGAGGAAAAAAATCTTTAATCAACGATTTTTTATAATGATTCATGTTCGGTGTACAGTTGAGAAACACTTTTGTACACTAAATACACTTTTGTACCTACATCGCCCTTATTTACTATTGCATTCTACTGAAGTTATATCGTTTAACACCTTCACTGCGATAACCAATCCGCCTGCTAGGCGGGGTAATTATGGTGAACGTCCACTTGTGGGGAGGCATATTCAGCAGTGTGTTTATGTATAAATAACTAATTTAAGGGAAAGGTACATAAAACATCAAAATATTCATAGATTTTTATTAATAAAAGTTATTAAAAGTCAAAAATCGCAATTACAAAATTGATGACGCTTCAATACTGGTGGTGCCTTATTTCTTGCGGTAAACTGAAACAAAAGCAGAAAAATACATCATTATAATAAACTAGCAGCGCCTCGCGGTTTCACCCGCGTAGTTCCCGTTCCCGTCGGAATTTCGGGATAAAAAGTAGCCTATGTCCTATTCCAGACTATAATCCATCTCTGTGCCAAATTTCATCCAGATCCGTTTTGCCGTTCTGGCGTGATAAAGGAACAAACATCCATCCATCTATCTATCCATCCATCCATCCATCTAAACTTTCACGTTTATAATAGTAGTGAGATTAGTGAGATTAGTGAGATTAGTGAGATTAGTGAGATTAGTGAGATTAGTGAGATTATCATCGTGCCCTAAATAATGACCCGATTCTTAAAATAATTTCACTGTAGCAAAGTTTTATCCTGGTATTATTTAGTTAGTACTTCGTCGAGCCTTCTCGTCATCCATACCGCAATGCTTGAAAACCAAAGTTTTCAATCAGTGCGTCCTACCCGTCATGACCTACGGAGCTGAGACATGGACACTCACAGTAGGGCTTGTCCACTAGTTTAAAGTCGCCCAGCGAGTTATGGAGAGAGCTATGCTCGGAGTATCTCTGAAGGATAGGATTCGCAACGAATACATCCGACAGAGAACCAAGGTTATCGACATAGCTCAAAGGATTAGCAAGCTGAAGTGGCAGTGGGCTGGCCATATCGCGAGAAGATCCGACAACCGCTGGGGTAAACGTGTTCTTGAGTGGAGACCGCGACTCGGCAAACGTAGTGTAGGACGCCCTCCGACAGGTGGGATGACACTAGGGGAGGCCTATGTCCAGCAGTGAACTTATATAGGCTGATGATGATAAGTTAGTACAAAAATCTAAAACCATGTTAGTTTTAATTTAATAAAGATCTATTCAATTGTAAAGAGATGGAGTGTTTGTACATAACTCCCACATACTCTACTAAACGTTCAGGCTACCTTTTTCATCATACAGATATGAGCGAAGCCACAGGAAGAAGCTAGTATGTCAATAAAAAGGCAATCTAATATAAAGTTGGAAAGTTTACTGATGCATACTAAAGGCCTTCGATACAGCCTCGCTTATAAAATGTATCAGGTTCACGACCAATCTGCATATTATCAAGCTCGGCTCAAACTTTATGAACAGAGGTTCTCAACATTTCACACGAATATACATTTCACACACTCTACAACTGAAAACTCTCCGTCCCTTCGAGTCTATAGCTCATCTTTTACCGTTCATGCCATAAAGCTGTGGAACGCTCTACCCACTTCTATTAGACAAGCTGAGTCTCTACCTATTTTCAAAAAATATGGTCTATGAACACTTCCTTACATCAACATCAAACTGTTGAATCTTTTTTGGATTTGCAATATTTATTGAAAAAGAAACAATAACAATGTTAAGCTAAATTTAAGTGTTATTAGTTTCGCGTCAAGTAAAATTAAGTATGAATTACTGAAATTAGTTCGAAAAAACAAAAAGAAACTATGAATACTGTAAATAATTTCATAACGAACTGTTCACTTTATTTAGGGCTAGATGATGGTGTGTGAAAAATCAAACTTTATTGATAAAATTTAGATCAAATAAGAAAAAAGGGGGTATCCCTTTGAGAAACGCTGACCTACTTGGTTAAACCTATTTGAAAGTCTCACAATTTCTGTAACGGGTGAGTTTCAAGACTTGTTATTAAATTACGGTGACAAGAATCAAGACGGGTCTCGGACGGGTAGACGTTTATTATATGAGCGGTGTAACGTTATTTGATTTTTCGTTGAAATGAAAGATCAGTGGTTTACTGCGAGTGGTACATATACATTTAAGGAACATAATACGATTAATTACGATAGAAATAACACAAATCAATTTTATTGAAGTTTATGCCATACAAAAGCGTTGCTCAAGCATAGATCGATGACTAAGAGATTTTGGGCGAAAAATCAATATTTTCCGAAATATTGTATAGAAAAAAGTTTACGATTTGCGGCAAATTATTTTACGGTTTGTTGTATTCTTTGTTGAACGCAAAAAAAACCACAAAAAATAGAATCTTGCGCAACACGAGACGACCAACCTTAACATCAGTTGATCACTCGCTTTTTGTTTCTTTGTCTATCAATATTCAAAGTGCAGCCAACGATCTGTAGAAAAAATATGATCGAGTCGCTAACTGTCTTCTTCTTCTTTTTCTAGTCCTTATCCTGTCTGATTGTCTTAGTTAAATAATACAGTCAGAAGGGGGAACAACTAATTCATAAAAAAAAACTTAAAAAACTTACTTGGGCTGTATCAAATGAAAGGGCATCTTCCTAACGGCCTCCTCCGCGATATCCAGCGGAAAGGCGAACTCTACCATGTTCTCGTTCAGGCAGTCGTTGTAGGTCGATGCCAGTTGGCACCGGTCCGACATCCCATCAATGCTGTCTATGCAGAGTCGAGACACGCTGTTTAGTTTTCGGACGACTCGGGAATTCTTGCCATTTACCAGGCTGGACAGGTGCACGAGAAGTTCTCGGTTTATCTGAAGAGAAAAATAAAGTTTTGACTCTACATAGTTTTTAGGGTTCACCAAAGTGTGCTAAGGATTGGCTAAGGAAGCTCTAAAACTAAGCTTCTGCTGTTTGTCTGCCCGTTTAATAAGCATATTTTGAATCGTATTAAATAGACACAAAAAATTAATACGAATTGAGTAGATATTACAAGCCATAGCTACTTTAAAATAAAAGAAAAAAAGTTGAAGAATCTTATTACAAGACATAAGACACGTGTTTTTTTCTTAACTATTTTAACTGTACGGAACACTTCGTATGCGATTACGACTCGCACTTGACCGGTATATTTTGTGTTATTTTTGAGGTTATGTGTTGATATTTTTTAAACGATACATATAGAAAAAAAAAATCGGAAAACATCTGCAATAAATAAAACAAAAGTAAACCGTTGTCAAAAAAAAAATCAAACCACGGGTATTTCTAAGCGTTAGATTCGTAATAGCCTACGTAATAGCCATCAAAATTACGCCGCTACAAAAAGTTTTGGCACATGAAATAGCATTAATACAAAAACAAGAACCTTGTAATAGAATATTAATAAAAATAAGCGAAGAAAGAGATTGCAAACTGCTTCAATAAATACGAGAGGGTATATGAGAGGCTGTTACAGATAACTTAATAGCTGAACCGGGAAATCTTTCTATCCTACATGTTCCGCACTTCTGAGGAAAATTACAGATTATCTACACTAATCTCACTAATATTATAAACGTGAAAGTTTAGATGGATGGATAGATGGATGGATGTTTGTTCCTTTATCACGCCAGAACGGCTGAACGGATCTGGATGAAATTTGGCACAGAGATAGATTATAGTCTGGAATAGAACATAGGCTACTTTTTATCCCGGAATTCCCACGGGAACGGGAACTACGCGGGTGAAACCGCAAGGCGCTGCTAGTATAATTATGAAGAGGAAAGATTTGTTACTTTGAATTGAATTGGCTCCGAAACTACTAGACCGATTTGAAAAATTCTTTCACCATTAGAATCCTACATTATCCCTGATGAACGTAGGCTATAGAATATACCCGTGCGAAACCGGGGCGGATCGCTAATCTCACTAATATTATAAACGTGAAAGTTTAGATGGATGGATGGATAGATAGATGGATGGATGTTTGTTCCTTTATCACGCCAGAACGGCTGAACGGATCTGAATGAAATTTGGCACAGAGATAGATTATAGTCTGGAATAGGACATAGGCTATTTTTAATCCCGAAATTCCTACGGGAACGCGAACTACGCGGGTGAAACCGCGAGGCGCTGCTAGTAGTTACATAATTTAAAACTGGCGCGATCCCCTTTTGATTTTCGGATACTGAATACCTAGATCCTAACAACACCCATTTTCGAAGTGTCTCAATTAGGTTCTAATTAACCACAAAAAAAATAACAAGTGCCATAAAAAAGAACTTTTAATTTTAATTTTCAAGTTGCGCGCATTACTTGACGAAAACGCTGCTGGACGCAGTGGACGCCATATTGGTCTATGATCATGACATCAGTTGAATGCGAGACCTGAAGAAAAGCGCTGATGTTGCTGATGACTGTTGATATTTTTCAGTTTGCCTACACAGCCGTATAATATTACAACATTGCGCGTATTATTTCATGGTGCTTAAAGATAGAGATAATATTAAAAGTTAATAATCCTGAACAATTTACATATCATTATTTATTCAAACTATAATAAAACAAAACAGCTTAAAACCATAACCGGGTTTAAACATAACCCTATGTTAATCCAGGGTACGTACTTAAAGTAGGTGCAAAATTTCACCCCAATCCGTTCAGTAGATTTGGCTGTCTTGTAACAAACACAATCGTCACCTTTGCAAACTTTTGTTAATATAACATTAGTAGAATAAATAAACACAGAATCTAATCCTTCACGATTGAAAAAGCTCCCTCCATATTTCGTCATATCCAATCCTCTGCATTGCAATATTGTCGAGAACACGAGCAATTGCATCCACAAGAGCAAAGAAAATTGCTTTCTATTTGCAGAGCAGCGGGGTCATATCCATCATAGGATGGAGCTATCAAATATTTACCAGGATTTGTTTGATTTTCTTTGACCTTTTGCCAAGTGATATCACCTGATGATGGTTGTATTTGAACAGAGCATAGACGTTTTGTTCAAATAAAGCGTCTATAATGGGTAACAATGTAGAAAAATAGCTCTGTGTTATCTATATAAAATACGTTTAACAGAGTGTTTGCTGTGTTTTCTTATTTGTTACTTTTGTTGGTGACGGAATTGACGACAGTTGTAAGCAATCAATAAAGTTTAAGCACAGTTTTATATAACTCAGTATAAAAAACGCGGAGTTTCTATGCTCGACTGTATGTATGTTATTTATGTTACAACCATGTAGCGTCGTCGTCTTAATGCGGCTCTTATTGGCGAGTTTGCTGGCGGAAATTATCATTTTATCACCAGCACAGGGAAATCTCATCTCATCTCACTAATATTATAAACGTGAAAGTTTAGATGGATGGATAGATGGATGGATGTTTGTTCCTTTATCACGCCAGAACGGCTGAACGGATCTGGATGAAATTTGGCACAGAGACACATTATAGTCTGGAATAGAACATAGGCTACTTTTTATCCCGGAATTCCCACGGGAACGGGAACTACGCGGGTGAAACCGCAAGGCGCTGCTAGTATACTATAAGGTAGTTGAAACTGTACTGGCTATTGGTAGAATTCCGACAGAGAGAGTAGGCGTCTTGAATAATTTCTGTTAAGAGGTGAGTTCAAAAGTGACCGTACCTTTCCATGGTTAATGATATCGCTCTGCTCCAGCATGCAAGCAGCAAAGCATTGTCCAGTGCGAGCTGTTGGCGAGGAGTTGGTGAAGTAGGCTCGCACGTCCTTGGGCGTGGCACGGACTTTGATCACGCAGGACTGGGCCATGCGGACGAGCGCGTCGAGGTGACCTTGAACCTAAGGGAACATTAGAAAAGAATAAGAAAATCTTATCAAAACGTGTTTCAGAAGCCACTGGTTCCTGAAACAAACAATTTTTCAACTAGTTCAGGAGCCTATGGACTCATTACTGTCTGAAAAACTTTAATACGTCATTTTTTTTTCTTTTTACCTGATTTGTAGCAAAACTACGACTGACTTAAATTTAAGTAGGTAGGTACCTATGCATTTAGTTAAATTAAAAATCTTAAAGGATTTCTATGGTGTTCTTAGAAAAAAATGTGTGGGCTTGACTCTTGACAGAAGAATTTGTGTTTTTAGTACTGTCAACATTGACATGTCTGAATCTAACAGTAATAAATATAATGCTGGACAAAAATTGACGGTAGTTGTTAAACTGCCATTGATGCGCGGCCGTTACACCGAGTCGGTACATCAGTCTTTCTATAACCACAATCGCTGCAACGCGATGTGATCGAAAAAAATAAAACAATTCAACATAAAAACATAAGAGATCGATCTACGAATTTACCGCTTTTTCCCCTTCCTCCACTTTTACAGCCTATAATGGTCCACTGTTAAACGCAGGCCTTCCCATGATAATCGCCATATTGTCTTATAACTCACCTTTTTTTCTAGGAATATAAATATAAGAAAATACAGCCATAATAATAGATGATGTAGATTATAAATCACGACGCTCTGACTTTCGTGAGACGTTGTGACTACTTTTCGTGAGATGTTGGCCATAAGCGGGTTTTTCGTGAGATGTTGGGACGATTTTTCGTGAGACGTTGGGAATAACCCCATAAAACTCATGAAGACGGTCGATCCAGTCTTATTATGCTCTCAATTAATATATCTACTTAGGTTAATACGTCTTCACTCGTATTGACCCACATCGGTCGTAAACAATCGTCGTAAACAACCGTCGTTTGACGACGCGAACGTTACCTAACGTTACCTTTTGATTTTCTTCCACTCTCAAAGAGAGTTGTCTGTTTCATTATTGATGATTTACTTTATTCGATTCTTTCTTTTAAAATCCCTACGTTGAGGCTCAAAAAAATACCGAAAAACACAGCGCAAACATTTCAAATTAAAAGGATTGTAATTTTTTTTGTAAAAATGAACAGCAAGAAATTAATTTATAATTTCAATAGGTAGAGGCTTTATGTTTTTTTTTTCTTATTATAGCCTTTCCACACTCACACGCGAATCACGGCGTGTGATCGCGGTGCGAAACTGCCAAGGCCTCCACAGTCGCGCGCGAATCATACAATTTTTATGAACCCTTTGTCGCGGAAAAAAAACTGACACATTACGAGAACGAGACGCGAACGCGACGCGAAGCCACGACGAATATGGCTTACGAAACTTTATACTGATATGAAATACAATAGTTTACTTAAAATGAGAACTTAGGGTAAGTCCTTCACTCAAATATAGTTTATTTATTAGTAATTGTGGTAATTAGTTAATTACATTTGGGTGACAGCGTACGTACTGCAAATAGTTACCTAAGTAACTGTGTCTAAATAAGTAAGTATTTTGGTAACCAAAAGTACACGTCCTTGCATTTCATTCATACAAGAGATTGTTAATACATGTTTAGGACTAGGCAAGAAAAGTAAATGTGGGTAGTTATATAATTATTCTGACGAGACCGACACAAAGCAGTAGGCCAGCACCTAGTCGATATCTTGTTTCTACCCAATGTTATAAGCGAAACATCATAGAATAAATCATAAAACATGCGAATGGGATCTACACTCGTTCGCAGGTGGTTCGCGGCTTCGCGCGAGTGTGGAGAGGCTTTTATAAAAGGTGGAACGAGTTATCTCTAATAACATTGGCAAAAACATACCGTAAGATACTGATTTACTACTACTGATTTACCTTTGGATCGCTGAAGTCTACCAGGGTGCCAGTATGTGTCCTTCCGGCAGTGTTAGCGGCAGCAATCAGGCTCGGTAGCAGTACAAATACGAGGAACATCTCTCTGAAATCGAAATTACCAATGATTCGACGACCTCGATTAATAAGGTTTTTTGTTATAGTGCTTACCCACACTTTGGGTATCTCTAAGAAATGAAATAAGTTTCGGAATTTTGGGGAAATTATACGATATTTTGTTATTTCTAACTTATCTCACTAATATTATAAATGTCAAAGTTTGGATGGATGGATAGATAGATGGATGGATGTTTGTCTATCAATCACGTAAGAACGGCTGAACGGATCTGGACGAAATTTGGCACAGAGATAGATTATATATCTATTTGGAATAGAACATAGGCTACTTTTTGTCTCGGAATTACCACGGGAACGGGAACTACGCGGGTGAAACCGCGAGCCGCTGCTAGTGTTCGATAAAGTCAAACAGATATAAAGCAGAGGTCGTAGTCCCTACCTGATAATTTTCGATATGGAACCATTGAAAAGTAAGTATGATCTACTCGTAAGCGAGTTGTCCACTTCACTTTTTGGTAGGAGCCAGTTGTCCCCTAGCTTAGTGCACAGCACTTAGCTTTTTAGAAAAGGTACAACTCGCCTGCGGGCGAGATGTCCCATAACCCGTGGCAAGCGGGAGAAGGTCCACCTGCGACGCATGAGGTTGCGGGTTCTAATCCCTTAGGATCAATATTTAAACGATCTGCAGACACATTATTTGTTCTAGGTTTTTTGGGTGTTTTCCGAGTATTTTAAAAATATCTATAAGTAATGTAATGTTTATGTATATTCGTTATAGTAAGTACACAAACTCTGCTTAGCTTGGGCCTAGACAATGCTGTTTGTATTGTCGGGCATTTTCGAATGACGCGTTTTAAAAAAAAAAACCGTTGAACTTAATAGAGGACTCTGTCTGTAGCGTGACGACGCGGGCGCTCTTTTGTCTATGCACGCTCGGTCCTTTTAAATTTCTAGAACGTGTGTAGAATATGAACGTTGAACGAACTAGAAATTTAAAAGGCATAGCCTAGACAGTGCATAGACAACAGAGAGCCGCGACGCTACAGTGCCTTTTTGTCAGTGTGTTCGAACTATATGTGGATCTATAAGTACATACATCATGCTGGCTTTTATTTCGGTCAACGAATTAGCATTGCCATTCAACGTGGCAATGCTGCCAGCATTCTGGGCACTTTGCCTTCTGGTGACGGCTTAGATTTTTAGAAAATAGATTTAAGTGTAAATATAAGTTGTAATTATTATTATTGTGTTGTATATTGTAATTTTCTGTAAATAAATTCTATCTTATATGAATATAATAATACATAGATAGATTATTATGAAAAGATTATATGGGATTCTATACTATCCATGCGAATATTAGAAATTCGAAAATAGCTCTGTTTGTGTCTGTCTGTTTGTTACCTTTTCACGCCTAAACGGCTGAACGAATTTTAATGAAATTTGGCAGAGACGTAAATGGTATCCCGAGGACGGACATAGGCTACTTGAAAAGCGCGTGCGAAGCCGCGAGCAGAAGCGAGTACTAAATAAATTGTCATTATTTTTCATATTCTACTTTCGCAACCTGTTAACATAGTCATTAGTTTTTAATATATTAATACCTAATCCACGCGCGATCAAAATGGGATAGAACCATTTCGAACTGAATCAATCGCGGTCGGACGTTTACTTTGACAAGGCTGCGTCCCTTTCCGTTCTAAAAGTAGAACGCGTATCATTATTTTGTAAATGTCGAAAAATAAAAGCAAAAATTACGCGATAAAAACCCGATTTAATTTCTGCCATTACCAATATCTGGTATAAAAATATTTGAACAAATATTGGGTGAAAAATGCAAATGTGGGCGTAAAGCGTACCTAAATACGTTTGTATCGTGGGCGGAATGAAATGCCACAGTGAGAGCCAATATATTCGCGGTTGGAAAGCGATACCACATTTTTTCAACAATCTCCCCAATGGTTATTTTTATCAACCATTTTATTACGATGGAACGTGTAAAACACGTTATTTTTACACTACAGAGGTGACAGGTGGTGAAGCTAATAACAGATTTTACAACGGTATGTCAATACCGTTGTAAAAATTGTCAAAAATCAGTCAAATGCGTTTTGCATACCGAAATCTAAGGTAACTTAGTTTAGCTTAGCTCGCATAGCAGAAGCAGCTTTTCATTCTAATAACTTAGGGTTATTTGCATAGTTTGTAGTCTGCACACAAGGACGAAAAACTTCGTGAACTATGTGAGCTAAGCCAAAACTATTCTCGGTTCTAGAATCCAAGATATTTTTTGTCAACAATGGTGTTGTCAATTAATAAAAACTTTACAAAAACTGATAACAACGAAAAAACGAAAATGAGAAAGGAAGAAGGCAAGGAAATCATTAAGGCGAAATGAATCCTAATAGTATTTTCAACAAGTATTAAAACTTCTTTGATTTGGTACTCTTTGTTTACAAAAAATCTACTGATTCTAGATCTGAGAATAAGTTAGCTTAGCCTTTGGTCTACAAATCATTGGTTGGAATTTGATATATTCCACCGTTTAGGTAAATAGCAACATTCATAAAAAAATATTTACAGTTCGGTCCGTTTATCCATTTTCCAAGCGCTGACACAAACTGCAACACGAAAACCAACCGTATTTTCCTTTACCAGCTACCACGGTAAATCAATTGAAACGTGCACTTTTCACTTCCAACTTTAAAGTAAAGGACGAATCGAAATAACTTTCAATTTCAACTCGTACGTACTGAATGGGTCAGGCTTCTTTCGAAACTGCAACGGTAAGGGGTGGTAAAAGGTTTTTTAAAAGGTAAAATGCATTGTCGACTACAATACTCTTTGTTGCGTCAGAAAGTTCTTTTGTTGTGGTGTCTCAGAGCCAGGTGCAAAATGGTGAACTACTACGTTTAATTTTAGTCGAGAGCGAGTACTCTTTTTAATCCTGAGAAAAAAGATTTTATGGGACTCCATCGCCAAATACCGATATCAAGATTGGTACTTATTATTAAAATTAAAAGGTAGTATTGTCACCTTCTAATTTTAATTTTTATGTAACTGAATGTGTTATTATGAATTTTATTTAATTTTGTGTATGTGTAATATGGATATATTAACTATCTGAAATAAATGAGTACAATACAATTATTTCATTATCTCCAGATGTGATAGTTGGTGTTTCTTCGAAAAAGGGTATTATGGTTTCTCGTTCGTTTAAAAAAAGACAGAAGTCAACCCTAAAACTGCCATTTGCCTCAAATTGATAAGGGAGAAGGAGAAACCAATTTTTTTTTTGATAATGACATCTTTATTGATAAAAAAAACTACAATCAAATAAAAGAAACAAATTATAACTAGTAATTACAATTGAGCTAACTGCAGAAGTTGCAAATAATCTACAGCTACCTGTAGATTACTACAACTAATCCTAAGATTTTAAGGATTAGTTGTTGAAAGCGTCCCCAAGACGCTGGATAAAAAATATATCCTTATACGAAAATTTCGAAATTTGAATAAATTTCGTTTTTGCTAATGTAATAGTTTTCAAAAACACTAACAATATTTTAGAAATCGAGTTGCTTGCGAGTTGATTTGAATTGAGAAATTCAAATGGTACCTACTGAAAAATGTTGCGCAGTATTGCGTAAGAAGCACAATTTCGATAGTGAATTTCAATTCTGGCGAAGATGTTATACAATAATATACCGGTACGACAAAATCAAATGTTTAGGGCCCTATCTGATTACTGATTAGGACAGCATGGTGGCGGTCGTGGCGACCGGTCGCGCGACCGTGGTATCTTGAGCTACCAAGCGAGAAACACCAAAACAAACACGCCAACTTCTACATACAATTTAACACTAAAGTAAACGATATAAATTACAACATGAACTAAAGTATAACTTGAAACGACTTGAGGTACACCACGGCTTGATACCGGTATCTATAATACTGATACAATAGCGGTCATACCGGTATTTTCTTTTCGATAAATTCGAGTAGTCATCGATAATAATAATTTGCTCTAAAATACCAGTATTCAAACGATTATCGCGACGCTGCATATTTTCGGTGAATTAAAGACGTGCGTGCGTACGGAAGGTATTACTACAAACACAAAAACTTCTTATAAGTTTTCTATGTCACTTGCACAAAATCGAATGGTTGATGAATATTTTACGTGCAAAATATCGGTAAATATACCGATAAAAACACCGGTTGGTATAATTTATATCGATACCAACACAGATATGACGTCAAGGTCAGTCGAACCGGTATTTGAAAGTTTCGGTATTCCAAGCCCTTGTTAAAACCAAACCTGTAGTTACAAATAAAATAACTGTTCTCAAAAAGTCGTAGCAAGTTCTAAAAATAGCATTTATTTCACAAAATCTTCTCCAACCCGCAATTTCGCTCGAGATTGAATACCCATAACCACATAACTCAAACATCCATTCGCAATCCTCCAAAGAAATTAATCAAAGTGCAATTTCATAGTACTGCGATTGATCCGTGTCCTACGGGAGATACGTATTACAAGCACAGAATAGGCATAGTGACTGAGCAGTAGAGAAAAAATCACAGTGGCAGCCCGAAGTCAGGAAGTTGGCGGTGTTACACCCCGTGCCTCAGAAGCCTCCATGGGCAAAACATGTTGTTTTGCCCATGGAGCCCCTGACGTGTCAGTATGCCTTTCCATCGGATTTTAAGAGTGAGCGCCTAATTAGTTTTAAGTACTCTGTTAAACTGCTCAAACCATTTTAGAAAATAAATACTTTTATTATAATTATATTATTATTCAATGGCGAATCAAAATGTTATTTAACACCTGCACTCGTTTGGACCCAAATCAGGTTTCGGTTTTACGACTATGGTACACCCTGATCAGGTGTATGCAAGTCTACCGGAGTCGTAAAACCGAGCCCTGATCAGGCTCCAAACGAGTAGCAGTTAATTAAGGGGCAGAACAAGACTATTGCCAGAGAAACTCTCTCTTTGCTAGTCCGTTACACTTGGTATGCGAGTTATAGTACCTTTAGACGCTTTAACTTTTCACCTTACCTTTAGTGTGTAAAGTAAACACTCCGTAATGTGAAAGGCAACGATAATTTCTTAGAACGTTTGTTCTCTTAGCTCTAAGGGTGCGTCTTAGGTTGAAGACAGGAGCGGACGCGAGAGCGGGTAATCCAGAAGATGCGGAAGCGGATTTTAAAAATATATCAGATGACATAGCGCTAGGCAGCCCAACGTTCTAAAGTTCTAAGACCCGAGTTCACAAACAGATGGTTAAATTATAAATAGTTGTTTCGACGTTTTTGTCACAAATTTTCATACATTAAACGTCAAAGTTGAATGACGAAGCTGCCCAATAGGCTACTTGACTACTACTGGGAAATAATTCTAACGTAGTGTCTTGATAAAAATAATACAAAGTGTAATTAATATTTCTTCAAGGTCAGTCGTATTAGTTATACAAACAAATTTTGAAGTTTGAATAAAATAATGCCGCGCCAAAACGATAATCTCTGTCATGGCTACCGTGTTCTAAGCTATGACGTCACCCCGCCGCGGATGTGGTATGGCCACATCTAACAAGAAGAACTCATTGACACTGTAATCTGTCAATGTGTGACGTCACTTGCGATCCAACCAAACACATGGCGTTTTCGGTCACGTGATCATGTATAAAAAAAATGTGTAATTTTGATCCCGTTTTTTACCTAAAAAAGGCATATTTTTAATAAAAATCACCTAATTACGCTTTGTTACGTTGTCACTGACTAGGATGAAGACAATATGGAACTTATTTTTAATGTAGTCAAATAGCCTATTGTCTGATTATCATTTAGTGAACACCAGATCCTAGGATCCTACGTTCCGTAACTAGGATCTTTGTGAACACCAGACTAAGACAATTTGACAAAACCCCTCTCCCGCTACCGCTGTTTACCTAAAACGTACCCTTATTTGAAGTATTTTAGTGCAATATGGAACTTTAAAGTCAGCCATTTGTAAAATGAGTTTAGACCAATTGCTGGAGTAAGTTAAGTGCTCAATAACGCGCACCAGGCGTTACGAACTTTGCAATAAGCACTTTACGAGATTGTTCTACTGCAAAATACTTTCTGTGCCACTTAAATTATGTGCAATCAAGTTTTGAAGAGGCTAGCACCGACCATTGGTGACGGAGGTTATTAAAAGAACGCCTTGTGTGGCGTAGGAGGTTGTGCCTTCGATTTCCGCCTCAGGACAAGCTTTTGTACGATCTGCAGATATTTGTACTAGGTGAAGTTAATGTAGTACGAGTACTTATCTATACTAATATCATAAATTCTAAAGTAACTCTGTCTGTTACCTTTCACGTCTAAACGGCTGAACAGATCTCAATGAAATTTAACAGGAGGTAAATAGTATCCCGGGGATGGAAAAAGGGTACTTAAAAAAAGCGGGCGAAGCTGCAGATTCAGATTCAGATTCAGATGTTTTATTGGCAACACAGTTACAGGTCTCTTGTCGTAAAACATTCTTACTTAAAGTATGATGTTTACTTATAACAATATTCATTAAAAAATTAAAATAATTAAATTTACAATAATATTACATCTTACAAGATTCAATTTCAATAATAAATAAAAAATAATAATTGTATTGTCACTAATCAATTCATTTTCATATTAATTAATTCATTCATATCATAAATACACATGTCAATTAGCCAAGTTTTCAGCTTGTCCTTAAAAGATTGCGTCGAAGGTGCGCTGGTGATTTCTGGTGGCAGTCGGTTGTACACACTCGGGCCGAGTATGTGCACCAGCCTTTTGGATTTCGCTAACCTATGTTCAATCGTCCTCAGCCTCTCTGCGTGGCGGAGCTCGTATCTGTGTCCATCACCGCATCTAGAGTATTCCTTAAGGTGGCTATGGACATAGAGCGCTGCTTGGTAAATAACGAGGGCAGGAACGGTCATTATACCCAGGGACATAAAGTATGGTCTAGCTGATGTATTCTGCGACACTCGCACAACAGCACGTACTGCCCTCTTTTGTAGCCTGAAGGCGCGCTCTTCGCGCTGCGGGCGGCAGCTAGTGTCTAATAAAATATATCTCTCTCGGTATGTACTTATGTAGTATTAAGTATATCAGATATCTAGTGTTACCTATAATACAAGATCGGCTTTGGGGCTAGATGAAGCTATGTGCATTTTCCAGCAGCAAGATATAAATCAGATTAACAGTCATGGAATGCATTCATCATCATCAGCCTATAGTAGTCCACTGTTGGACATAGGCCTCCCCTAATGAGCGCCATAGTGCTCTGTCGTCAGCTTGCCGCATTCAGCATCTGCCAGCAGTCTTTCGCAAATCGTCATTCCACCTGGTCTGAGGGCGTCCTACACTACGTTTGCCGAGTCGCGGTCTCCACTCAAGAACACGTTTACCCCAGCGGTTATTGGTTCTTCTCGAGATATGGCCGGCGCACTGCCACTTCATCTTGCTAATCCTTTGAGCTTTTTTCTTTCTTAGGACTATTGGAATAACATTATCATGAATTAGTAACTTAGCTTGCTGCCAACAGTAGGTATTTTAAGTAGGTATTATAAAACCAATAGGTGGTTTTAAGTAATGGCACTAGGCTTGGCACTGCGCACCAAATTCTCAAATTTAGCGCCAAAATTGTAAAAAAGCGCTAGATCTAGTGGTCAAAGCGCCTATCTCCACGTGCTTATTTTCTTTGACTGAATGAAAGAATGCAATATTCCACAGACTTTGTTACTTTTTAGGGTTCCGTACCCAAAGGGTGAAAAGGGTATATATATATAGTATTTTTTGTATTTTCTAGGTGTGCAGTAAAGTATATTGTATTTGTCTCCATATTCACCGGAACACAAACAAAAAGAAAAACGAATTACACTAATGTTATAAACGCGAAAGATTGGATGTAAAGATAACTGGAATATGGATGTTGGTTAGATACCTCTTCACGCCAAAATTACTAAATCAGTCGGGCAGATTTTTTTCACCTGCATAGAGACATGTATTATGCTATTTTTTATCCCCAAAACACGCGTGTGAAGCCACAGACAGAAGCCAGTAAACAATAAAATCCTTACATAATATAAATACCAAATTAATTCTTCTAAATCAACCCCCAGGGAAATAAACGTTGGCTTTTAAAGACACTAAAACGCCTGCAATTCCGCGTAATTTGTTTGAATTTTATTCGCGGCGTTGCTTGTAAATAACGAAAACACTAAGCTGCGACGTTATTGCTGGTTAATGAAGGCCAGCTTAAGATGAGCTGTCGCTCAATTGCTTGTCTAAGCTTGTTCGACGCGGGTTGGCGTGAAATTCAATTATTTTGTGGTTTTTCACTGGTATTTTTGGTACATTTGGAAAAATACGAAATTTTGTGAGCTCCCAAAGATTTTCGACAAAAACGACTAGGATTTCGTGGCTTTGATGGTTAAAACACACCCGTACCACCACGTCGTTTTACTTGTAAAGGTGTTGGTAGTCGTAAGGTAGCCGTTAAATTTTCAATTTTGGCAGTACTCGAACCTGCGCCCCACCAAAAAACAAAAATACCGTATACGCATTTTTGAGTTCTTGAAAACAATAACACTATAAATGCCTGTACTGAACAGCTACCTTACGACTTCTAACACCTTTACAAGTAAAACGACGTGGTGGCACTTACACATCCTAACGATTACAGCAAACACGCTACAAATTCCCCGGACCCAGAAAAGGTTGTACAAAACCAGCCCTTTTCCCTTATGAAAAAATATCAAAGATCTCGTTATCTTAGATCCAACGGTAATGGCTGTTTATTACATCCCGCGTTCCCCGTGAGGCTTCTAAGCAAATTATTATAAAATGCCGGTTCCACTGTTAATGTTATACTTTCTTTCTTGGCTTGACAATGAAATTACGGCGGATTAAGTCGCTGGCCCACTGCGGCAAACTGTGCACGGCCACGCAGCGCATTTTAGCTGCTTGGGTTCGTGTGTATGACAACGTCGGTCTACATTTCCACTGCAGCACACGCTATACATGAAAATTAACCCATAACTATGTACGACTGTTAGCGCAGCGTAGTTTTGACGTCCGACTTCCCACAGTGAAGCTATGCACGCGCGTGCGACATGCATAACATTGACAGCGTTAAGTTGCATTGGTGTCATATTCGAGCTAGCCATGGTGAAGCAATGACGTCTTTAACCTCGTGCGTAGCGTGTTTGTGGGTTGCAGTGAACGTTATCACAGACATTTGGGCGCCGCGCGCAGTTAGTATAATGTCTGTGTATCATATAAATTTTCTTGCAAAGCAAACTAGACACACCTGCGTAGACTCTTCGTGCGCAGCGGTAGTACAGTGGCTTTATTATGTGAGATGATCATAGCAAGGTTATATATCTAAAATAACTTGTGACTGTGTAAATTCAAGCCCTACCATCTGTATTTTTTCAATGAGACGTTGGATATGATATTTGAGTGTTTCTATGTGGCGTGGTGGACACTCTATATTATCACAAGGGATCAAAACTGCTAAACTGTAGTGGCCGATTAGGAATCAAAACACTTGTCTGCGTCAAGGAGTTTTTGTGAATAATGGTACATAATATTTATTTATTTATTTAGTATATTTTAGTATATTATAGCTATTTTATGTGTATATCTAGTTTATGTGTTTATTAGTCTATATTTAGTACACCCCCTGCCTTTCTCAAATTCACATAATTCTTTCCATCCAAAGTTTGCCTGGAAGAGATAGCTTCTAAGCGATAAGGCCGCCCATTGTACTTGTCTCATGTAATGTCTTTTTTTAGTGTTATTTTTCTGGTGTACAATAAAGTGTTTTTGTATTTGTATTTGTAATTCCGGGAGTGATCTAACTTATACATAAAGGCTTTTGCCCCTTCATTTAGTGAAAAAAAAACTGAAAAAGCAAGGACCGAGTCGGTATTTATAACTCTCAATTATTGTTTTTTATCCCATTTCTGTTTGACCGCAGGTCTGTTCCAAAAAGTGGTTGCGTTTGTTGTCGTGATGCCTGTAGGTATCGGAAAAGATCGCGAGAAAGAACTTTGAATTACTAATGGCAAAGGACTAAAATGAATGGCCAAAGAATCAAATCGGCCAAAGCAAAGATTACTAACATAGAATTTTTATTACTTAACCCATCGATCAAGGTCCTCCTGGGGAAAATGGAAGACTAAAACTTATTCATTTATTTTTGTCTTCCTTAACAATTTTTGTATTTATACTTAATGATAATGTAGAGCGACGTTCTCTAACACAAGTATTTTATACTCAAAGTAAGTATAAATGTACAGAAATAAACATATTATGTAATTGTTTTCTTTCATATTGAGCTAGAATTACGTATTCTTCGTATGATTTTTATGGCGGAAAAATTCGTTCTAGAATGTGACACCAAATATTGTAGTAATAATTGGTACGTATCAACAAAGATCATAAGTATTTTTTTATAATTTAACCAATTTACCCAAAATAACTATGACCTTTAAAGGCGATTGCAATCAAAAGATCAAAATCAACCAAATCGAGCTCATTACACGATAGTTCATCAGTTTCATTTCCACCAGACACAAACAAACACGTCGAAATGATTCGGAAAATACTGCTACGCTTGATAATAGTGCTGTTCATCTCTTCTCTTCTATTCTCTATGGTGTTCTGCCAAGAGGAGACGACTGCTGCGCCTACGACGCCTCAAGAAGAAGAAGAACCCGAGGAAGAGAAGAAAGGCTGCTCCATCTGGTGTTGGATACAGAAGATCGCTATGTTTGTTATATCTCAGCTTTTGAGCGGTTAATAAGTTTCTTAATTATTGCTCTAAAGATTATCATAGCATTGATTAAGATATATTATTTCCTAAAATTTGTTCTTAAATTCCTATAAAACAGGCAGATGGGATAAAGCCGTTTTTTGCCAGTACATTTATTGTGTTTTTGTTTATCTTCTACTTATTCCTATAAGGTTCTTTTTCAGGAGAATATTAATGATGATTTAAAGAGATTGCCTTATTGCCTACGTCCTTTTGATGTGATGATGATGTTGATGATAGGAAGGTACCTAACTAAGCTATAGTCTAGTTGTTGACTTTAAACAGTTTGAGTATTAATACATAAAAGTTTTACGAACAGACTTTAGGTAAACGTTATTTTTATTCATAAAAAATTATGTCAGTAAAACATAATACAACATCGCTTTACCTTCATACGTTTTTATTCTGAATGTTTCAGAACTCAATAAAACGCGCTACGTGGTCCAAAAAACAGTAATTTGTTGCTTCAATAAAGTAATTTGGTCGCTGTCTTTTCATCGGCTGTAATTTTCATTCTACGAAAATCAACAAAGCATAATTGTGTTTTCAATTTATATTAAGTAGGTTTTGTTTAATCGTTGGTGTACTTAGGTCTCAGCATGGTTTTAGATCCCTGGATTGTGAATGCACTAATTCGAATCTAATTTCTATAGATATACAGTTTGTTTCAAAACATTCGTTCGTTTAAAGATAAGTATTCCTGCCTATAACTTATGTAAACAAAACATTTCTGAAGACTACCAAATACTCCATCTAAACTAGTATTTGGTTTTATTTCTAAAGTAAACTAGTAGGAACACTTTTTCGGAGTTTTCTTGGTTTATTTGGTTGTTCATGTAACCCAACTAAACAAATATTATAGCAAGCAAAAGTAATTTTGTCTGTTCTGCCGTAAGTTTTCTCATCGATTTCTTATCTCATTGGTAATCTGCTCGATTTATTGATTTCACTGGCAAGGCCACCTGTTTATGCCTCAAAGTACACAAGTAAAGTAAAGTAAGTAAAAAAAGTAAAGTCGCAAAGCACAAGTAAAAAAGAAAAGTCGCAAATTTCTCTGACTCCCGCCCTCCCCCATGCATGCATGTCAATTTGTGGGGCGGGCGGTGCACGCGAATTGCATTCTGTGCCATGAAAATAGCAAGTACCTAATATCCGTGGGGTACGAAATACTTCCTAAATTTATGTCGTGGCTGTAAGAACAGTCGTTTGTTTTATTTCGTTGACGTAAGTCCGACAAAAGACCTTCGATCTCTGTAACATAAACGGTTAACTAAGTCTTTTTAATTACCAAAAGACAAAGGGCATCTGATAGGCTTTGCCATCCTACCTATCCGACCTATCCGTTCGAGTGACAGCCTAGCAAAATTACAATAGTCTACCTACGTAAGCCGGCGTATTTCGGACAAGTCAACACTGCCATATTCACAACTGAATCTTGCATGACAGGTCCATTGTGTGCAGAACAATGCCGTACCTGTGTTGCGAGTATGTACGGATCATATAATAGGTCTTTGTTGTTAGTGGTTCGGGTTTTCAGTTGACTAAAGGTGGTCGCTGATCAGAGGCGCACAGCTAACACCCAGCACAAACATGTGCATACAAATTTGGGCTTAAACACGTTCATTATTAGATATATTTTACAGTGACAAAATGGCTTTCCACAAGTTTCAAACGAGTGGTCCGCGAGCTGTTTGTCATCTGATGCCATCAATATACAGGTATTTGGTGCATCGTTTGCCAAAATAAATAGGGGGTGGAGGGGCACTAATGCTACCTTCGCAACCCCCTCAAAAATTCCTGGCCCATTAATAAAAACGAATATTAAAGTTTGAATAAAATAATGGCGCGCCAAAACGATAATCTCTGTCATGGCTCCGGTGTGACGTCACACCACTCACACTACACCTAACAAGAAGAACAAGAACAGCAACAAATGTAATCTGTGATTGGTGTGACGTCACCAGCTTTGCAACCAAACGCAGAGCGGTTTCAGTCACGTGATCTACATATAAAAAAATGTGAATTTTTCATCCCTTTTTTTACCTAAAATAGGCATATTTTTAATAAAAATCACCTGATTACGCTTTGTTACGTTGTCACTGACTAGGATGAAAACAATTTGCAACGAATTTTCAATGTAGACGAATAGCCTTTGCATGTGTACTGAGTGTTTAGTATAGGCTGTGCGTGCGCATTATCTTACGAATACTTCGATCGTTTTCGAGTCCTTCCTATACATTTAACGCCTTGTAGCGCCCCTACCGCATCGAGACGAACTACTTTTCGTAGAATGGCAACGATCAAATCGTTTCTTACTAACTCGATGATAGTTTTCGAATTATTTTGGGTGATTCGATTAAATTGGACATGTCAGCGGCAGTCACGTTTGCGGCATTGATATTATAAGAGTAAATAGATAGAGCACTACCAACACATTAGTCATAGAAATGCCTTAAAATTGGTGCTTTAAGCAAAATAAGAACACACGGATAAACATTTCATTCGGTACTTACCGAATCTAAGTTTTTCCCTTGCGATCTATGAGCGTACCAAGTCTACATCCCTGTTTGGGGAGGTACGTTCAGCGGTGGACATAAAATTGCTGATAGGTAAACAAATCAGAATTGACATTGGATCAACCATTCGTATAATATGAATAGTTTGCTTATAATATTACATTACTAAAAGTGCCTAACATTTCTCCACACAGAGTTACCTAAATCCATATCGACAAGTTAGTCATAGTCAACCACCAATTAAGATAATATAGCTAACCTCAAACTTACAGCAGGTATTAATGTGATTACTACGCACAGAGACACAAAGATAATTACAAAGCCGTATCTAATCCTAAATACCTACCGTAAATAAAATTGGATGACCTCTGTAGCAAAGCGGGCGAAGGCGAGTTTGAATCCCGCCTCGGGATAAATGTTGTGTCAACTGCTTCAAATACTTGGGATCCATCATAACCTGCTCTACCAATATAGACCTAGATACCACCAAAAGAACCAAATCGGGGTGGATGAAATGAAGAGCTCTATCCGGAGTACTAAATGTCAATTCAAGTGAAAGGTCTACAAGCAAGGAGTGAGACCAGCCCTCCTCTACGGATCAGGGTGCGATGCGCAAAACTGATGAACAGCCTTGACACGTCGCCGAAATCCATATCACCTCCAGGAGGCGTAATGTTAGACAAAATTAGAAGGCATTAATTAGAAGGAAATTAGGCGCATGAGGACTAGGAGGGTTGACCCCAAGAGAAATGGGACAAAAGACCAGGGTAAAGAAGATGATATGACATTAATCTCACTAATATTATAAACGTGAAAGTTTAGATGGATGGATGGATAGATAGATGGATGGATGGATGTTTGTTCCTTTATCACGCCAGAACGGCTGAACGAATCTGAATGAAATTTGGCACAGAGATAGATTATAGTCTGGAATAGGACATAGGCTACTTTTTATCCCGGAATTCCCACGGGGACGGGAACTACGCGGGTGAAACCGCGAGGCGCTGCTAGTCCCTTATAAAATAATACCATAGAATACCTAACTGCGAGCAAAATCATCGACATGAGCTAGTTAAATTATTTATCCAATTAATGAAGGGATCAAAGTAAGAATTAATTACCTTGAATATTGATACAGTAGTTGTGATTAAATATAATCTGATTTTGTCACTTTTGTCAAATAAGTTATTAAGATAATATCATTTACGGGGTGGGTGCCTTTCATAAATAAATTATGCAGACAATTTCTAACTCTTTGGCTGCCTTATTGGCGAATGGCGCGACCTGAAAGGGGATGGATTTTTGACAGTTATTAACAAATACGGAGTGGGTCGTCCTCAGAGCTAATTGTTCTCAGTAGAACAAACGTTTGCAACGTTGTTCCTCATGAATAAAGAATAAAAAAAGTAAAAAAAAACACACAAATTTTACAAAAAAGGGAAACACAAAAACATACGTGATGAACAGAAACATAATACTTTGAGATTTAAATTTATAACATATTATGCATCATGGGAGCAATACGTTTATTCATTTCATTAATTGAAAAAGTGCTTCCATTACAAAGCAAAATGATATTGCTGTCAGCCGCTCCTGAAATGTTACTAAAGTCTATCACGGTGTAAGAAGTGTCGTAAGAGTCGAAGAAGACAACAATCTGTGAAGACAACCTACCAGAGGGAGACCAGCAGGTTTTGTTCGTTTGAGGGGTATTACTAGCAGTATCTTGCTTGTGAGAGGGTTACTAAAATGACTAATTTTTAATTTAAGTTCTGACATTATTTACCTACGTAGGTTCATTAATATTCAAACATCAGTCCACAACCACTGGTAGTATTGCATTGACACCACTTGTAAAATTTGACGTGTTTTCTGTGAATAAATGATTTAACTCGATTCTAAAGCAACGCATTTAGAGGAAATCTAGCACGGAATGCATTTTATTGATCACTGTCAAAAACCGCTTCCGCTTCCCCTTTGGAATATTGCTAATCTTCTGAAAACAAGATTTCAAGGAATTGGATACCTAGATCGGAAGGCTGCAGAGGACCTCCGGGTTTTTAAAAAAATTTCAGATGATCTCGAAGCGACGCGTGACCTGAGAGGTGGTGAGTATCTGACGCAGTGCATCAGCATTGCCATACAGCAGGGCAATGCAATCAGCGTCTTGGGGACGCTTCTGATCCGACTGGTATTGATATGGGTCAGTTGAGTTACCTCTAGTTTTGCAACAGTCTTCAGTTAGCTCAACTATTTTCATTTGTAAATAATAATTATAATCAATGTAGTTCTAATTTGTTTCCATTTTTTGATTGTAATTTTCTTTGATAATACAAGGAATCAAAATGGATGCTTGCGTGTTATTTTGTAATGATCGGCTTCTTGAAGCCTGAATTCTAGAATAACCTATAATATTATCTACTAAGTATTTGGATAATTTGGTACCTATACAAGAAAAAAACAACTCTTTGTCTTGTTTTAATAATGTTTTGGTTAAAAATACATACTGTAAACAGAACGTAATCATGCGGTTACAATATGGATCGTTGGTTAAGAATAAAACACCAGGGTTAATATCACTTTATTTTAATATTGTTTAAATTTCAACCTTCGGTAAGTATCCAAACTGTCAAACGCTGGAACTCGGCTAAAAATTTAGATAGACAGTATTTATTCGCAGAAAAAAAATACTTGATTTAATTAACTGAACTCGGAAGAAATACTACTTTTTTACTTTTTGTTTCGGTAGGTTTAGGTAGGTAGGTACTTAATTTTCACTATTCTCCCAAGATCTTTTCTCAGAGATCTGCTCGCTTTATTTGACCTAATTTTGACGTAAACATTTGTTTTAGAACTTTACAAGTGCATTGTAAAAGTTGAAATCAGAGCTAAATATCAAAACGTATTTCCTTGAACTTTCTTACGCTACTTTTTCTTTCTTAACAGTATCCTATATAGATGCGTGCAGTCATTGAACACCTTGGCCTTTTTGCAGACGTCTTGTTTGTGTTGAGTGGCCTCCGCGCTTTCGATGCAGGTTCCTCCAAAGTCGCTGCCAATGGTTCGCACCTCGTTCTGACGAGCTATCATGACTCTTTTTCTGAAATGTTTAAGATAAGAGTGAATGTGGTGTCTTCTAAATCATCATGAGACATCGTCCGACACATCGTCATTCACCATCAGGTGAGATTGTGATCAAACGAAGATCTATATTGACGATAAAAAATAATCACAAGTACGTACCTACCTCGTTAGTGTTATTTGGGGCTGAATTACAAAAAAACGGAAAGAGATGGTTTCGCAAATTACTAATGTGAGTTTTATCGCTTATCTATGTTATAAATATTTACATTATTTTATTTCAGATTACTGTGATCCATAATTTGTTAGTAGCAGAAAGATCTCTTACAATAAATGTTAGTATTCAGGTACCTACTAAAGTTGAATTCAATTCAATCAAATTAAATAAATAAAATGAATTCAATTTCATACGGTCTCAACTCTATATAACTGCAAAAGAACCAACTATTGGTCCATAAGGTGGTTCGATGCGGTTTGGTGCGAGATTCAAAATTTGTAGTGGTTTTAATTTTTTTCTGCGTTCCACAAGCAATAAAACTAGCGGAAAAGTAATTTGCCGTAAATCGTAAACAATTTACTATAAACTCATGATAAAAACAACTTTGATTCATTTGTATTTTGGGAGCATCTGGGTTTTTTTTCTGGGTCAGCTACCATGCCACAGATAGACACAAATAGACTCATCAAACTTGCTAACGCATATTTTATGTAGGGGGTTAAAATATTTTTTTATTATAAAAATAATCATATTTTTTTGTTGTTGTAGATAACAAAAACAATTTTTATCGGTAGGTATTTGGATTCTTGAGTACCCACATATTGTTTTATGATAATTATGTTATGCTTTATATCTACCTCACCTAAATTATCCCTAACTAATTGAATTGTAGATTTTACCCAACTTTGAATATTGTTAGAGAATCAACAAAATTCCATTACGAAATGGTTTCAGGCTTAATGAAGGAGATAATTTAATTCTGATCCTGGTATTAGGAGGTGGTAATTCGCGTTCAAATTAATTTTATTTCCACCTGAAAGCTGGGACGAAGGTTGTAAGGCTTTTATATTCGAAAATACTCAAATAATATTAAATTTTAACCTTTTATGAGTAGGTGTTGTTAAATGCGTGCGTTAGCCGCAACAACCGCGGCGAAGAACGAAAAACTAAAAAGAATTAATTTTTAATGCAAACGTTGACTATTTTTAAAAACCTACAAGACTACATTTAAAATATTAGAAAGAGGAAAGATTTGTTTGTTTAAATTGAACAGGCTCCGAAACTACTAGACCGATTTGAAAAATTCTCTCACCATTAGAATCAGTATCCCTGATGAACATAGGCGATATAATATACCCGTGCGAAGTCGGGGCGGACCGCTGTTACTAATAAAGGGTGTTTGAGAATGATTTTCGTTTTTCATTTGTTTATTACGTACCAACAATTCGATTCTCGGTACAGAGTAATATTCGATACAGAGGACCTACGCGCCTAAAGATCGGGGCAAACTCTTTCATAGAAGCCTTCTAGAAAGAAAATAGTACCTATAAGCTTCCAAATTGATGACTCCATTCGAGTTCATAATCCCGAACTTCTTGAGCACACAGAAGATGATGCAGCTCTCGTCTGACTCCTGGATCTCGATGTGTTTGACCCTGGGGAACATTTCGTTGAGGCACTGCTCAGCGACCATGTCGCTGGATTTGTCGTGGGCGTACATTACAGAGATTCGGGCGTGGCTGCTAGCCACTACGAGGAGCAGGACGCCTAGAGCTGGAAAAAAGATTAAAAGTTAGTAAATAATCAGACTAATTTGAAAACTCCCGGGGCCAAACCCTACCACGTCCGCTGTGTACGATACCGTTGCTGATGCGGTGGACATACAGCTTTAGCCAGTCATCTAAAATGGTCGCCTAACTTTCGGTTTTGGAAATGAGATTCGGACGTCTATGATCACATAAATTTTCTGATCGTTTTTATGGAGATTTTCGTTTGCTTAACACAAGCCCCATAACACAAGCTCTGCTTAGCTTGGGACTAGATAATGCTGTGTGAATTGTTCAGCATTGTTTATTTATTTATTTATTTTTTAATGATTAAACCTTTTATGATATTGGAAAACAGGTATACCATCTAACGGTGGTCTGGTGTACCTTACATCAGACTACCGTTAGTGACATTATGTAGGTATATTATGTAAGTAGTCCAATGTTTTGCCAATGATTAAAACCACTGATGCTCCAAGAATTAATTAGAAAAAAAGACACAAAGTAAAAATTATACTATGCTAGAAGCAGGAAATATTTCCTTATTGGGTCATAACTTAATAGAAAAATTCTTCTGCATTATATAAAAAGGTGCTTCCTACGCAATTTTTTTTAATAAAAGTAAATCTAAGAATTTTCTTATAAATGTGATAAAAAGCTATTTTTAATAGTGAAGTGTATAGTTGTCGCCAAGTATCTTGTCCGGTGATAAGCAGCAAGAGTGGAAAGTTTGCGCAGGTATACTCACGGATATCCTAACTATCCTAACTAATATTATAAATGCGAAAGTGTATTTATTAATTTATTTGTTTGATTGTTGGTTTGTACTACCTTCACGCCCTTACTAAGGAACCATCGAATTGATTTTTGGCATAGAGTTAGTTGAAAAGACGGAGGGTAACATAGGCTACTTTTTGTCCTGGTGAAACATCAAATTCCCATGGGAGATTAACGGGAAATGTGAAATTCGAATTTAATGTGAGTGAAACCGCGGGGAACAGCTAGTAATTCATATGCCGCCGACAAGGCAGCGGGCGAAAAAGATAAAGTAGGTACAGCTTCGTATTCCTGTCTCGCTCGTTCCTTGCTTGAAACAAAAACTGCCAATGAATAATTGACGCGACTGTCCAGAAGGTAGCCGCCCACCAATTTATTCTGAGAATTGCGTTCTGCGTATCTTTGTCACGTGGTTCGCCAGAAGACAAGAAGAATGACGGTTATTATACTGGATTGTGCGTGCAATATAATTTGTCGTTCGGTGGATATAAATCCCGGCAAACTCCTAACCTTGCGAAAGCTTTTTCAATGTGAATAGTTTTCATATTATAGATGATTTCCATTTGCTTTAGTATTTATAAGGGTTCATTAGATGTATCAGAAATCGTAGATTTGTATACAATAAAATCATTGACAAGATCAAACTTTCGTGAAAAACGTAAATGAAAACTGGATTTATCCACGTTAGATAGTAAATACACATAAAACAAAGTTAGTTAGCAAAAATTAATAAATTACCTAATTTTTTAATTTTTGACTATGTACTAAAGTTTTTAATACCTATTGTTTTAATTTAATGTTATAGGTACTTATTGGAAGAAAAAAAAGGATGTGTTTTTAATAAAATGTATCGACATTATCATCGTCAGCGTCATAGTAAAAATAAAACTAAATTCTTAAAGAAATCATGAATTGACTACACTTTGTGACACAACGGGTGAAAGGCCGCCTGCGACGCATCAGGTTGCCGGTTTGATTCCCGCCTTGGGTCAACCTTTCTTTTTTCACGCCTAAACAGCTGAACGGATCTTAATGAAATTTTGCAGGGTGGTAAGTGGTATCTCGGGGACGGCCATAGGCTACTTGAAAACCACGTGCGAAGCTTGGGGCAGCACCTAGTATAATATACAATAATGTAATATCTATTTTATGTATAGTATTATGTATATCAGTTATCTACATAGTATCCATAACACAAGCTCTTGCGTTTGGGGCTAGATAAGGCTGTGTGAATTGTCCAGCACCATTTATTTATCTGAGCATCCTCTGGTTGAAGCGACGCGTGACCCGAGAGCTGGTGAGTATCTGGCACAGCGCATCAGCATTACCATGCGCGGGTTCGAGTCCCGCCGAAATCGAAATTTTTTGGGAACTTATTTCATTCCTTAGATATACCCAATGTGCGGGTAAGCACTATAACAAAAAACCTTACAACTGTGTAATATTATGTCTGGTTTTAATAAACGATTTGAATTGAATTCCCAACAAACGGTATAAACTTTCGCCTCTAAAATATTAGTAGGATAAAAAGGTTTAGTTCAGTTGTTACAATAAAATTTTCTTAACTTGCGCGATGATCACTTAATAATTAGTTTATTTGCCTATTTTCCCCTATAGTTCATCAGGTTTACACACTGCCTGTGAAAGTATTCATCCCTTGACCACAGCAGCGATTAAGCCTGCTGAAATGTCGGAAAAATAGGGCAAAAAACGCAATAAGCACCCGTGTGCTTATCGCGTGTGCAACTTAGGGTGTGTCGTTTCTGCTGCTCAGAAAAAACACACCCGAAGTTACGCCTAAATAGTTGTTAGACAAGGTGGCTATCCTGCAACTTATATATAGTAAATGCGAAATTTTAGATGTAAGTAGATAGATGGTTTGGATTTGGATACAATGTTCCTTCGCCAAACTACTGAACGGATCTAGCTGAAATTTTGCATAGATGAAATGAGCTATGCGCATTCGAGGCTATACCTATCTGGAATACCTACATAGACTACTTTTCGTCCCATTAATCAGTTCCCATGGGACAGAAAAAAACGTGCCAAAATTTTTGAATTTTTGGCACTTTTTTTTTCTGCTTCTAAAATCCTTCTTCTAAAATGAGTATATCGATATTAATGAGGCTATATCTGGAATACCTACATAGACTACTTTTCGTCCCATTGATCAGTTCCAATGGGACAGAAAAAAAAAGTGCCAAAATTTTTAAATTTTTTTTCATCCATACAACAATAACTAGATCATTGCTAAAACGTGTCTATAGATTTACAATCCCAAAAACAACGCGTGTGAAGCCGCTGCTTACCCATAACTTAGAATAACCATACCT
Source organism: Eupithecia exiguata (assembly GCA_947086465.1). Taxonomy (NCBI): domain Eukaryota; kingdom Metazoa; phylum Arthropoda; class Insecta; order Lepidoptera; family Geometridae; genus Eupithecia; species Eupithecia exiguata. The sequence goes on along the minus strand of OX352244.1, from coordinate 3,342,743 downwards.
AGTTACCCTACCGGGAAATGAAAGGAAGTTGTTTTTGTTCTTTAAATTTAGATGTGATCATAAACAACAGCGGCCACCTGAACAACAAACCTTTGTTGCTCTACCGTTATCCGGGAAAACCTCCCAACTAAAATAATAGGAAAATCCTTTTTGCTTTTATATGCAGAGTAGGTTACTCATTACACCTAAATCCTTTTATGTAAACTGATTTGCTTTTCATAAAAATGCTGATAGGGCTTTGGTTACAAAAGGTTCGTATACCTAATAATGAAAGAATATAAGGAGGATATTGATTTTATTGCGTACAAAGGTAAAAAAAATTAAGCCCTGATACACTACGCCTGTGTTAATAATGAAATAACACATGACTTGACAGATATTTAACATAATTCACATGTACTATTTTTAACTATTAACCATTTGCTACGTTATCGTTGGACAGCGGAGGCAAGAGACGATCTCAAGCTCGTCGTCAAACGTGCCAAACTGCAAAAAAGCCGTTTCCGCTACCCACCGACAACGTACTCCACGAGCAAAGCTCGCAAGTGTAATAATTACATTATGACCACTCTTCAGGCTCTGTGTAAGAGATCGCGTACAACTGCGTGCAGTCATTAAACACCTTCGCCTTCCTACAAACGTCGTGGTCCAAATTCATTTCGTTGATGTTCGCAGCGCAGGTCTCTCCCACATCAGAGATCAGGATTCTTGGGTCGTATCTGTGAATCGCTTGGACTCTCTTGTAGTAATTCTTTATGTTTATGTATCCTTCGTTAGTCATGATGCCGAACTTTTTTAGCACGCAGTGTATAATGCAAGGGATGTCGTTACGGTCTATATGTAACGGGTATTTGTAGAGGTTTCGAGGGTACATTTCTGTTAAACACTCGTTCTTGACTTTGTCGCTTTTCTGGTCGCGTGCGTACAGTATGGATATTGAGGGTTCGGAGTCCATTGTGTTCGAAAAGAAGTTTGATCGATAACTGCTTACTGTCAGCAAAAGTGTCGATAGGATGACTATCTCTGAAATTGTCCATAAAACGATATTGGCGATTCGCAAAATATTAGGCCACTAACTTTGAATGGATCGTTTGGTATCACAAAGCTCAAAATTTATTTTAGAGAGCTTTTAGTATCAAAGGTCTTTCAAAGGATTTTGTCTTTTCCAATGGGAAAAAACAGTGAGAGGATTTCTGGACTTTTAAAAAATGAAATTCCAGTTTTGCCCCTCAAGGGGGATTTGTCAAGGGGGAAAACTGGAATAAGCCGGTTATGTCTACTATACTATAAAATGATAAATGTCCTAAAAATACGAATTATCATGAGCAATACACATAATTTCATCCATCTTTTTACAACTCCACTTTTGTCATGTAGATCCAAATCGCATTAGGGCATACAACCATCCCTCATTACCTCCCTTTCCTGCTTTGAATCAACCCCCGAAAATGTTATACAAGATTGTTTCAACTGGAAATTCTTGCTAACGGAATAGAATAATGTCGTGTCTTTTGAATCGGTATTAAAACCTCCTTCGTTGGTTTTCACTCACATGTGTGTAACCTAGCGGTGCTGATATGTTGGTATTAATTTGTTTGATTATTGTCATTTTAAATCTTCGAAAAGTTAAATTATTAGACACAATTTTAAAACGGCACGAATGGTTTTAATGAAATCTAAACGTGGCGTATTTCTCTTACCACCTAAACTAAAAAGCAAAATCGAAAAAAGTAAGCGAATTACCGCAAAAAATGGAAAAGAAGGAATTTATGTAGGTAACATTGTTTATGTTACCTACATAAATTCCTTCTTTTCCAGGTGGTAGGCGGTGTAATCACTATTTGTAGCAGGCATCTTTGATGGGTGATCAAGTCAGATGAAATGTGAAATGGGTAGATAACTTAAAGAAGGTTATTTAATAACTTAAACTAGGAAGATATAGGTTTGCTTCCATAATTAATTGAGCTATACACCATCAAAATAAACCGACTTCTTCTTCTTTATCACAAAAATGCGTAGCGAATTCTAATTTTAGTATCTTTAAGAGTGTGAATCTAAGCAGTTTAGTTAGCTACTCAATGTTACGAATACATAATAAGTCACTGTCTAATAATAATGGTAAAAATTGTTTTTAAAGGCGACGATCTACTTTAAATGAATTCAATAGCTAAATTATTTAAGTATTTTTACTCCTGTTCAGAAAGAGCCCTGAAACGTACGTTCTGTTAATATTTAATGACGTCTTATAAAATTTTCGATTTCGGCGGGACTCGAACCCGCGCCTTACCCTCAGTACGGGTGTGCTCTAACCAAGTATGCAAAGAAATCGAATACACGCGTCGTCAAAAATCTCTGGGACCTTTTTCGACCCTAGCTCCATTAGGTCCACCTACAGGGGAACATTGAAGGTATCCAAACCTACTCAATGACTAAAGTTGCGATTAGTTTGCGCTGTTATTCTTCGGGGCGTTAGTTGCCTCCACTTGATACTATATTTAATGGGGATCTTTTATATATTTGTAACCGACATCGAAAAAACGAGGCGGTTCTATGCTCGAATGTAAATATATTTTCTGTATTTATAAGTTTGAGATAATATGTACTTACTTTCCATTTTCACCCTATTACGATTTACACCGATATTTTCAAAAAAGTCCTGAATTAGGACATCGTATTGTACCACGCGAATATTGGTAATTTACTAAAGCCTTGTTGAAGTTTCCTGCTATGTTGTAAGTAAGATTTGAGCTCTGTTTATATAGTTAGGAAAAACAATCGGCTATTGTGGCTGCGATAAGAAAACCGTTTATTTTTGGCCACAAACTCGAATACCACAGGTCGGTAATTTGCTCCGGAAGTTGCCAGCTATTGTGTAGTCAGGTGTTGCTATTACATGGCATTTTATTGCGTAAACCTCTTATGCAACCGAACCAGTGGCAGTTTTGTGTCCATTTTACTCTGCAGTCGTGCGCTAGAGAGTATAGACGCGTCGCAAGGTTATTTATCATTTTTTAAGTTACAGGGTTTTGAACTAAAGAAGTCGGTAGTGACGTCAATTCAGATATTGCCAAGACTAAAATAATTTGAAACCACTAAAATTATGCTATACCTATAAAGCTGTGCGTTCATCGCATCGAAATCGTACGTAGCTACGCGGTAGGGTTCAGTCCCGGAATTCCCGGTTCTCAGAATTTCCTAGGAATTCCCAAAATTTTTTATTGGCCGATTTCAGAATACTAGTAATTAATAAAATTTGTCGGTACATTTCGCGCAGTTCTCGCGTGTAGGATTATGAGGAAAACCGTTATGGATGTTGGAAATAATTTAACGATTTCCCGTTTCTCTAACCGGCCAAAAAATCGGGAGTTCCCGGAAAATTCAGAACATCCAGGAATTCCCAAACCAAACCCTACCGCGTACTCTCCGGATTCCGGTGACACGGTGACGGACTGACAGCTTATTTCGCTGGTTCAGAGAGCGGCATTTTTACTGCTCTCGAATTCGTTTAGTTTTGGAGACATCTGAGTTGACACCTATAAAGAATGTGTACATATCCTTCAACCAAAGGAAATAAACCAGTTCTATAAGAATAATTGAAACAGAGATTCTTATGCCAGTACCTACCGTCACCAGTATGAATGATCAACAGTGTCCATTTTCATGAACTGAATGGTATACATCTCATCAATGAGAAATGAAAACCAATACACGTGGTGTAAGGCCCCACCAAAGAGAAAGTCTTCCTTTTCTTTTTACCCGACTACCGACAGGGGAGGGTTATAAATAAATAATGCTGGACAATTCACACAGCATTATCTAGCCTCTAGCTAAGCAAAGCTTGTGTTATGGGTACTAGATAACTGATATACATAATACAATACAATACATAGATAGATATTTTTATTATATATAGAAAACGACCAGAACACGTTGAACAAATGTCTGCAGATCGTACACACATTTGTCCCGAGGCGGGAATCGGACCCGCAACCTCCTGTCGCAGGCAGACCTTCGCCCACCGCGCCACATCGGTCGTCGAATAGTCGAATAAAAAGGTAACCATAAGCACTCGGGGATAATGAGTGGTTTGTCAAACAAAAACAGCCAGCGGGGACAATCATTATTAAAGGAAATGGTAGTATTTCTCTAAATCCCTTTTCCTTGAAGTCAGAGTCTCTTTGTGTCGTCGCTTCTTGCTGTTCCGGCTGTCAAATCAGTAGTTACTTATGGACTTAACAAGATCCGTCAAGTGTGAGTGTGACTTCCGATAGGTACAAGGCGTTCATTCTTAGCTGCTCCTTTTGAAGATTTCTATATGAATACATAACTATTTAAAAACTAGAATCTTTCGGCAGTGCTCCGTAACTCAGCGCTCAGTTTTGAGTTTTAAACGAGTACCTACAGTTTTTTTAAATCATTTACAGGACATTAGGAACATTATTTCTACCTTTATAAGGCTCAAAGTAGATTAGTGAAAACGAGTAAGTAAGGCATCTGTTATAAAGAAATGTAACCTAATCTGTGCTTTCGATAAAATGAAGGATAGCAAGCCGTTTGGTTTGCAAGCAAGAGAAAAACCAACAATTTTACTAACATACGAGTCTTGGAACCTGCCAAGGGGTCAGCTAACGCGCTACGCCACTGTACTACTCTGAGACTTCGCTACCTATCTGACGAATAAGTACATACTCACAGTAAGATAAAAAGATACATAGTACATAATATTTCATATCGATACTCTGCAAAAATCGGAGATAAAAGGTGGGATGGTAAATTTTTCGACACTTTTCAGTGTATTTCAAAAGTGCCGTGCCATTGAAATCCATACTAATATCACAAATATGAAAGTAATTCTGTATGTTTATTACCATTTCACGCACAAACGGCTGAACGGATATTTAATGAAATTTGGCAGGGTAGGTAGACGGTATCCTGGAGACGGACATAGAGTACTTTTTTTGCCAGAAAAGCGGGCGCGAAGCTAATAAATTTTACAATAAAATCTAAGGTTTTTATTTATTATAGTACTCTGGGTAATTTCTAAGAAATTAATAAATCCCAAAAAGAATCAAGCAACGGCAAAACCTCTCGTTAAAGAACTAAATGTAAATTTGGTCTTTGAGCAGAATTGGATAACTTCATTGTTTCCTCTGTAGGTTGCGCTGACGGCGTAAGTGCCGAAAGAACTCCCAAAGATTTTCGGGTCGACTAGATAAGATCACGTAGCTTAGTTGGAAAAAGAGCAACCCTGCGCTGAAGGGGAAGGTGCGGGTTCGAATCCCGTCGAGATCGTAAATTTTTGGGATTTATTAATAAAATCTACTTTTGATAAAAAGTTATTTTGTGTCTGTAAAAATTGGACAAATCTATTCTATTTGCTCGAGTAGATGTATTCTCCATTCGTTAGTGAAAAAGAAGAAAAAATACAGTTTATTGCAACCTGGTTTTGTAGACTTAAATTTCAGTATGTTAACGACTCTTTATTAACAAACAAAATAACAGATAAGTATCCTAGACTATAATAGACTAGGAATTACAATTGAAAAACTTGAGCTTCTACAGACCGTTGCCAACAATTTAGAGGTAGCTTAACTGATCCAATCGAAAGCGTCCCCAAGACGCTGGCTGGATGGCCCCGCTGTAAATCAATGCTGATACGCTGCGTCAATAATCACCAGATATTCACCAGCGGGTCACGCGTAGCTTCAATCAGATGCTTGATGACATTTTTGAACACCTGAACACCACGGACCAGATGTGATACCTGACTTTTCAATCATCATCTTTAAGTAACTCTTGCACGGTAAATAGCCCTACTTTTCTGATCCAACACCAGATGTTACAACTCTTAGGGGTCATTTCAGTAGTCGATGTGGTCTTAGGAGTCGTAGTGTTTATAGATTTAGTGGTCATTTGAGTGGTCACTTTATTAGTTCCTTTTGTTGTTATTTGCATGTGCATATCGTAATAATAATCGTAGCTAGGTATATAACACGCAGCGCCGTTCGCGTTTTCGATAGAACAGCTTAGGAGCCAAATCGAAAACACGATTTTTACTATAATAAGTTTCATTGCAACTTTTGTATAATTTATAGTTGCTAATTGGATCCGACCATTGAATGATCTTTCACTTATCAATGATCATTTCTTTTGAAAACTTCAAGCACAATCTTGAGCAGAACATCATAATTCATGGGAAATTTTTACCTGAAAAAATACAACAGTTATTCGCAGGTGAACCATGAAGTTTAAAAGGCCGTAAACGAAGAGACAGAACGCTTTTGCTTCGTGTTTTGTTTTTTATACTCACGGAATGTGTGTATAAAAAACAAAACACGAAGCAAAAAGACTATCACGGAATTGGTATTTTTACGGTGCGGATGACCACTATTTGTTTTACCTACCCTTAAGTGAAAATACGTAGTTCATAAGATGCTGTATGCTATTTAGCCTTAATGTGATATTCACCCTTTAAATAAATAAATTTAGGGATAAAAAGTTACAAAATGTACTCCACCGCAGTGTGCTTTATTGAAAATATTTCTTGTTCACGTTCCGCGGAGACCTCACTGTTTTTATTGAATGAAACGTAAATTAACTGTCCGCCCACGTCGAACGAACTGCGTTATTCATAAAATAGATTTTGAGTTCTAAAGTTGGAAAAACTTTGAGAGAGAGAGTTAGCTTAGTTATATCTAATTTTTATTCTGAATTACAGCGTGCGAAGCTGCGGTTCGATTCTTTAAAGAATACCAATAAGGCCTACTTCTTTTCACCTAGGTAGTTGACTCAGTCTTCGACTATAAAAGATGTAGCAAAAGTAGTACTGGGTTTTCGATAGCTGTCAGAGATTTGGTCCCACTCCATACACTGCGTGTATCCGGCTCAGAGGTATTCTGTCGTTTTCGATTTTTGACCAGTAGAACATTGGTCAAAAACAACATTGCTACAAATACAAAATACAATATCGTTTATTTGGATAAGTACATATGTATAGGTTACATGTTGAACGAAGAGACCACAAAAATTAAAAACTGCTGTGTAGTCTCTTCGCCCGCCTCCTGGCACGATATTAAAATAGACCTTATTTAAAAGTAGGTAATAAATAAGAAATTAATAAATCCCAAAAATTTACGATCCCGACGGGATTCGAACCCGCACCTTCCCCTTCAGCGCAGGGGTGCTCTTTTTCCAACTAAGCTACGTGATCTTATCTAGTCGGCCCGAAAATCTTTGGGAGTTCTTTCGGCACTTACGCCGTCAGCGCCACCTACAGAGGAAACAATGAAGTTATCCAATTCTGCTCAAAGACCAAATTTACATTTAGTTCTTTGACGAGAGGTTTTGCCGTTGCTTGATTCTAAGGAGAACCTTAGAATCAAGCAACGGCAAAACCTCTCGTCAAAGAACGAGAGGTTTTGCCGTTGCTTGATTCTAAGGAGAACCTTAGAATCAAGCAACGGCAAAACCTCTCGTCAAAGAACTAAATGTAAATTTGGTCTTTGAGCAGAATTGGATAACTTCATTGTTTCCTCTGTAGGTGGCGCTGACGGCGTAAGTGCCGAAAGAACTCCCAAAGATTTTCGGGCCGACTAGATAAGATCACGTAGCTTAGTTGGAAAAAGAGCACCCCTGCGCTGAAGGGGAAGGTGCGGGTTCGAATCCCGTCGGGATCGTAAATTTTTGGGATTTATTAATTTCTTAGAAATTACCCAGAGTATAATAAATAAAAACCTTAGGTAATAAATATTTAGGGGTTTACTAAGCTATTATGTGGGTAATTATAGTGTGGTCACATAATTTAGATAACATGCTGTTTGAATTGTCCAGCATTATTATTATTATTGGCCCGCTGTACGATTTATATGTTCTCTAAAATGTTTCAAAAATTTTCATCGATTGTCCATTACAAAAAAGAGACCTAAGTGGAATAGTTTGTGAGTAAAAAAATCACCAAATGGGTAAATTACAATTAAATATCATTTCTATTCTACTCCATAAAAACCTACACTTTTTTCTCCACAGCTTCAGCAGAGTATTTTTCACTACCGTGAAGTAAAAGGCTATCTCAATCAACTTTATTCTAGGTTAAAAGTTTATTGACAACAGTGAGAGTCATTGCAATTATTTTTGTTTGCAACACTGAAAATTCAATTTGTACGTTGGATTCCGTTAGATATTATTTATCACAGTTCTCACTGAGTCCTTGGTTTATTTTTAAAAAACCTATTTCAATTTTCTCTCCAGGCTTCTGGTCTCGCGGACGACTTGTCAACGTTTTGCTTTTAGATTTAGCGATTAAATTGAACATTCCTAGTGAATATGGTTCATATCACATGATAATATTGATGGCTATGGTTTTGTTATTATTAGATTTATATCACTGTGACCGGAACCTGTAATGATTGGGTCATAATAAATTATAGTAGCCGTAATGGTTCATTAAAAATGTCAATCAAGGTTAGTACGAAGGTTTATCGTCTAACGGAATAGGTGGAATCTATGCACGTACCGTACGTAAGTACCCAGTGGGTCCAACCGGCTCAGAACCGTGATGCATGGAGGGATCAGGGGGAGGCATATGCCCATCAGTGGGATGTCCCAGGGAATGTGCAAATGCCTCCCTATAGGCTGATGATGATGTTATCATCATCATCAGAGAAAAAACTCATCCGATTCATTGGCGCCTCATTGGCGGCCAGGGAGATCGGTGTAGGGAGCGAGTAAGACGGAATATTAATATCTTCCTTTTCAGGTCCATAGGCTTTAAAATGTGACAGTGGCAACACAATAGTATGTTCTGCTCGTAATGTAATGGTCTTCGCTTTAACCCTCGTATAAATTGTAATCAAACGTCACACAGATGAGTTTGCTTAATATTCAATTATAATGCATCTACTGTAACACTTATACTTACTTTTTATGTCTACTTACACTAAATTAAAAACTAAACTTAAATGCCGGTCTCGTTTTCGAAACAATTTAAAGTTGTTCAGCTAATTAGCTAGCGAAGTAGGTATTGTACTCTTCATTCAAATTAGTTACTTAAGCTAGAAGAAACCTTAATGTTCAAAGTGTTTTACGTAAACAGTTCGCGCATTTTTAACCGAATTCGAAAAGGAGAAGGTTCTATGTTCGGCCTAATGTTTTTTTTACGTACGTATTTCTCTGTCAGTTGTGGACCGATTTTAATGATTCTTTTTGTTTTGTATAGTATAGAAAGAGAATGATCCCGGGGTATATTGTGGTGGTATTTAATAATGTTTTATCCCCATTTTTTTGTTTATTCCTTTGGGACTTCTATTTGTCTCACAAAACTTAAAAAAAAACTGTGTTAATGTTACGAAACCCGAAGTCGGTTGTTAGTTTTTGTGAAAACATCAACTTATTTCTAAGCAGATCTTAAAAGGGCAATAAGGTGAGGCTTTTCAGTGTTGTAGCTACATAAAAATGGCTTTAGAAAACTTTTCATAATTTTTCGAATATTTAAGACATTTTGTCGCAAAACTAAGGAAGAAAACACCACAGATCAAAAAATACAATTAGCAATAAAACGGGCATTTATTCTTTGATGCCAATTGACCCCGTTTTTTATACTTTGCTATAAAAGTTGCCAGGTTTTTAATTCCCTTCCGCAATATTTATGTCCTTTAATAACCACTTGCATATTATATTACTTATGTATTATGTTGACGATCGATGTGGCGCGGCGGGCGAAGGTTCGCCTGCGACGCAGGAGGATGCTGGTTTGATTCCCGCCTCCCGCGAGCTTGGGGCAAAATAATTCTGTGTGAATTGTCAAGCATTATTATTATTATCATATATTATACATGTAGATAAGTATATTCCATAACAACTTAGATATATTAATAACGGCGCATTCACATAGCGTCCTTTTTACAGGACCCGTTTTTTTCCGTGAGGCGTATGTAGCTATAGGAGCGAGTGTACACACCCGACAGTATACCGAATCCAGTAAACGATTGTCCCCAGTTCGAAAGATCCGTAAAAACTGTCCTGTAAAAGCGGATCCGCTGTGTGAGTTCCCTTACATACAGACCATGGTCTTTGTCGATGCAAACAAACAGGGATATTTGCTTTTCAGAACCCAAAAAGCCGTTATAAAGGTTATAATTACACAGTATCAGTTATTATAATAAATAGGGTAAATACCACAAAATCCCGCAAAGGGCCCTGATCCTTTGAACTTCGGTAGGGGCACGCGCGACGCTCCTAATACCGCTGTAAGAGATTAATTCACATTTCAATGTGATATTTTTAGATGTTTTCCGGAAAATTATTATTTTTGGATATAAATAATGTAAGCTGCTATTCCATCGGGTTATAAGAGTGAGGGTAAGAGATTGCACCAGTGTTTGCGCACACACTTGTGCACTATATGTCCTGCGGACATGGCTAGTCTTCGTTGAGACTGACCGCCGTGGTCGAAAATTTGGTCAGCAGGACATCATGTAGGATACAATACAATACAATACAAAATTCTTTATTGTACACCACAAAATAAAACTAAGAGAAACAGATATAAACATTAAACATAATAGTACAATGGGCGGCCTTATCGCTTAGCAGCGATTTCTTCCAGGCAACCTTTGGATGGAAAGATATTTGAAAAATTTAAGAAAGGCAGGGGTGTATACAACATAATACATAATAATTATTATTAAATATTCGCAAGTAGAAACATAAATTAACATAAAAATACTTTAGAAAATAGACAATGTACACGGAATAAATAAATACCAAGAACAAAGAAAAAACATAATTTAGTACCAATATTCACTTAGGATGTTTCAGGCGTCCACGAGAGCAGTGCGGCCTAGTATGCTACAACCTTTAGGCATCCGTTACGCAGTCTTCTAAAGATACCTTACTATCATAGCAAATTAACAGAGTTCGCAGACGCTCCTTTGCCCTCGTATTAGGAATTCAAATTACACGCTTCACAGATTTTCATTTTATATGATAATCTTACTTATGTTTCTGATGCAAGAAAATACTTTGAATTTTTTATCAGAGTAGACACGCGTGGTTAGTGTTGCGGGGAAGTAATATGACATGAATATTTTACTATAACATAACATGTAATCTGCTGATTATTTCGACAACCTTCTTTGAGCAAAGGCGACCTTTCGGTCCTACCCGAACAGCGGACTGGATTATTATATTACAGTCGCTCTATGCGGTCCGCAATGTATTTCGAATTTCGAATTCTATTTTGTTTTGATAATAGTTGCATAAAGGTTTTATGCATACTGAGCAGTACAAGCTTTACTGGCTGGTTAGAATAAAAAAGAAAGAAAAGAACGCGGGAAACTGACAAAAGAGCATCGCGGTTTTGCATGATACATTCTAATGAATTGTCGTGAATAAATTGTAAAAAAGAATTGAAAATCCTACAATTCAATTTAAATTACTCGCATTGTTTGAGTAAAGCACTATACAAGCCTCGGTCGGCAATGACTAACCTGTTGGTCACGATAAGCTGGCCAGGTCACTGCAGTGACAGCCCATGGGCTGTATCTCATGAACCGTGACAGTTAGACAGTTGAAATTTTCACAGATGATGTATTTCTGTTGCCGCTATTACAAAAAATACTAAAAAACAAAATAAAATAAATATTTAAAGGGGCTCCCATACGTCATACAACAAACGTGATTTTTTGCCGTTTTTATAGATAATTGTACGGAACCCTTCGTGCGCGAGTATGACTCGCACTTGGCCGGTTTTATTTTATGGTGTGGTGGATTTTTTTCTAACAGAGATTCTTCCTCAAGAAAAACGCAATGAATTCTAAAGATTCATCCTTCGCACACCTTGGAAATAAATAAATACGCGAACCTACCGAATTGACGTTTCATGTGATTGATAAATTATTCATGACACGCCTCCGAAGGTACAATTATAGGGGAGATCGAATGATGGCGCTCTAATGAAGTTAGAGGTAAGATTCTATTAATACGATCATAGTGGTGGGTTCCTTGCTTTGTTATGCCGGGTACAGACCAAGCGAACAAAAGCGAGCGAAGGCTAATCACCGAACGTGATTGAACCAGTGTGGACGTCATGGCGAAAGCAAGCGAGCCCAAATGAGGGCCTTCGTTCGCCTTCGGCTGTCCTCCGCCGACTGTTTCACATGTGCTCGTGTGGTGTGGATACAACAGCGAAAGTGAGTGAACGTTCGTCATCGATCGTCGAATCCCACTCGTTAGCCTTCGCTCGCTTTTGTTCGGTTGGTCTGTACCCGGCATTAGATTTCATCAATACCAACAACAAAATTAGGCTGCGAATACCTAAGGCCCCTTACAAACGTACTTTCTAATTCATTTGGAAACTACATCCCCGAAGAGAAATGAAATAAGTTCCCAAAAATTTTCGGTTTCGGCGGGACTCGAACCTACGCCCCTTCAGTACGGGTGTGCTCTAACCAACTATGCCACGAAACCCTTTTTTTATCAGCCTATTCCGTCCCACTGCTGGGCAAAGGCCTCCCCCAAATCTTTCCACTCCGTGCGATCTTGAAACCACGAAATCACGAAACCCTTAGTCGTTCTAAAATATTTTAATCCCGCGGGCAGATGTGTTGTTAAAAATATATATTTCTGTTAGCTCTTCGGCCCGCAGTCTTGCCTTGTGTCTATAGAAAAAATTGCCAAATCTGCCAAAACATTTGTCGTCGTTTTTGGAATTTCTGTACTCCATAGCCGATAATCAGATGCTACAGAGTCCTGGAAAAGTTTTCGTATCGGCGGCATACCTCGTGAAATTCCAAGTTTAAATTACCTATCTTCGATAAAAGTAAAAAAAGGGAGATGAGGCATTACCATCTCGAAAGTGGATGGCTCAAGTTAGGTTCAACTATGTTGCTATTAGCCACGAAACCCTTAGTCGGTTCAACCGAAAATCTTTGGGACCTCTTACGGACTATGGCGCCGGTGGTCCATCCCCGAGAACGATGAAACCTTGCATTCATATTAATTGGCTAAGAAATAGGTAGCTATGTTTGCATCTATTTAGTTTTTCAAAAAACATAATCATCAATAGATAAAGGACTGCAAAACAAATTAGCTATTTTCACCTTCAGTCATTTTCAAGCGAATTTTATGCATGATAAACATCCGTTATTCGAAAATCTGTCGCATTGGAAACAGCGTAAAAACTATATTCAATATTAGAAATAAATAAAAATATTAAAAAAAAACAAGCGTTTATTCAAAATGAATCTATTAATATTTTGTCTTATTCCACTCTGATCCAATGAGCTAATCCATTAATGGATTAGTTTCGACTTTTTTCACTTTGATCTATGGATCACTTATCGCTTAATTTTACCCGACCGAGGTCGTGTGGATGAGTTTCCTCTGCTTGAATCTATTTCCACTCTGCTCATATTATGTATATAAAATTTTACTTTTTTTTTAATTATTGTTATTTTGACTTGCCAATGTTATGTTCTGTAACATTTAAATTGCTAAATAAAGCGTATCAGCATTGCCATACAGCGGGGCAATGCAGCCAGCGTCATGTGGACGCTTCCGAGTGGTACGGATAAGTTGATTCACAAACACACACATCCTATTGCAAGTTTGTAACAGTCTGCCGTTAGTTCAACTGTTTCAATTGTAAATACTAGTTTTAATGTGTCAATAAATAAAACTGAAATCTAAATTGAAATCAAATACTAATCCTCAGGAAAAGCAACTTAGGTTTATGTTATGTCATTTCATATTAATATCGTTCAGTACTTACTCTTGTTACGTAATTTACGTCGTGTCGAATCAAAATAATAAATGAGTCGGATCAATCATTTGAATGTCTCGGTGTCTTCTCAAGAGATCTGAGAACAAAATAGTCTAGCCAAAAGATAAATTACCGCAATATTTTGTTCGATATCCCCCATTTAATTTGTTCTTGTAATTTGCTTTTCAGTTACAAAGTGGTAAAGACTAAATAAACTTGCAGGTGGAAGGTCTTCAAAATTGATTGTATGTTGCGAATTTAATTATGAAATTCGTTTCTTAAATGTATCTCATTTTCATGTTAGGACACAAGTGGCAGCGGGACAAAAATTTGCACCAAGATACTAAATTATATCAAAAAATCAGTCAATCGATTTTGTCGGTACTTGAACCAACGACCTACCCTCAGTACCTACGTCATTTACTTAGGGATGTTATTAAATTTCTTAGACATTATTCCCGAGTGAGGATTACGCAATTTAATAACAAAAATATGTCTATTATCTTTGTACCTATGTTTATATGTAGCCTATTTTTGTATGTGCACCACATAATATTTGTTCCGGGTCGTACTGCTCCTTTACTGCAGGGTTGTCGGTTCTTCTACACTAATATATAAAGAGGAAAGATTTGTTTGTTTGAAATGAATAGGCTCCGAAACTACTAGACCGATTTGAAAAATTCTTTCACTATTAGAATCCTACATTATTCCTGATGAACATAGGCGATAGAATATACCCGTGCGAAGCCGAGGTGGAACGCTATTCTTGAGATAAAGCCGGGCCACTGCCACTTCATCTTGCGAATTCTTAGAGCTATGTCGATAACTTAGGTTCTCTATCGGATGTATTCGTAACGAGTCCTATCCTTCAGAGAAACTCCGAGTAGCTTTTTCCATAGCTCACTTAGCGACTTTGAACTGGTGGACCAGCCGTTCCTTAGTCTGGGCAGTGAAAGCCTTAATTGAATAGGTATTGTTAGCGGAAACAAGTTGATTGATAGCTTCTAAACCCACGCCCATTTATCCTGGTAAGAGAGGACTTCATTTATCAACCCATCAACAGTTTATCACGCTCTTACGAATCTTATGACGTCATAATATGAAATGAGTTAATATCGAACACATGCTCTAGTAGTAAACGCATTTTATGCCGTCGAGAGGAGCCAATAAGGTCTAGAATTGGGACCTCTCACCTCAAATATACGTGACTTTTAACAAAGCACATTACACTGTTACTTAGATAGCCTGACATTTTCAGTCTCAATATGTGGTAGGTATATCTACGTGGTGTTTCCCAAGCCAACCTAACCTGCACGTGGTGCACCCTGCTAGATAACGAACTCTCTCTGCTCGGCTGTGGTGAAAATAACAAATGATCTTCCTTAATTGATAACTCATTTACAATTATTTTACATTTCTTGACATTCACAGAAAAGTTTCCAACCAGACACTTATTGCTATTAACAAAGAATCATCATGTCTTATGGCTATCTATATATATCGCGACTTATAGCTAGGTATAGTCACAGACCAGTTAAATCAAGAGATTTAGACACTAGATTTAACTGGTCTGTGGTATAGTCACCGTCTAAAAGAGTTAAACAGACGAAGTACGAACGCAAAATGTAAAATTAACCCTAATTTTGTTTCATCTCAGTATTATCACAAAAACTAATAGTTTTTATCATTTTAAGCACTGGAGTAAAACTCTGGCATCGATAGATCATGTAGTTTTTTTTTACAAAAAAATATCACTCTTACGATATATCCGGATCATAAAATGTACAAAAAAATTAAAGAAAAAAACTGGGCTACTTATTTAAGTTTTATCTATGTATAAACAATGGTTAAACATATAATAACAGACAATCAAGCAAGTTTTTGACTTTGTACAACGAATGGATTATTAAATATTAACATTTCACAAAATTGGGGTTAATTTTAGACTGTGGAACGTGAGTGTGAAAAGTGAGGACTCCAATACCCGTTCACACACAAAACACAGAAACCGCGCACTCCGCTCCTCAAGCAGCTGAACCCGCTCGGTTCCAGAAAGCGCTGAACAAAATACAAAGCTAAAAACTTCAACGAACGAACAACAAAACCAGCGCATTCTTTTATTTACGAGTACCACACTGTAGTCGGTTTGAAAGTAGATATTTTATTCAGATGTTTGCCATCACTAAATCCTTTTTAGTTTCGCTGTTGGAAAACACTTACTTATTCAGTGTCTAATGTTGCTTCATGATGATTTATAGTTTGTTTTACAAAAGGGCTTTTTACTCTATATGAACGAGAAAATATATTATTGAGAAAGCTTAGGCAAAAAGCAGTCGAAAAATGTTCGTTCGAAATTTTCAGTTTTCTTATAATAGAAGGCGTAGGCATATCAACTGTCATCAGCAACATTAGCGCATTTGTTCAGGTCTCAGATCCAACTGACGTCATGACTACAGAACAATATGGCGTCCACTGCATCCGACCGGTCCGGTGGCGCTGACGGCGTAAGTGCCGAAAGAACTCCCAAAGATTTTCGGGCCGACTAGATAAGATCACGTAGCTTAGTTGGAAAAAGAGCACCCCTGCGCTGAAGGGGAAGGTGCGGGTTCGAATCCCGTCGGGATCGTAAATTTTTGGGATTTATTAATTTCTTAGAAATTACCCAGAGTATAATAAATAAAATCTTAGAATCAAGCAACGGCAAAACCTCTCGTCAAAGAACTAAATGTAAATTTGGTCTTTGAGCAGAATTGGATAACTTCATTGTTTCCTCTGTAGGTGGCGCTGACGGCGTAAGTGCCGAAAGAACTCCCAAAGATTTTCGGGCCGACTAGATAAGATCACGTAGCTTAGTTGGAAAAAGAGCACCCCTGCGCTGAAGGGGAAGGTGCGGGTTCGAATCCCGTCGGGATCGTAAAAAATTTTTGGGATTAATTAATTTCTTAGAAATTACCCAGAGTATAATAAATAAAATCTTAGAATCAAGCAACGGCAAAACCTCTCGTCAAAGAACTAAATGTAAATTTGGTCTTTGAGCAGAATTGGATAACTTCATTGTTTCCTCTGTAGGTGGCGCTGACGGCGTAAGTGCCGAAAGAACTCCCAAAGATTTTCGGGCCGACTAGATAAGATCACGTAGCTTAGTTGGAAAAAGAGCACCCCTGCGCTGAAGGGGAAGGTGCGGGTTCGAATCCCGTCGGGATCGTAAATTTTTGGGATTTATTAATTTCTTAGAAATTACCCAGAGTATAATAAATAAAATCTTAGAATCAAGCAACGGCAAAACCTCTCGTCAAAGAACTAAATGTAAATTTGGTCTTTGAGCAGAATTGGATAACTTCATTGTTTCCTCTGTAGGTGGCGCTGACGGCGTAAGTGCCGAAAGAACTCCCAAAGATTTTCGGGCCGACTAGATAAGATCACGTAGCTTAGTTGGAAAAAGAGCACCCCTGCGCTGAAGGGGAAGGTGCGGGTTCGAATCCCGTCGGGATCGTAAATTTTTGGGATTTATTAATTTCTTAGAAATTACCCAGAGTATAATAAATAAAATCTTAGAATCAAGCAACGGCAAAACCTCTCGTCAAAGAACTAAATGTAAATTTGGTCTTTGAGCAGAATTGGATAACTTCATTGTTTCCTCTGTAGGTGGCGCTGACGGCGTAAGTGCCGAAAGAACTCCCAAAGATTTTCGGGCCGACTAGATAAGATCACGTAGCTTAGTTGGAAAAAGAGCACCCCTGCGCTGAAGGGGAAGGTGCGGGTTCGAATCCCGTCGGGATCGTAAATTTTTGGGATTTATTAATTTCTTACGTACGCAACTTGAAAATGTAAATTTTACATGCATATATTAATAATTATTACTTATCGAATAAATAAAAAATTGTATTTTTTTGTGGTTTATTAGCACTATAGAACGGATAGAACCTAATTAAGATATTTTTCATAAATAAATGTCGAGGTTAAGCTAGTTGGTACACAAATCTGGTGATCTAGGTAGCAACATCATCATCATCATCAGCCTATATTAGTCCACGGCTGGACATAGGCCTCCCCTTATGAGCGTCATAGCGCCCTGTCTTCAGCTTGCCGTATCCAACATCTGCCAGCAGTCTTTCGCAAATCGTCATCCCATCTCGTCGGAGGGCGTCCTACTCTACATTTGCCGAGTCGCGGTCTCCACTCAAGAACACGTTTACCGCAACGGTTATCGGTTGTTCGCGAGATATGGCCGGCCCACTGTCACTTCAGCTTGCTAATTCTTAGAGCAATGTCGATGACTTTGGTTCTCTGTCGGATGTATTCGTTACGAATCCTATCCTTCAGAGAAACTCCGAGCATAGCTCTTTCCATAGCTCGCTGAGCGACTTTAAACTGGTGGACCAGTCCCACCGTGAGTGTCCATGTCTCAGCTCCGTAGGTCATGCGTGAAATAAAATAAAAATTGAAATAAAATCCGTTTTACACTTAAAGACGGCATTCGTTGAGTCTGAAGTTTCTGACGAAATCTGCTCCGAGTGCATCATCATGATGTATCGTTCCTTTTAACTGTCATCAGCATGTAACCCTCACTGGTAATCAATCAACGCCCTAATGGTGTTCACGGAACTTTGCCTTTTTAGGGCCCGCAGGTTTGCATAGAAACCTTATAAATATCGGTAAGATTTCTGGGGATTTTTCATCATAAAATTCAATTTCTTGTTGATTTTTTTTCTTAGTTTAAATTTAAAGTACCTATATACTTGTGAGTATCGACTCCAGGCATTTGAATTTTAGTTTTCTTTTTGTTCAGATTCGTTGTTAGAATTCACAACTAATTGTAAGCTCATATGAACTTTGCTAAAAGTTTGTTCCCCCACCACAAACATGTACGGAATTCTGTCTTTAGCGAGATTCAACTCGCACCTAACCTCTGTTCATATTTTTGTAGAGCTTGCTGGAATCATAGACTACTTAAGTGCTACGTTTAGACTGGATTCTTATCTAAAACGATTGGCTCTCTCTTCTGAACTGCACATTTTTTGTGCTGTACTGCAGAGGTGCTTTTCAGGTGTGCAACGCAGCGCTTTTTTTTCTGGCTATCCAGAGCTCGACCCGTTAAGGTCACTTTGCCCACCGCTTAAAAATAACAACAATTTTCGCCAATAGATTTTCAAAGAATCATACAGTTCGAAAATGATGATATACCTAGTATTAGTAATAGTATAGTATAAGTATAACTGAACCATGTAAGTATAAGTATAACTACGTATAAGTATAAGTAACTAGTATAGTATAACTGAAACAAAATCTGTCCGAAGTGCCCGGAATTTATTGAAATATTGGACGGCTTTTATCTCGTCTAGTAAAAGAGCCTTCAGATGTAATTTATTGGTTTTATGTAGCCCGCGCTGCGCTGCAGAAAATGAATGACATTTTTACAGTGAATCTGGATGAGGTATGAGGTGGAATAGCTCGGGCAATAGGGAAATCAATTTAGCTTTCATTCTATTTTACTTGCGTGCCATGTATTTATCAATATACTAGTTTTTGTTCGCGGCTTCGCACTTCTTTCTATGGAAACGTTTAAAGGTTTTTTTCATCATCATCAGCCTTTATTAGTCCACAACTGGACATAGGCGTCCCCTAATGAGTGCCATAGCGCCCTATCTTCAGCTTGCCGCTTTCAGCATCTGCCAGCAGTCTTTCGCAAATCGTCATCCCACCTAATCGGAGGGCGTCCTACACTACATTTGCCGAGTCGCGGTTGAAAGGTTTTCTATCCCATGGGAACTGATTGATAAGATATAAAAGCTTATGTTTGATTCAAATAATTTAATAACAATTGTTTTGAAATAATAATTTTAAGAAAACATATAAATAATTACAAAATAAGAATAAAATTCGGCCGTTGTGGCCGAAATTCGGCTCGGCGGGCATCATCATCATTATAGTAGGAAAGGTTTCTCCAGAAATGCTTGTTAGATCCAAATTTCTAAGTGCTCTGGGGGTCTCCTTAAAGGCTTTTTCCTAGGTAAACGTATCATTGATATGTATATAATAATTCCCAGGCATTTTGTCGGGATTTCTGAACTTTTTGTCCACAAACCTTCCCAAATTTTTGTCCTTACTAAGTCGACAAGGGAAAATAGTAGATAAATAATAGATTCAGGCGTTACTTTGCGGAAATCCATTGCAAAATATAAGGATGAAAATATTTAGTAACAATTCCGCGAAAAAAACCTTCTCCGATAAGTTCTAACAAAAGTTCGTTGTTGCTTGGCGCTCTCAGTGTTAAGGTCGAGTATTGTGGTGTCCTGATGATGTCTCGTGGAGAGATGAAACTAGTTGACGTCTTGCTTTGATAGGTATTTTTTCATTTTGTAGTTGGCGTCGTTTTCTTCTACAACGCGGACTACATTTTGTTAGAACTTATCGGAGAAGGTTTTTTTCGCGGAATTGTTACCAAATATTTTCATCCTTATATTTCGACAAGGGAAATCAAGACAGAATTCCAGACAGTTCAAGACAGAAATCCCATTCGCAGGGGCAACCAGCCCACCCAAGTACTTAGTGGGCGAAGCCGCTAGTGTAAGTTCTAAATATGGTACCTTATGGTACCTTTTATTTATAAATGAGCATTTATTAGGTTTACTTCGACATTTTCACTTACCAGTAAGAGAAATAAAATAAAACTCCAGGCGATGGTAATGTTGGTGTCCTGCATAGACCTGAGATATATCCAAGCTACATCGCTATACGTCATGCCTCAAGCTAAGCAGAACTTGTGATATGGTTCTAGATAACTGATATACATATCTAAATTCATAATGCGTTATAGAAAATTCAATTATGCAATATAAACAAATTAAAACTAGTATTTACAATTGAAACTGACGAGCTAACTGCAGACTGTTCCAAACAATCTAAATGTATGTAGTTCAAATGATCCATATCAATAACAATCGGCGTTCCCAAGACGCTGGCTGCATTGCCTCGCTGCTGTATGGCAATGCTGATGCGCTGCGTCGTATTATTTAGTACATAGATACTCGTAGATATTTTTTATGGTTTTATTAAACAAAGAAATCACTTAGAACCGTGAAACAAATATTGCCAATAGTATAAACATTTGTCGCGAGGCAGGTATCGCAACCGCCTGCGTCACAGGAGGATCTTCGCCCGCGTCACAATTTCAATTGTGGGTCGTTCTAATTCTATGTGAGAGAACTGCGATTTGCGCTGACATCTCAGGAACGATCTGCATTGACATCTTAAGCCTTGGTCTCTTGATCATGACGCAGTACGCAGCGAACACTGCGTACTTCACCGCGCACGCTGACTCAGACTTTGACGGAACAAGAGACCACTCTAGCTAGACCATCGATCTAAGTAAAATTCTGAAGAACGTACCTAACGTTCTCCCAACGCTCACTCAACAAATGGTCTGAGTTGTGTTACAATTAAACGAAAAGACACGTTTTTTCTAATCTTGTGCAATAAACCTAACTAATGAAAAACAAAGAGAGAAAGACGTACGTAGAACGAAATGCGACCGATACAACAAAACGCTACCCATGCACGGCGAATCGCAACCAGACGTGTATTGCTACCTCCTTTCCGCACGAATATATCGTATTTTTCCATCCTTGTCTGTAAATGGCGAATAATGGCACTATAGTACTTACGAGTGACAAGTGAGTCCTTGGGCTTTGTTTTTGGGCCGACTATGACTGAGGTGAGTGGACCTAATTGCACCTAATTTGAGCCTTCCATTTTTGACAATTTACCTAATCTCCCCTTTTTTACTTTTATATAAGCGCTAGACGTATTGAATATGATTTTATGTGTCAGGCACCGTAGTACGCAGTACGCTGCGTACTGCCGTAATGATCAAGATACCAAGGTTTCTCCGCGATTGTCGGTCGTTAATTTATGGTATCTCGCCTTCGCTTACACCGTAGAACGTGGAACGCGTAGCCTGTAGCTGTCGTAGCTCGTTGCTACGTGAGTGCCACGAACTACGAAGTAATTTACTACGTGTCTTTTACGAAAGTCTCTTTGACATTGAGTGGTGGCTTAAAGTTTAAAAGTAAATTTGTACGTTTTCTTGTTTTTCTCTCTTTGCCCTTCGTTATTGATGGGATTTTTGTAAGAAAAAGTTTATGCTTTGAAGTGTTTTCCTCTGAATTATAAAATACGAACGTAAAAAGGTAGGGACGACGGCTCCAACTAAGGATCCTACTAAGAAAAGGTAGGTTTTCTCAGAGAAAATGGTGTATAGTGCTTCTTAGAACAAAAAGAGGATGAAACTGTTAAATTGTACAATAGAGAGGAAATTTACGTAAACGTGAATTTTTCATTCATATTATTTTTCATTTTGTTGACATAAAATATCTTGAATTCTAGAACCGATCACTTATAGATATTAGCTACTTATTTAAAATAATCTGAGCGTCTGGTCGAAGCGACGCGTGACCCGAGAGCTGGTGAGTATCTGGCGCAGCGCATCAGCATTGCTATACAGCCGCGGGGCAATGCAGCTAGCGTTTTGAGCACGCTTCCGACTAGTATTGATATGGATCAGTTGAGCTACTTGTAGATTGTTTGCAACAGTCTGCAGTTAGCTCAATTATTTCAATTGTAAATACTAGTTTTAATTTAATTCTATAAATTGATTGTAATTTTCTTTGTTAATAAAGACTTATTTACCTATATAATATCTAAAACTGATCGGTTCTAGAAGGTTCTTGTATTAATAATTTTATTTTAATCGTTGCTTAAATTCAAATAACCTTTACAAGCCTTCAAATAAAGCTCACAATCCTACACAACAATGATACGGTCTTCAAATGTCGTACGGTATTAGCTTTATTTGTTTTTCGCTCAAAGAAGAGGAAGAAACGAGATGCTTCTCGACACGTTCCTAAATTCTTTTATTAGATTCCTTGCTCCTTGTCACCGCGTAAACGTTAGCATGGAATCTAAAGGTCTAAGCATATTTATACACCGCTCCCGACACAAAATCAAGAATTATCGGCAAGTTACTATTACAATGCCTCTGTACAAACCGTGCGTAGACAAAGCGTTGTGTGTTAGCTGTTGAGATGAGAGGCCATGCTGGTCAGCACGGCGGGTATGGGAGCGGTGCTGGCCAGGAGCGGTGCTGTATGTATAATTAGGGCAAAAAGCTTCCGTCGGGTGAATAGCTCCATAGAGGGATATGACGTGTATTAACAGGACAAGTGTTTTTATTGACCAGCTAGCTTGTTTTTATCCTGTTGATTATAAACTAGTACTAGCTGTGCCCGCGACTTCGCGTAGAATTCGCATTTTTATGGGTGTTATTTTTTTGCGCAGAACTCAAATTGTTTTACTAAAAAAAAAGTAGCTTATGTTACCTTAGCTTATTTGATAGTAATTACTATTTATTAAGCTGTTTATGTATAAAATTTGACTTGTCTAAGTGCTTATTTTGTAAGCCTAAAGATATAAAGTTATTGAATTTTGTTTTTTTTTTCCCTTTAAAATCAGTGAAGTCAAATCGTCCCAGCCGTTCTGGTGATAGGGTAAATGCGTGTGCAGAAGCAGTTTAATGAGTAAAGCAGTTTTTTTGTTTTCTCTATTGACATAGAAATATATTCTGCATGTTTGTTTTTGTTTTTTTTTTATGTTATACATAATACAATACAATACATAGATAGTTTTTTGTATACCTAGAAAACGACCAGAATACCCAGAACAAATACTTGCAGATCGTACAAATATTTGTCCTATGACGGGAATCGAACCCACAATCTCCCACGTCGCAGGCGGACTTCACCCAACGCGCCACAGAGGTCATCAATAAAAAAACATTAACAATAACGAAAAAAGCGTGCAAAGTTGTAGGCTAAAGTCAGTTATCATTAGTAAACATGGTGTCTATTTATACCTAGACCCCTTTGATGTTAATACTTATGTTTTCCTTGTTGGGTTACGTGCAAAATGTAACTTGAAGTCATCATTTGAAATTGCAAATCTTAAGTGAAGATGTTTAAATTGTTTTTAATTTTATTGTTGTGTTTTGAGCCTACATAGTGTAAGTAGTGTCTTATTTGATTCTATTAAAATATTAATTTGTGTGTTTTCCAATTTAATATGAATATTTAATTTTATATGGTTATTTAATGGGAAATAATCACAGAAATCATAATAATAAGACACCTTGCCTTATTATTATGATTTATGTGGTAAAACCCTTAAATTGGAAAATACACAACAATTTTTTTGTCTTCTTAATCTTGCCTAGGTTATCTCACTAATCTCACTAATATTATAAACGTGAAAGTTTAGATGGATGGATGGATAGATAGATGGATGGATGTTTGTTCCTTTATCACGCCAGAACGGCAAAACGGATCTGGATGAAATTTGGCACAGAGATAGATTATAGTCTGGAATAGGACATAGGCTACTTTTTATCCCGAAATTCCTACGGGAACGGGAACTACGCGGGTGAAACCGCGAGGCGCTGCTAGTGTTCCATAAATATTAGGTTTTGACAAACCGTCTCTACTTTGGACATAATTTTGTTACTTATTTGTGGTAGGTACCTTACCTGCCTTACTAGTTTACCTGCTGTTTGATGCATCTCTTTTATATTTTAGGTTTTTTGGATATTGTTTTCGGCAATAAAAATACAGTACATTACCTACCTTCACGCAATGACAGTCACCTTGAAAAAGTGTCATATTTTGAAGGCGAAGTCATATACGCTAGTTGTGTGCTGAAATGGCTGGAACAGGGTAATTCGACCTTCCGGTTCAAAAAAAGAGGTGTGGATTTTTTAGTTATTAATTAATTTATTTATATTATATTACATTTATAGTGTGAACTGCAAGTTTCAGATAAGCTTATCTATGAATCTAAAGTGACTAATCTCAAATTATATTCAATCGACGGTGAAAATAACGTAATAATGCAAATAAAAATGTTGCCAGAATACAATAATTCTGTTTTGGAGTGTACTGACGGGATAAACACCTTGTCTGTTCTAATACTTTTGGATGATTCAAAACCAGGTAAGTTCTACTAACGGGTAAAATAAAGTTCTCCGTTCGGAGAAATAAATATTTTCCATTCAGGACAGTTGATTGCAAGCGCATCCTTCATATCATATAACACTTGCAGTTTATTGGATATTACAAGTTTCCGTATGAACTTCAGTTGGGTGCGGTCCTCTTAAATATATTTGTGCAGTTTTGATAAGATAAAGGTAAAAGGGGTGTCCGACTGATTTATATTATAACGAATTTGAGGTGCCATTTTATGCACCCTTGCTGCCACAATATTCTAAGTGTTTTAAGAGTCTCTTGAGAATTACTATACTCAGTATTTTAATGTACAAAAAGAGTTGAACAGAGTTCCCAGTACGTACCTACCTACACAATGTTACTAGTTATTAGATTATTTAATTGACTATCGCCCCTATACAGCGAATACCTATTGTATTTTCTGTTTGATGTTTTTGTGTTAATTTGACAAGTGCCTGTACACTGAAATTTTGTAAACCATAATTTTTCACGTGTTTACCTTTGATAATAAAGATTATTCTATTCTATTCTATTCTATTCTAGTCATTATCGTTTACTCCCACCACCTGTTCTGTTGACAATACTACTGGCTTTTTTCCTCATTAGTTCTGTCCACAAAACAAATGGGAATTCAATTCTCACTTGTTCTGTTGTGATTCAAACTATTGCAATCAATTGTCAAGTACTGGTGCTTGACGTAATGGTCCGAACTTCATAATCGATGATCATTCCACTCCGCGTACTTATTCGCAGACGAATTCTCAGTTTTTATAAAATAACGAAGGTCTACCTGTCGCAGGCTCTTGGTCCATTTTAATATATGTACCTATAGTTCTGTTTCAGCAACATAATCCTATATTTATTTTATAGATTTCGCTCTTAATGTCAATGGAATTTGGTTCTTTAAGCTTCCAAATAATTTGAGGGAACATATTTATTATAAGAATTCTAACAACGAAGACGTTACGATAAGTGTTCGTACAAGGGACAAAATAAAGGAGGACATGGAAAACCAAGGTATAACTAGCAATCTCGAACTTTGTGGTGCGGCGGGTAAAGGTCCGCCTGAGACGCAGGAGGTTGCTCGTTCGATTCCCGAATCGGGACAAACGTTTGTACGGTCTTCAGATATTTGTTCAGGGTTTTCTGGATGTTTTCTATGTGTAATAAAAAATATTTATCTATGTAGTGTATTGTATTAGGTATATCTATTATTCTAATACCCAACACAAAGTCTGCTTTGCTTGGGGCTAGATAATGCTGTGTGTATTGTCCACCATTATTTATTTTTTGGGCCTTCAGACCTGCGCGGTGTTCGCTAACCAGCGCGACTGCGAAAATTTCACTCTTTATTGCGCGTCTACCCGCTGGAGATTTTGTACGTACGTACCGCATACCCACGCGACTGCAGCAAGCACTAGATCTGATCATAAAATAGTTATAGATTGCCGCGTAGGTCTGAATATGCCTTTAAACTCATACAACGTAACGTACATAATACGCCACGTAACGTGTGTACTACGATTTACGCGTAGTTAGTTCATAAGTGCAGGTAATTCCAGAGCATAATTTTGTTATTTTATAAAAACGTTGTTCTTTTTTGCATATTTTTTTCTGGCTTGTGTCTTGTGTTGTGTCTTTTTTATAATTTAACCAATTTTCTGTAGAAACTTCGTTGCAAAATTTAGAGCGCTCTCATACTACCGCGGGTACCGTAGGTGCGGTGCCGCAAGAGTTTTGCAATGACGTGGTCCGTTGTACGAGATGCGGAACGGATGCGAAAACCTCGAATAATATTTGAGATTTTCGGAGAAATTATTTATTTGATATTTTCAGATGATTCTATAACACAAGGTTTAGCGGATGATGATATAACTATAAAAATATTGTCGTTGAGACGATATAAAAAAGTTTTCGGACGATTGATGGCTGACAAAAAACACGTAAATACACGTTTTCGGATAGCAATTGATTGTGGAACATTATGCTTTGGTAAGTAAGATCTTTTTAAATTTATTAACTTTATCTTATGGTGTAAGCTAGTCCTAAAAAGTGCTTCGTCTTCCTAATATTTGGCAGATTACGTTGACTTTCTCATTCGGTTATTGCTTTAGGTCAAAAAGAGCAATATGCTCACTAGATTCTTGTCAAATAAAACTCGACCATATTCAATCGGTGGCCTTATTGCTACAAGCGATCTTTTCCAGGCAGAATGATAATGATAAAATGTAGTACTCATTTTTCAGATCCGTACTTTGTCAACCTAGATCCTAGTAAAGTATTGGCTAAGTACGTTTCGAACACAGCCAAGAACACCAGTATTGTCAAATACGAGCTGGACTTCGGAGAAGTAGCGTCGATTGGTTGTACGTCTGCTTCAGGGAAAGGAAATATATCCTTTGCTGAAGATAAAGGAAACTTCGTAATTCAGGATAAAACAAGTGGTAAGGAGTAATAATATGCTAAATAACAATCAAGATCCGAGGGTTTCAGACTTTTGATAAACTAAAACGGGAGTAAATTTATTGATTTTTGCAATATTTGATCAGCCGGAAAAATCAGCTAAAAATCTTTTTGGGCAGCATTATATGTTTTGTAAGCAGCTAAAACTTGTCGCACACCTGAAAAGCACCACTGCAGCACAAAAATGTGCATTCAATTATGGGCTTAACTCGTAACTTTTAGATGTATTTTATATTGGTG
Source organism: Eupithecia exiguata (assembly GCA_947086465.1). Lineage (NCBI taxonomy): Eukaryota > Metazoa > Arthropoda > Insecta > Lepidoptera > Geometridae > Eupithecia > Eupithecia exiguata. The sequence goes on along the minus strand of OX352244.1, from coordinate 3,315,230 downwards.
GCATCGGATGACAGACAGCTCGCGGATCACTCGTTTGAAGCCTGGGGAAAGCCTTTTTGTAACTGTAAAATGTATCTAGTTTTTAACGAGTTTAAGTCCGAATTTTATATGCATGCACATTTTTGTGCTGGGCGGTACGCCTCTGATCTGCGACAATCTCAACTGTCAAGAAGGCTGGCACAAATTGATATACCATTCATCTTTATTCATACACAATTATAAAATCGTATTGAATGTTTTCTATTTGATCTAGTCGTTTCACTTTAAAAATGGCTCATCAATTTGTATAGAAAACACAAATTTTTTATACCTTTTTAAATTATCACTTAAAAATAAGTACCTAAAAATATTAATTCACTTTAGCTGCCATACACGTTAGTACGAGCGGAAGATTTAGTTGTGAGTCATCTGAAGATGGACGGGTTAGAACAACCGTTTTAGATGTCACAAGAAAAAATATAACGACGATCAAAAAACACCATGGAAGGATCAAAGGTAAAATAAAATGAACAATTTTGTTCAGTAACGCTTTGCTCGTTATATTAAAAAAGCGGAAGTTTGTAATATGGGAACATGTTTGTGACCTCTCAAAAACTACTTACGAAATTGGGCCTACATGTAAGCATAATTGGACATATTGGACGCACCATCGAAGGCCCACGAGCGCGCGCTAGCCAACGCTGAATATTCTTTGTGAGTGTTTGTTTGACCGATGTGTACGCAGCATAAAATCATTACGATGGATACTCAAAGTTTATGAACAGTGATAATGATGAATTAAACATAGCCCTTCTTTTTAATATATCATTAATACTCTGAATAACACATTTGAGAGTGGACAGTGAGCCGCTCGAGGAGACCTATATGCGGGAGTTTTGTTTTACTCTCATATAGTTTACAAACGGTGGTCTTGGGTGACTACTATTATATCCTAATTTTTTTCAGATAAAACTACAAATATATCCACAGACAAGAATTTAAAATTATCAAAGGGACGAAAAAACACACTTGACCAAAACACGTACGGTACGTTTTAATTTTCCTACGTACGTAACGTAGTAAATATTTTCTCTAATTTGTGATACTAATGATTAACTAGATAAGCATTTCATTAACGAGCATAGGTAGTTTCTACCTATACTTCTCAATGAAACTGGTAGTAGTGGTAGTTCTTGTAGCCAAAGTAAAAGATGAGGGTAGATCGATATTATCTGCCAATAGAAACTCAAAACATTAGAAACGTAACTCAACCACACAGCAAGAATATCCCATTATCAATGTTAAAAATATGCCGCAACGCCGCAATGGGATAGAAATACTTTTTTAACGTTTCCATTGAAACACCTTGTTCGAGGCGGCCGGCAGAAACTAGTATACATATAACATAATTATGCTTTACTTGCAGGTTTGTCAGTGATTTTGATCGTCATATTGGTGACCATGATAATAACCTCTGTCGGTACTATCATCATATACACGGGTAAGTCATCAAATCTGTCCCTATTTCTTTCTCATCAGAAATAATTTAACAACCACGGGGGTCTATTTGCTTTTATACTTAGACTCGTTGATTGTTAATATGTCTAGATAGAGCATCGCGCTGCAAAGCAACCATAAAAATCAGGCCAATTTTCGTATTTTCGTGTCCACAGAAATATGCTCAAGAAAAAGATTTACAGCTACAAAGGTTTAAGATTTAGAGTGTAACAATTCTACGCTGTTTTTTTCTACGCTTTTGCGGCGTTCACCCTCTATCTAGACATTATTAATAATCAAAGCTCACAGCTCACACTTTTCCAGTTTGTTTGCGTCGTCGTCGGTCAAACAAACCAACGGTGGACGAAACTCATCAAACTCCCGCGAACAGCGAACCTGTCTACGAAACTATCAGCGACGGCACAGCTAATGTACCTGGTAAGTGTCTTCGTCATCACACTAATACTAACTTCTGCTCGCGGCTTCGCATGCATTGTTTAAGCAACGTTTAAAGGTTGTTTCTATCCCATGGGAAGTACCCGATTTAGGGTAGTTCCCAACTGATCACGCTTGAACTGATCACGTTGTGGGATAAAAGTATACAGGGTTATTTTTAATTGACTAGCAACCTTCGGTGACCATATTCCTGGCATCATCAGCACCAACGTTTATTCTACGACATTTGAAATAACTTAATTGGTAAATTAATTAGAAATTATTTAAGTTTTTATTGTACTGTCGTGACTTTTGTAGATCTATGTACGAAACACCGATAATGCGGCGAAGAAAAACATTCAAGCGGATATTTCAATTTTTTTTATGGAAATAAAAAGTAGCTGATTCTCAAAAGTTGTAGAACAAACGTTGTTGCTGATGATGCCAGGAACCTGGTCACCGAAGGTCAATTAAAAATTACCCTGTATATTCACACTTATATTATAAACGCGAAAGTTTGGATAAGAGTTTGGACGTTTGTTAACTAGTAGGTCTAGGCCTAGAAAAATATAGGCTAGGAATAGAAATAACCTTAATAAAACGTTTGCATCGAAACAACACAACGTGTGCAAAGCTGGGGGCAGAAACTAGTGTTTTAATGTAGTCACTTTTTTATTAGCAGGCCTATTCAGACCTACTATTCGCTACTTAGAACGTGAAATTCTAGTAGGTATGCGGTTATGATACTTTCACACACAAATTATTCAGTAGAATACCATGGAACGCACAAAACCCCGAGCGAAATCCGAGATAAATTGCTCTGTGTAGCGAATGCCGCGTAAGTTGAACCGGTCTATAAGTAGCTTATGTATCAAATTGTGACCGCTCAATAAATTCACTCACTTTTATTAAACCTGACGACTCGTTAAGCGCCCGGCGAACACCGTTACGTACATCAAGTTTCGAAGCGTAAAGTACTATATTTTTTTGTTTATTTTCAGGAGAAGTCGATAGACCTCAGAGGGAGCCATATCCGTTGCCACCGGAAGAATGCGAAGGTAACTTAGCTCTATACAACTAAAACGGTTGAGAGGGGTTGAAATTTTACTTTGCTTAGCCTGAAGAAATAAGGTTATTGATTCAGATTCTGAAATCAAAGACTAATTTAATTTAACCAAATTTAATTTAAAGGGATCACAAGGCTCCGACATTAATCACATTGTATATTTTGTCTAACGTCGACGTCGATGGTTAAGCATCGTCTAGCGTCGTCGTCTAGCTTCATCGAGCGTTGTATTGTTTTGTCATGCGTTAAACTCGAGTTCAATTTGGGTTTTAAGAGTTAAAGCCCAAATTTGAATGAAAATATTTGTGCTGTGCGGAAACGGTGCGCCACTGATATGTGACAACATTTATCTAGCTTCGTCATGCATCGATTTTCGTCGTCTATCATCGAATTACAGATTTCTTTTATTTTGCAGAAAACAAGAAATATGTCCATTATGATACACCGTACGAATGGCGGATATTTAGAAGTCCATTTCGACGAGAACAGCGTAAGATAGTTTAGTAGATAGGTTAGATAGAGGTAGTTTAGTCAGGTAGTCTTAAAGTAAATCCAAGTAAAAATTTAAATTAAAAAAAATATGTTAAACACACCCCTCGGGTTCAGAGTTTCGGCTTTTCGGCTTAGTACATGCATATCTATATTAGATGGGCCCTTGTATAGACCTCCCTCCACATTGCTAATAACACAATATGTTTTATTATTCATTTCAGCGAGGCGAAATGTGAGATTCAATGAAACACAAAATTAAAGAAGACAAAATACGGAACCCTAAAATGTACCAATATCAATAATTCAAAATGTGTAATATAAATAACAAATAAATAATGCTGGACAACTCACACTTACTTGATGAGATTTAGAAACACAAAAAAGCAAAGGTCCGGACAGAATGGCGTAAAGACCGTTCCATATCTACGCGATGTTCGCCATGGCGGATCGGAAGCGAAAGCTGAGTGGGTATGCGGTAGTATGTTCACTGAAATCGAAACTCGACCGAAATCCGAGCGAAGTATAACGCTACTGTTCTGGGTAGCGAATGCCGTGCAGGTCTAAATAAATATGCCTCAATCTTAGAGAGGCGCCATACCTATACTGAAGTTGAACTTAAGACTATGTAATTGCTTATTTTATATTTTCCTTTAAGTAGCTGGGTATTTTTTCCTAATATATTATTTACCAGTGGATCTCAAAGGTTACACACATTAAATTCATACCTATTTGTATAAATGTACGTCATTGTACTGTACGTCATTGTAACTGTTTATTTATAATTTACTAGCAGCGCCTCGCGGTTTCACCTGCGTAGTTCCCGTTCCCGTAGGAATTTCGGGATAAAAAGTAGCCTATGTCCTATTCCAGACTATAATCTATCTCTGGGCCAAATTTCATCCAGATCCGTTCAGCCGTTCTTACGTGATTGAGTAACAAACATCCATCCATCTATCTATACATCCATCCAAACTTTGACATTTATAATATTAGTGGGATTTATCTAAAAATGTTTATGACGCAAATTCTATTTTTACAAAATTGAAAACCACACCAAAAAAAATACAGAATGAAGAATTTTATTCAAGTCACCTTATTTCTTTGAATTTTTTGTGTATTTTTGATCAAAAGGGTTTCCTTTTGATGTGTTCTCTTTTTGATATGTAGATTATTCAAAAAAATACTTTAGGACTCTCATATTAAATTCATGGCAGTCGCTTGTGCGGCACTTTAGGGTACTTTGTGTAACTGAACGATGCCCCAATTTATACTGCACAGAGGATGAGCTTGGGTCTTAATTGGCCCTCATCTATCATGAACAGCTATCTAGAGATTTATATTGTATATTTAGCTCGATTTTTTTTTACATTAAAACTGTAGTTAAGAGGCGAACGAGAGTGCTTGCTTGTCAAACTAGGACTAGATCCCAGTACTCATAGGATCCCTCGTGGTTAAAAACTCGTTTTACATAAAATTCATCATTTTTTAGGGTCCCGTACCCAAAGGGTAAAAACGAGACCCTATAACTAAGACTTCGCTGTCCGTCTGTCCGTCTGTCAGGCTGTATCTCATGAACCGTGATAGTTAGACAGTTGAAATTTTCACAGATGATGTATTTCTGTTGCCGCTATAACAAAAAATACTAAAAAAACAGAATAAAATAAATATTTAAGGGGGCTCCCATACAACAAACGTGATTTTTTTGCAGTTTTTATAGATAATGGTACGGAACCCTTCGTGCGCGAGTCCGACTCGCACTTGGCCGGTTTTATTTATAGTTCCTTCTACGTGAAAACACAACTAAGAAAAAAATTACGATAGGAAAAAATCATGAAATCTGCGGTCTCTTGAAATGACTTATATTTTGATTCGTAGGTTAATAAACAATTGACTAATATACGAAAAAAACCTAGTAACAAACTCCAGGATAGCCCCCGATGGTATGAGACCGTCGCCTCGGTGAGTTGCCTATGCCTAGGAATGAGAAATAATAAGCTGTAAACGCGTATACACCTTCATTTTGGTGTCCTAAAAGCTGTCAAAAGTTTCTTAAAACTCCTGCGTGCCCCGTAATTTATTCAAGGTAAAAAAAACTGTTCTTCGCAAATTTCTCGGTTTCAATTATGTTAATATTTATTAAAAATTGTAAAGCATAAAATTTTGTGTAAAAAATCATACGTCCTACCATTATTGAAACAGAGGGCGGAGAGTCCGTTGTCGCAGAGTGTTTATTGCATACTTTACTTTATTGACTGGACTATAATTCGATGAGGAAATAGAGAGTAGTGCTCCTGTATTTGCGCACACACTTGGACAGTGATATGTATGTCCTGCGCACCCGTCCGCCATGGCAAAAGGTTCGGGTAGGAAGATGGGAGCAGGGGAAGTAAATGAAACATAGGTAAATCAATTGGTTCTAGGTATTGTTTTCAACTAACGTGCGCTTTGAAAATGTGAACATTATTGGTACCTTGGTAATCTATGTATACCATCTAGGTACGGGTTCGTATTACTATCATAGGGTTATGGTTTTCTTAGCAGCGTGTAATAACTGTAGGCTCCCTTGATTATCTGAAACAATAATAATAGCTGAAAGGTAATGATGATAATAAAAGTTAATAACAGTGCAACAAATCGACTCAGTACATTAAATGCATCCACATTAGCTGAGTCATAGCCATAGCGTCATTGACTCGCTTTTGTGTGTTCGTCACACATTAATGCGGGCGTTGTAGTGGTTAAGTCTCGAGTGCACGGCTTGCAAAGGCACACAGGCAAGCAGCAAAATGGTAGAGAGAGGCCGGTAGACCGGCAGCAAAGCAGACAGGCACTGAGAGGAGATGGTAGCAGAGATTTGGAGACATGCAGTGAAGTTTTGGATATAGGCACCGCAGGTGTAGAGACAGGGACCAGAGAAAGGTAGAGGTACTGACGTTGATGAATGTGGGCAGAGTGAGCTTCGCGAAGGGCCCGGCGGAGAAAACGCAATGCGGGTGCATCTGTCCGGCCAGCAGCAAGACGTCGCCGCCATCCGCCGCGCACCACCACGAGCTCTCATACGGACCCAGGCTCACGTTCATGCTCTGCACAGAACAATATCACAACCAATCTCACTAATATTATAAACGTGAAAGTTTAGATGGATGGATGGATAGATGGATGGATGGATGTTTGTTCCTTTATCACGCCAGAACGGCTGAACGGATCTGAATGAAATTTGGCACAGAGATAGATTATAGTCTGAAATAGGACATAGGCTACTTTTTATTCCGGAATTCCCACGGGAACGGGAACTGCGCGGGTGAAACCGCGAGGCGCTGCTAGTACATTTATACAACAAGACGCAGTGCGGGCGCATTTGTCCAGCCAGCAGCAACACGCGCTCTCGTACGGACCCAAGCTCCCATTCATGCTATGCATAGAACAATATCTCAATCAATAAATACTTCTCACTATATATATAACTCACTAATATTATAAACGTGAAAGTTTAGATGGATGGATGGATAGATGGATGGATGTTTGTTCCTTTATCACGCCAGAACGGCAAAACGGATCTGGATGAAATTTGGCACAGACATAGATTATAGTCTGGAATAGGACATAGGCTACTTTTTATCCCGAAATTCCTACAGGAACGGGAACTACGCGGGTGAAACCACGAGGCGCTGCTAGTATATAATATAATATATAATATAATATATCTCACTAATATTATAAACGTGAAAGTTTAGATGGATGGATGGATAGATAGATGGATAGATGTTTGTTCCTTTATCACGCCAGAACGGCAAAACGGATCTGGATGAAATTTGGCACAGAGATAGATTATAGTCTGGAATAGGACATAGGCTACTTTGTATCCCGAAATTCCTACGGGAACGGAAACTACGCGGGTGAAACCGCGAGGCGCTGCTAGTATGTTATACAACAAGACAGAACAATATTGCAAGCGTAGTACTGTATACGACAATGTAACTGGAAAAAACAATTGACATAATACTCGCATTCAATTAATAAATTGATTGCATTGAAATTGCATGATCCGTTCAAATTATGTCTAAAAGATATTGTAGAGGTATGACAGCCTGTAATATGGCGAGATACAAGGCCTAGGGAAGGCTTGTATCTCGCCATAGCTCCGACAACATGGCACGGGTCATGCAATTTCAATTTAGTCAATTTATTTAAATGTAGTTCAATCTGGTCTGTTCGGCTGTTACCTTGTACAGCACGTCGTTGCTGTGCCAGCAGAACACAAACAGCTGCGCCACGCCGAATATTAGGTACTCCGCCATCAGCACCTTCTGCGTCGTGTCCGTCGCCGTCTGACAACAGCACAAAAGCTTAATGTGGAATATAACATTCGGATTGAGAGTGCTTTTTAAGCACGCTGTAGCCGCATGTAGTGGGCTGAGGCGTGGAAGGCACTCACGGTGAGCTTGTAGGCGCTGGTGCACAGCATGATCGAGCACATCACCACGTACAGGAACATCACGGGCGACAGCAGCGAGTCGAACAGCCGCAGGTGCCTGTCACAGACAACACACGGTTACTGCTGCCGGCTGCTGGTGCGAGCTGCGGGGGACAGGAGGAGCGCGGGCTTACTCGATGAGATCCACATGCATGCGGTGCAGGTGAGCCAGGGCCGCGCGGCGCGCAGGAGGCGGTGGCAGGCGGCTCGCGTGCAGCCGCAGTAGGTCCATCTGCCCGCCGAAGAACACCATCACGACGACCACGCTGGAGTCATAGGCGGCCACCACCCCGGCGCCATACGTGCATATCAGCGTCTGCCACAGCACAGTGACCCAGCAGCCGGGGGCGCGCTCCTTGTCCCACGGCACCCATGAACTGAAGATGTGCGGGACGGGCAGAGTGTGCGCGCGCACGCCCTCGCGCAGCGCCGCCGAGGAGCCCCACAATACGAGCGGCTGCGCCTCCGTCATGAGGAACGTGAGAAACAGCAGCGCCCAGTAGAAGTAGGTGAGCCGACGACAGTAGGCGGTGTAGGCGTCGATGATGGCGCCGCTGGCCGCGTCCCCGGTTCCCCGCTCGCGCCGGTCCGCCGCGCTCACGTAGTCCAGCACGCGACGCCAGCGCGGCTGCCACACCACGCACGTGTTGGCCTTGAAGATGCACACGACGCTAAGCATGGAGATCTTCAGGTTGGTGAGCACCAGGTCCAGGTCCTCGCGAATGATGTACAGCTCCAAGCACTGCGTCACCACGAACAGCGTGGCGATCCCATGCACGGCGATACAAGCCGCGCGCGCTGCGCCACCCGCCGGCATTAGCAACCCCCACTTACGCATGATCCAGGAGTTGGGGCCCACCAGCGGCTGCTCTTGATCCTCAAGACTCTCCAGAAATGCCCCTAACATGGTGCCGGGTACGACAGATAATGGAAAAAATATTTTCTTGTGAACGTTTTTATATCGCACCCCGACAGGTGGGAACACCCCTAACGTACAATCACAGCCAGTTGGCTATGATTTAAAATTTATTTAATGACTATTTGTGAGTCTTTTTCAACTTGAATTTTAGAGACTATCCCTATTTTGGTGTGTTAATTGAAATACTGGGGTTAATATTAAATCACTCGGAAATTATAATACATATGTAGGTAGGTACTAAGATTATTATTGTTATTTTCTGGTTTTGTCATTGTGTCCACTTATTCTCTTCTTTATCTTCACTCACTTCTATCACTTTGGAAAGGCTTAGTTGAGGAGTTCACCAGTTGACCAGCTGCTTCCCGCCACTCTATCTTCGGCTTGCCTGAGAGCAGTAGTCATTGGGAGTCCCGTTCTCTCTTTCACAATGTCAGACCAGCGGCTTGGTGATCGGCCTCGTGGTCTTTCCTGTCCACCTTGCCCACAACAACCAGTTTCTCCAGTTATTAGGTACCTAAAAACGAGTACGTACCTACCTATATACTCAGATTATTCTTAAGCTCCTTGATGATACATAGTTACATTAGATAAACTAACCTACTCAAAGTACCATGCGCGCAACACGAAGATAGATACAAATTGTAAAAGGTAGGTATGCAAGTTGTTTGATCTGAAAATGATACCTTAAATTGTTTATCCTTAATTTCAATAATAAATCGCTATTTAACTAAATTACAAAAATTGAAATGATTTTTCTACGATACATTTTTTAAAAATCAGCTTTTTCATCCCTCAGATAGAATTGTCACGGTATGACATGGTGAACCCCTAATTTGAGCGTCAACGGCGGCGACAGGGGGCGGCACACCACGATCTGTTCGGACATTTAAAAAGTAATAAATCCGAGTCACGGACACCCGCTGAGGTAACATGTCGATACACTAGTAATTACCTGTGTAGGATTCCCTAGCGAGTTGTATAAACCCTGGAAGCTAAATATTAAAACACAACAATCGGTGTACTGCACTTTCACGGTTTGAACAATGAATGATGCTTCTTGTTCATAAAAGGAGAGGAGGGTTATCTCTTTAAATCAAGTAATATATCTTGGATATACACAAATGACTAAAAACTAAAATACAAACTTCAAAAACGCATAATTTCATATGTGCAGAGAAATATGTTTAAATGATGAATGAAAGCTTTCAAAACCAGAAATTGTTTCGAGCTTCTGTGCTTTGCTTATATGATACCTATGTCTTCAAATATTTTCCACCAGTATTCCTTGGGTTTTGTAAGTTTGTAACCCATTGTATAAAAAAGTATCCAGGTTTTGAATAGGAGTATAGGTGGAAGGATACGGGACTAATCAACCTACTCGTGCTTGACACAAAACGTTCTTACATGTTAAATCATTTTTTCTGAGAACCTTACGTGATATCAAACATTTTTTCAATTCTTTAACTACTAGCAGCGCCTCGCGGTTTAACCCGCGTAGTTCCCGTTCCCGTAGGAATTTCGTGATAAAAAGTAGCCTATGTCCTATTCCAGACTCTAATCTATCTCTGTGCCAAATTTGATCCAGATCCGTTTTGCCGTTCTGGCGTGATAAAGGAACAAACATCCATCCATCTATCTATCCATCCATCCATCCATCTAAACTTTCACGTTTATAATATTAGTGAGACATACAGTATATATACAGTATATATGCAGACTTTAATGGCTTTGAATCCATCGCTTAAGTTCCGTTCGTGACCTTGGATTTATCCAATAGATTTACGTTGCATTCTGTACAGAATACAAGGACTGTTTTGCTTTCATCTTAAAGTGACCAATTAAAAATTGACCACCTTCGGTGTAATGAATGAATGAATGAATTCTTTATTGCACTTAAAAATAATAACATAAATAATCCTTGTATCTAAATTATGATACCCAGTGCAATAGGCGGCCTTATCGCTGAAAGCGATAATGTGTAATGTTCCGGTACGGTAAAATCCTACGGTTGGATCGTTGTCAAACTACGATAAATACCTAGTTCCTCTTGATCCGGTAGGGGCGCTACAAGGCGCTAAATGTATAGGAAGGACTCGAATTCGATGGAAGTATTCGTGAGACGCGTACCAGTCGTGCTAGGGCTCCTGCTCTCAGGGGAGGCCTATATCTAGCTGTGGACTCACATAGGCTATGATGATGATTATGTCAGACCTGTTTTATGGGCTTATTCCACTGTGCTTCATCGTCACGTTTTCTGAAGATAACTAGTGATGGTTGGTAGCCCAAAGGCGACTTTCTTGGCTTACGTGATCAAAACGTAGTACTCTCACAGCCAGTTACTCATTATCTGGTGTCTCACCATATTGGTAGCCAAAGGAAAGAGATCAACAGTCAAATAGATCCTTACCATCTGGTCTGACTCTAAGTGACCAAAGTGTTTCCGCAGCTCACCTCAACAGCCTATAATGGTCCACTGCTGGACGCAGGCCTCCCCTGATAATCGCTTTGTTGACTTTTTTCTCAAGGTTTTTGCCCACAATCCCTACGCTGGGCCTGCGGGTTGGGGATCGCAGTTCAGTAGTAGATCTATTCTGCAAGAGGCGCTGCTGCTCACCCCCCGTGTATGTCCCTAAGTCGCCTCTTACGACACCCACGGGAATAGTTGGGGTGGTACAAATTCTAACAAATTCTAAGCCGGGGCACCACACGGCTAAACGGACAAAGTGTTTGGCTCACACGAATTCATACAACGAATTCGAAAACCTGATTCCTTACTCCTCTCCGCTTTTGTGTTCAAATTTTCAGAAACTAGTAAAAATTTAGAATATTTTACATTAAGAAGAAATGTTGCACGAGAACGAAGTCTCGGGCAAGTTTTTAATAGTTTTACAAGGATTGCACAAGATATTTTTCTGGATGGCAAAGATGTCGACTAATTTTGTTTGCAAGTCTCTTCTGCACGACGGAGATAGCGCGAGTTTATTTTAAAGAGACGATAATACCGCCTAATGGCCAAGCATGCAACTCTATGTCAATTTTAATTTTAAAAAAATACGGCCTAAAAGTGTCCTATGGGCCTGTTTTTTCCAGATATGTACCAAGAGATCAATTGTTCTAATCAGGAAGAAAAATCTCGATGCTATATATTCTTTAATCTAATAAAATATTACGTCATATCAAAAACCTTCCAAGCTACTCGTATGTTAATTAGTAGTAGTAGTTTACGGTACTTGCCAAGTTTTTAATTAGTTTTGTGTGGAGGCCTATGTCCAGCTATGGGCTAATAAAGGCTGATAATGACAATGGATTTTTACAGCTTACAGATTTCTACAAAGCAAAAGCTCAAATACCTGGACAAATTCTCAGGTTGATAGTAGAATAACATGTTGCCATGTTGACAGCATCCTCTATCTATGATGTTTAATGAATGACCTAAGTTTAATTTGGAAATACAATTGAAACAGTTGAGCTAGCTGCAGACTGTTGCAAAAAATCCAGATGTAGCTCAACGGATCCTTATAAAACCAATCGGAAACGTCCCCAAGACGCTGGCTGCATTGCACCGTTGGAGTTTCGCTGCGCTAGATACGCACCAGCTGTCGGGTCACGCGTCCCTTCCACTCGGTCAATTAATTATTCAATACTTTAGTTCTGCGAAAAATACGTGCAAAACGGACGATTACCTACGGTATTCATCACCAACTGCAATGCTTTACACCCACGTTATTCCAGTCCCTTTATCTCTGTACCAGGAACGTATCAGCTCTATAGAATCCCGCCCACGGAGTGACGTCGCTCCGTCCGTATAAGGGCGGAATTCGCGCCCCGTACCTCATTCGCGTCGGAGCAGCCGCCCTGCCGGCATCCACGTTATTCGCGACACTACCACCGCGCGCGTATGTATTCAAAACATTCCTATTAATTAATTATATTTAATTTAATGTTTAAGTTTTTTAAGATGAGCGGTGATTTTAGCGTTTTTACAGGAGAAATTATATTTTTAAAAGAGTTTTAAGTAAAAGTTGAGTAAAATATGGGTAGAGCAAGGTTCTGTGTGTATAATTTTTCATTAGTAACTTTTATTGTCAAAATTTGAGGGAAATGTTTGCCAGGTTATTTTAAATCCAATTAGGAAAATAATAAGGCTCTGTCTTGTATAAAAAGGTGCGAACAAGTGGTGCTGTTCCGTTTTCAAGAGGAAATAAGGTGAGTCCAATCTGTTTTCAGAGATTTTCGGCGACTACTCGTAGAGATTTTTTTCTCTCTCTGAAATGTTGTATTCGCCCTCGTTGCAGAATTCACGAATAGGTTTTTGTTAAGGCGCTTGATAGAGAGTAAACCAGGGGTTGTGGAAAAAGCCCTTCGAAAACGTTATAACAGGTGGTTATTTACGGCTCTACAGTTCCTAGTTACGGTTCTTTGATTTTATATAGATAACTGATAGCTTCAAAGGTAGGCTATATTTACGTTATTCTAAGTTATTAAGAAAACACATTTGAAAAATTCGTGAGAGACGAAAATTTCAAGTAAAAGCTTTAGAATAGGCACAGAATAAATATATAGTACCATTGTTTAAATAAAAAACAAGACAAAGCGTACTACATCGTTCTTGGCAAATATTTATTGTTATCTCTGACGGAGTATCGAGCTACTAAATAAACGGGTCTTTGCAAATTATAACCTCTCGCTTTTATTTGTCAAACAAAATACATATTTAATGCCTCTATTTAACAAAGTTTTTAGTTGAATTTTAATATCGAGTTTATAACCGATTTCTAAAAAGGAAGAGGTTCTATGTTCTGCTGTATGTATGGTTTTTTTAAGAATGTTCGTTGATTTTTTCATCCTTTGTGGACCGATTGTGATGATTCATGATTTTGCAGTTGCATAAAAGATGATCCCGAGGTAGTCCCATAAAAAATATATTCCCGAGGGATTAGTATTTATCCCGTTAAACTAAAAAAACATTTTAGAACTGAGGGATTCGAAGACGTTTTTTAGTTTTTTTTTCAAAACAATCAAATAAAATACTTCATTTTGTTTTTAACATAACAGAAAGTTAATTATTCTTTTGAACTTTCATTTCAACATTTTGAAATGAAAGTTCGTCGACCCAAATCGGGAAAAACAAAACTAAATTAATATAAAATGCATACAGTGTCGCAGCTGCTCCCTTGCAACTGAAATGAGTTTTCCCCATTTATGTGGTAAGTAGACGAAGGTTACGACCACCCGTACATAAATGTCCCATACATTTCAAGACTGAGGAGCTTATAAATGTGCTCTTGGCAGTATAAACGTACTAAGCGTATACAGCATACAGTTTTATAGGTTTACTTACTTCGTAAAACACTAGGACAGTAAAAGAGCTTTCACTGGGTAGTTATTTTTACATTTATTTTGGGGTTTTTTCATCGATGTTTGAATGGTTTCTAAAACATTTTATATTAACTGCAAAAATTGTACCAGTGAATCGACGTTGGTTTTATCATAAGTTCATAGAAAATGGTTTACGATTTGCGGCAAATTACTTTTTTGCTAGCTTTGTTGCTTGTGGAACGCAGAAAAAAATAAAAAAAAGCATGATTTATGCCATATAAATCTTCTAAAATTAACTTAAATAATGACGTCAGACTTGATTTTCAGTCATGATATTTTTGAGTCTTCGGCTCAACTCCCTAAATTTTCTTCTTAATCGGCATTAACAAAAAAGAATATCTCTTAAATAAAAAGCAATTGGTGTTCGTTCGTTACTCTTATTAAATCTTAGGAACGGCTTTTCCACTTTTGAATATTTCCTTTGTTTTGTTGGCTTGAAACACGGATGGTTTACAAGAACAAAAATTGGGGAACAAAAATTCTAGGTGAAACGAAATATTACATCTAGCAGCTTAAAAAAGCTAATTTTCACTTTAAACTGAATAAAGACGTGCGTGAACTACGTTATAATTTTTTGCAACGAATCTTATCGCACCGAGCTACACAATGCATTTGTAAGAGTGAGAAGGACAATCTACATCACTGATAGATAGTCTTTTTATTAAGTTCTCACACAAACAGCACAGGACTTTTCCTGTGCTGTTTGTGTAACATAATAAAAAAAGTAACCAAAATCATGATGAAGTCCTCCTGGCCGTTTCAACGGAGACTAACCAGGTGCGCGACATTTATGGTGCATACACAGCTGTGTGCGCTAACCATACTCACTCTCTAGATTATGGGGGTTCGTATGGAGAACATAGATTATGAGGGTTGCCTCGTTGGTCTATTGGTCAGTTTGTTCAACCGCTGATAATGGGGTCCTGGGTTCAAATCCCGGATCGGGCTACTAGTTGCTATTGGGGTTTCTCTAGCGAGAAAAAATTACAATAGCAGCCCGGAGTCAGGAAGTTGGCGGTGTTACGCTCATGTGCCTCATGTGCTCGTGTGTCTTATGTATCTTTTTAATTTGGTGTGCAATAAAGTGTTATTGTATTGTATTGTGCCTCGGAAAGTTTAGTCCTGCGCTTGACCTCGGTCCGGTTGTGTCGATCTGCCGTCCCACCTGATTATGAGAATGAGGGAAAAGAGAGTGCACCTGTGTTTGTGCACACACTTGTGCTAGTGTCCGTTGAGACTGGCCGCTGTAGTCGAAATTCGGCTAGGACATAAACCGGGACGGCAGACCGAAACAACCGGGAGAGTGCAGTCGTTCTACGGCTTAATTGGCTTCCTGAGCCCGCCGTGCCTCAGAAAGCCAATTAAGTGTAACACCGCCAACTTCCTGACTCCGGGATGCTATTGTGAATCCAAAATTATATGAGGTACAAGTAAAAAGTATTTATTTCAGCAAAAGACATCCACAAGGGTCAACATAACACCAGCGCTGAGTAGGTATTTTTAACTTATCTACTCAGCAACATGCTGAGTTGATACCTTTTTGGCTCGACACTGGGTGGTTTGCCAGGCAGGTTGCGGAAGTTACTAGGTAGGTAACCAATTCTGTTTAAATTTCTGACAATTTAGTTTGTACTAAGTATAGTTAACCGTTATTGCACTTACCTGTCACTCGTTCTAGTTTAGTTTCTTCCTCGGATGTATGGTAGTTCTAATGTGTCGTGTCAAATAAATCATTTCATTTTTTTTTTTTAATTTTTTTTTCATACTAAAATTGTAAATTCGAAAGATACTCTGTCTGTCTGTCTGTTACATTTTCACGCCTAAACGGCTGAACGGATCTTAATGAAATTAGGCAGGGAGGTAAAATGTATCCCTGGGACGGACGTAGGCTACTTGAAAAACGCGGGCAAAGCTGCGGTCAGCAGCTAGTCTCACTAATATTATAAACGTGAAAGTTTAGATGGATGGATAGATGGATGGATGTTTGTTCCTTTATCACGCCAGAACGCCTGAACGGATCTGGATGAAATTTGGCACAGAGATAGATTATAGTCTGGAATAGAACATAGGCTACTTTTTATCCCGAAATTCCCACGGGAACGGGAACTACGCGGGTGAAATCGCAAGGCGCTGCTAGTAGGTCTATAAATTTTGGTGCCCATTTGTACTTGGGTACAATAATGTACAGAGTTGAGCTACCTGTAGATTGTTTGCAACAGTCTGCAGGTAGCTCAATTATTTCAATTGTAAATACTAGTTTTCATTTAATTCTATTATTTGTTATTTTCTTTGTGCAGTATTTTTTTGAAGTTTCCTGTTCGTTGTGCAAATTTAGAGTTTTTGGAGGGAGTGTGAACTCATTACCCGCCGATTTCAACCGCTATCAGATAAAAGCTTTCCGATTGGTGTTATCTCACTATCACAGTAATATAATACTTTATCTAACGATTATGATATAAAAAAGGCTCGTGAATTTCGTAGATTATTACGTGAAATGATGTGGCTTGGAAAATCAACAGCTGTGTTGTACAACAAATGTTTTGTAAAACTGTGGTTTTAGAAGAAGAAGAAGTAGAAGAAAAATATTTATTTTTACCCAAAAATACAAACAGACTTACATACTAGGTAGATATTATTATATTATTAAAGTTAAAACTATACAAAAAACCAGAACAATTAATAAAAATAATAAAACCGGCCAAGTGCGAGTCAGACTCGCGCACGTAGGATTCCGTGCCATTATCTATAAAAACGGCAAAAAAATAAAGTTTTGCTGTATGGGAGCCCCGTTAAATATTTATTTTATTCTGTTTTTTAGTATTTGTTGTTATAGCGGCAATAAAAATACATCATCTGTGAAAATTTCAACTATCACGGTTCATGAGATACAGCCTGGTGACAGACGGACAGGCGGACAGACGGAAAAAAGGGTCCTCAGCATGTGTAGCCTTCGTTACCTCGATTTGAGGACGAGTGTGGGCGATATGCGGTAGCGATCTGGACCATGTGTGCTTCAACCTTTACCGTTACGTATCTTTTCCGTGACGTCATAAGATCACGCTGGTGTGTTTCAGTTAGCTGTGCGGATGTTGCCACGCCGACAAACACATTTGCAATTCCCTACACGGGTGTGCCGCTGAGTCAACACGTTTTGCAGTTGTGTGGACAAAGTTAAAGCCAATTTATTGCCGTAACACTTTTGTCATTTCAGAAAGTTCACTTTTAGGATTCTGTGATCGACTCTAGAACCCAAAATCTTATTGGCAACCAAAAAGATTTTTAATTCATGAAAACTTTACTCAAACTGTGTCAAAAATGACAGAAAACAACAAGGTAAGAACAATGTGACCACAATAATAAAGACATTACGCACAGTTGCACACGCGCAGCCAAAAGGTACAAATTCAAGTTCAAATACGGACGCAAGAAAAATTTAATTTGACGACCTCTGTGGCGCGGTGGGCGAAGGTCCGCCTGCGGCGTAAAAGGCTGCAGGTTCAATACCCGCCTCGGGACAAATGTTCAGGAAGTTTTGGTCGTTTTCTATACAATAAAAAAATATCTATGTATTGTATTGCATTGTGTATATCAGTTATCTAGTGCCCATAACACTATCTCTGCTTAGCTTGGGGCTAGATAAAGCTGTGTGAATTGTCCAGCATTATTATTTATTTCTTTACCTATTTAAAGGTGTCTAAGAATGTAGCTGTCGCGGTGTTTTATTTAGTTTTACCTACACCAATATTTATTAAACTACTAGCAGCGCCTCGCGGTTTCACCCGCGTAGTTCCCGTTCCCGTAGGAACTTCAGGATAAAAAGTAGCCTATGTCCTATTCCAGACTATAATCTATCTCTGTGCCAAATTTCATCCAGATCCGTTTTGCCGTTCTGGCGTGATAAAGGAACAAACATCCATCCATCCATCTAAACTTTCACGTTTATAATATTAGTGAGATGAGATGAGATTGGCACTTAATATAGTTACGTCACACAATACACAAATGGCACATAATATAATACCAACACATTTAAAAAATCTGAAAGCTGAAATCCTAATCATTATCATCAACCGAGACGCTTAAATTTGTGACTATTTTCTTATAATTTAAAGAACAAACTTCGGATTCCCTACATAATATTAGTAATTCACACTTCATGGGTACATGGATGTTTGTTAGTTCTTCACGTCAAAACTACTGAATAGATTAGGCTGAAATTATGTATAGGCGTAGCTCTAAAGGTGGAATAAAACATAGGCTACTTTTTATCCCATAAATCCGTTCCTATGGGATAGCCTTTAAACTTTTACACAGAAACAACGCTTGCAAAGCCGCAGTTTGAAGCTGGTAGATAATAAACGAGGCACCCAAATATACAGACCGCTTCAACCAAGGCCATGTTTCACCAAACCCTTATTTATAGCTGATCGGCGTAAGACTGACAATACAACAATTAGATTAAACCGATAGCTGTCCGTTATCGACGCTGAAGCTGATACCAACAAAGTGGATTAGCCGGATATATTAGTCATTCTCCGGGTCCGATCCATAGGGAGTTTTAACGTCACGATACGATGCCAAGCGAATCGTCTATAATCATCGTCATATCAGCCTTCACACCTTCAAAGCTGGACATAGGCCTCCCCTATACAACGCCACAAACGGCTGCTTAGGGCCAGGATATTCGAATTTAGCCAATTTTCGATTCAATTTTAAACGATCAAATATCCTTTGTTTTGATTGGACTAAAAGTTATGTTGTAGTTGGATTAACATTATTGATTATTCTATGGTTCAAAACACGATGTTTATCACTTCACCTGATGATAATAATTACGAAGAAAGGATAGTTTTTTGTTGTTTTTGTGTTTTGTGGTTGTACTTCTAGTGTATCAACGTTTTACTCACAAAAAACATGTCAAAAAATAGGCAACGACGTTTAGAAGAATATTCTATGGTTAGTTTTTCTCAAAACCTTTTTTAATTTTGATAATAAGCAAAAACTTGATTTTTGGGCTTGCGTTGCTGTGCCCTGTCTCACTCTTGTGAACACAAAATTCTATGCCTGTCCTTTTCACAAAATGGATCGAATATCCTGCCCTTAGGACAACGACGACGACAGCTTAGGACCGCCGGCCGTCTCCATCCATCGACTCCCTGCGACCGCTACAGTGTCGTCGGTCCATCGAGTTGATGGTTTCGCGTTGCGTCGGGGTCGCCACTCGAGAACTCCCCAGCGATTATCAGTTCTGCCAGTTATATGTAGTATGATCTACCAACCGCTATTTCCTTATTAACTCCGTCGTCTGAATATATTCGTTTTCCATTAACTTAATTACTCAGCAATTCCTGTGGATCCGGATCGAACTCGATTGTACCGGTTGGCGGTGCGGTTCTTTCAGCTCTGAAAATCTCAACGTCGCTTACAGCAGTAGTACTCTTTTGATAGTACAGTAACAAACTGAGCTATGTCGTTGCTTTCTTTCCGAATTTGGCTGACGCTCTATAGCGCGTTAACGAGCTTTCCCGAGGCACGGGGGTTTTACACACCAACTTCCTGGCTCCGACCTGCAACTGTGAATGAACCCTTTGTTACAATGTATTTTAAGGCGCATACCTGACACAAATAGCGCTGCCACCTACTTCATCATATGAAATTTCTTCTTTTATGACATCTAGAAATATTACATCTTTTTTAGCAAAATTGTTTTGTGTTATTATCAGTAGTACCTACTCTGTTGATAGTAATAAACTGATATGCTATATGAAAGACATCTATAAATATTATATCATTTTTAGCAATTTTTTTTTTGTAAATTTTTTTTTACCTGCTATTTTTGGAGTATTTGGGAAAATACGAAATTTTGTGCTAAAAATATTTTTTTTCCCCTATGCTCCCAAAATACAAATGAATCAAAGTTGATTTTATCATAAGTTCGTAGAAAATGGTTTACAATTTGCGGCAAATTACTTTTATGCATGCTTTATTGCTTGTGAAAGGCCGAAAAAAAATTTAAATCCACTACAAAAAATTAACCTCGCACCAACCCGTGACGAACCATCTTAAACTCCTATTCGCACCATCAACATCGTCAGCTAAAAATACCTTTCAACCGTCACCATCGCAAACCGTCATTCTAATCAAATTTAAAATTTGAATTGGTAATTTTAATCACCACTGAGAGTTTCAGCGGAGCTCCTAAAACTTTTCTAGGGCATTTGGTTACCCTCTGAAGATTATGAAATTAATAACAGTGGATTACGAGATTTAAATTCTGTTAAGAGACTTAGTTTTTCGCTTTTATGTTATACTAGTTTCTGAGGCGATCCCCTTGTTCTGTTAAAGTCAGATTATGTGTGGATTGTCAACATTATTTATCTCACTTCTCACTAATATTATAAACGTGAAAGTTTAGATGGATGGATGGATAGATAGATAGATGGATGTTTGTTCCTTTATCACGCCAGAACGGCAAAACGGATCTGGATGAAATTTGGCACAGAGATAGATCATAGTCTGGAATAGAACATAGGCTACTTTTTATCCCGAAATTCCTACGCTGCTAGTTTTTCAATAAAATGTTGAATACAAATGTCAAAAACAGGAAGAAACAGATTTGATAACGATAAATTTATTGTGGGCAGTATTTTTACGCAAGTTGAGATAAATTATTTCTTCAAAATTTAATTATACTAATCACACTATTACTTGGAGCCACCAGCGCTATAGTCCGTAAGAGGTCCCAAAGATTTTCGGTTGAACCGACTAGGGTTTCGCGGCTTAGTTGGTTAGAGCACACCCGTACTGAGGGTGGGGCGCGGGTTCGAGTCCCGCCGAAACCGGAAATTTTCGGGAACTTATTTCATTTCTTAATCACACTTATTATTAAAAATGCAATAGTTTGGATATTTGTAACCTCTTCACGCCAAGACTACTGAATATAATAACGGTCATAGAGGTGAAATTTTGCATAGAGGTAGTTCTAGGCCTGGAATATAATATAAGGTATTTATCCTACAAATCAATTCCAATGGGATGGAAATAACCTTTAATCATTTCCACAGAAACAATGCGTGTAAAGACGCGGACAGCAACTAGTTTATAATACGAGTGTGTATGTAGTACGGGTCCTTCTTTCTTACTCTTCTTACTCGTAGAACAGAAAGTAAACAGCCCCGGGAAGTGCAAAATATCAAGTATACATGACCTAAATAGCAACCGGGTTCGTAGGATCTCGCGGTTGGAATGTGGCCAAATCGATCAGATTAAATTTAATCCGCTACGGCTGATTTAGCCTAAAGCCTTTTAAACTTTATTCGGGACGTCTCAGAGACCTTAGGATGAATTTCGCATAGTTTGCTAACACTATAAAGTATTTGATTCCATCCATACATTAGTGACTTGCGCCAGTACCGGATGGCTAAGGGTTTTCACAGTACCACAGCAGCAGCGGTTCAAATATTTTAATATAAACTCTATTAAACATATACAGGGTGTTGCGTATATTTTATATTTTGTTTATAACCTGAGGTTTCGGAGGTTTTTCAGCTTCCATGGTCACATGGTTCCATGGTCGGTTAAAACAGTGTTTGATTATGAGTTCTCGCGAAAATAACCTTAGAATATACTATGTACAGGGTGTGTTGTAACGAGTGGATAATCTTTTACCTACGAGTAAGGGGCAATCATAACTGTTAGTAAAAAATGTAACCAGTAAAAGCCTCACGGTTTTAGAGTATTCGAAAACTTAGAGACGTTTTAGTTTTTTTACCCTTGTCCATTCTTTTGGATGTCAAGGTCACTAATCAAGGAATTTTCTCAATCTGTTTGTTTTATAGCATTCTTGGATAACTGTACTATCAAATCTAGCCGCCAATTGTGTGCCAAAGGAATAGTTTTTTTTGATGTGTGTTATGCAATTTTTTTCCCAAAAGTTTGATATCCTGCGGTTTACAAAAAAATACTTGCCCTCTTCATTGTGATTACGAAATGGTTATAATACTTGGTATTCACAACTTTAAATGCAAAGGATTATACCTTTTAAGATGGCTAAGGGTAATTTTTTCAAATTAAAGTATGATTTTTTACTTATTGAATTAGAATTTAGCAAACAAAATTAATTGCAATAGGGAATTTAATAAAACTAGAAAATTAAAAAATAGACATTTAAAGTACCTACATTTATTGCATTAGAATTTTTTACAGTAAGTGCTAAAAATTGCTTCCCTTGTTTGAGAAAATTTGTATGCAAACAATGTTTTTTTCAATGTCCTATTTGGCTTTATTTTCTTGTTTTAGTAAACTCTCTAGCTATGTTATTAATTTTGTGCTCAAAATGACTACCACTTGGCACGTATGCATTTTCAGTAGCATTTTTTACTGGGTACAATTTTTTATTTTCTATTCATTAATACCCGTTGTTATAGGATTATCCGCTCCTTAAGCCACACCCTGTACTTTTAAATGGTTTTGAGTGAATCGTTGAATTTAAACAGTTCAACTTTGATAGGTCAGCGGTACTAAACGAAAACTTTTTTAGTTTTTGTATTATTTTAACCCATACTAGCCGCTCAGATCACTAGTCACCCTGTTCGGTTTGACGGAGTGATAAATGACGTCACAACACAAGTCACCTTGCTAACCTCCAACCCTCCTCTCCTCCCGCCTGCAGTAGTTTGCATGGGAAATGAAGTGTCAGGGAAGGATAGATTGCCTTCTGCTAAAACCATTTCGGGCTACATTGTCGCATAACTTTATAATACACCAGCTTCAACCCGCGAACTCGCTCGCACTTTTTTTCAACGATGGTGTCTAGACACCATCGTGTGTGTGTGTTCACATTGATCGAAATTACACCAAAGCTAAATGTATTTTTTTTTCTGACGATTAGCAAAAGTGGAATTGTTTGGATGTATGTATACATCCGAACATAGAAACAATTCCTCTTGAGAAATCAACGAATATATGAAAAAAAAATCATTTTTTTTTTTCATTTATATTCGTTGATTTCTCTGTCAATTTTGGAGCGACTTCGAAAATTATTTCGCTAATGTATAGAAAATGATCTCGGTCCCATAAAAGTTTTATTTTCGAGGTATCAAAACCGAAAAACTTACAAAACTGTAATAAGGAATTTGAAGTTAGTTTTAGATTTTTCAAAACAATCAAAATATTTAGTAAGCGGATCTTTTATCGTTAATGTATAACGACGGTTTTATAAAATGTAGTTATAAAATTAAAGATACAATATATTTTCCTTTAGTTGAGCTACCTGTAGATTATTTGCAACAGTCTGCAGTTAGCTCAATTGCTTCAATTTTAAATACTGGTTTTTATTTAATTCTATTATTTGATTGTAATTTTATTTGTTAATAACGACTTACACCTTTTTCCTTCCTCAGCTACAATACATTGTACTTAAAATGTTCGATTTTCCCCTTTGCATTCCCATACTTTTTTCCTATTACTCAAAAAGCCCTGCAAAAGAACCTACACGTATAAAAGCAACCATATTATTTTTATGGTAAACCATAAAATATTACGAGGAACAGAATTTAGATATGAAACCGAAGAAATATGAGCGATATTCCAAGTGGGATTCATAAACGGAATTTGGAAAATATTAAGAAAATATTGTTTCGTTTACGCTGAGACGTCTGTTTTGTTTATTCTGGACGAAAATTGGCCTTGTTTTGGTCTACTGTTGAATATTTGATTGATAAGATAATTAAGATGAGAAAAACAAGACAGAGGGCTTAGTACGATTTGTACGCATTATTTTTCGAATACTTCCATCGACTTCGAGTACTTCCTATACATTTAGCGCCTTCTAGCGCCTCTACCGAATCGAGAGGAACTCCTTATCGTAGTATGACAACGTTCCAATTGTTTCTTACAAACTCGATGATAGTTTTCGAATGATTTTGAGTGTTTTTTTGCAATTTGACATGACAGTCGTCTCTCGGTCAGAGAAATGCCTTCAATTGGTGCTTCAAGGAAAATAAGAACACACGGGAAACATTTCACTCTGTACTTCCACCGAATCTAAGTATTTCCTTTGCGTCCTATGAGCGTACCTACCAAGTCTAACCCAAACACGTCAATCATAGAGGTAAAACACGCTCACTCAACAATTCTCTTGATTTCGAAGATAAAAACGAATCTAGTATGTATGTGTGAGTTGACAAACATAATTACAACTTCAGTGCTTTCCCGCATAGCACGCATACGAATAGGAAAACGAGACTTATTTATCGCGTTTTTTGGCTACACTTCGTTTGTGTCTAGGTTCTAGATCATTTTAAGCCTTTTACGTGGAAGACATCAATGGTTATATTCAATGCTTATATTTTGAATAATTAATAGATAATAAATAAGCACACACTAGATTTTTGCACTAACGTTGCTCTGCTCTGTCCCGCTCCTATAAACGCAAAATCCTATGTCTATAATTTTCACAAAATGGCGTCATAGATCGCACCCTTATCGTGAATATTGAAAAAGATTCTATTGTTCTTTTGGTGTTACCAAAACAAGTGATGTAACCGGATCCTCGATATCTCTTATCCCAAACAAACAAGCTTTTCATCAAAGCAAGGTTCAAACAGTTCGCCAGAGTAGAGTATTCAATTTCAAAAAGGTCGGAAAGCTTTTTATTTACCCTTGTAAGAAAATTGTGGTACAAGCTTCTTGTAGATTTCTAACTTGATAGGTATATTTAGAGGTGGAAACACAATACTTCTAAGGTTTTTGTATTATACTGCGTAAGCCTTCGCACGATGGGTAATTTCTAAGAAACACACAATACTTCTAGGGGAATAGACAAGTGGTATTTTATTTTTCTGTAACTAACGATGGCTAGAATCGAAAATGTAGCTAAAGAAAAAAGTTTCGGAAATTCGCGGTACATTTTTTTTTATTTTAGGTAAATAATGCTGGACGATTTACACAGCATACAACAAAAAAATTAGTTGTAGTTAAGTTAGTTTATATATATACCTATATGTCACCGTAAAATTATAAAAATCCTAGTCACTTTATAATTTTGAGCCATGACAGAGATGATCGTTTTGGCGCGCCATTATTTTATTCAAACTTTAAAATTAGTTTTTATTAGTAATACCTGGCCCTGAAGAAATATTAATTACACTGCATTATTTTTATCAGACAATACGTTAAAATTATTTCCCAGTAGTAATCAAGTAGCCTATTTATGAGATAACATATTAAACTGCATAGGTAAGGTACCTTCACAATTTTTATCTGCTCATCAAAAATGCTTTAAAGTAGTTGTAAGTTTTTTTTTAACTTGAAAGTTACCTAGACCTAGAAATCTACTCAAACATTGAAATAAGTTGCTTCAATCTATCCTTTACTTATTCCTAACTTCACCGTTAATTTAAAGCGATGTGACCACAAGTGGGGTTCAACTACTAAACTGTACTATGAAAGTGAGATTAAGACAAGATTTATAACTAGTCCCAAGTGTTACCAGAACATTAATCATGGTTTCAACGTTACCCAGAAAATTAGCATTGAATTCAAAGCATTTAAGTAAAGTTAAGTTCGTCAGAGGCTAGTGGACTTAGGCCTCCGACAACTGGCGTTCTCACTTTAGTATCGAAGGTCTTTAAGGTCGTTCAGATGCGTTTTGGGATATCAGGGTGGAACAAAGTGCAACAGCTTGGCGGCTTTTTGACTCTGTACAGTATCTTGTAGGTCTTTCTTGACTTGACTCTCCAACATCAGTTTGGGGTTTGACAGGGTACCCTGTCAATCTAAATATTTTACGTTATATTTTCAAACCTCAGAGCAATAACTAAATATTGCTCTGAGTTTCAAACACTCCGTGTGTTGTCAAAATGGAATAGACCGTTCTTAATGTCAATATCCGAAAACGTTTCATTCAGTACGAATCCGTCACCGTCTATCACATTCTCATCGCGTTCCGACTATGTATGTATTGTAAGTGAAAGCCTGATGCAGTCGAATTTATAAATTTCAAGCGCATTAATTTCTACTAAGTTTCGACAAAAGAGAATGATTGTGAACCCCTCTGGCATCACTGTGTGAGTTTGTAAAGTCGGTTTGCCATCCCATTGGATTCATGAGAGTGAATTAATAAATAATGATGGACAATTCACACAGCATTATCTAGCCCCAAGCTAAGCAGAGCTTGTGTTGTGGGTACTAGATAACTGATATACATAATAGAATACACTACATAGACATATATTTTTTTATTATACATATAAAACGACCAGAACACCCTGAACAAATATCTGCAGATCGTACAAACATTTATGCCGAGGCGGGAATCGAACCCGAAATCTCCTTCGTCGCAGGCGGATCTCCGCCCACCGTGCCACCGAGGTCATCAATTGCCGTCCGTAACACCAATTCAGATTACGCTGAGCGGACGCCTATTTCGGCGCAGGGTCATGGAGAGAGAGGCACCTTATTTTTACTACCACCCTTTGTGCCACTTACCTCCATGTTAAACTGTTTTTGTTTTCCGTTTGTTTATTTTATACTTGATTTTTTTCACCTGTGTCGATATAAATGATTATTATATTCTATTGTATTCTATACATAAGTGATATTATAACGAGATAGTGATTTCTTTTCGCTTGTAGACAAACAATTGAAGTTGACGGAAAATCAATTTATACCTTTTTCTTCTTTGATAAATATATAAGAGTTTAAAATTTGATTTGCTTAGGAGCTTATTTTGCAAGCCAAAAGAAATAAACGTTTTTGATCTCCGATATTTGCGCATTCACTTGTGCACTAAATGCCCTGCGGACTTGGCTAATAGTCTTCGAAATTGGACCAGAAGGACATTGTAAGTAAACAGGTTCACAAATTAAAACAAACCAGGTCACTATTTCAATGATTTTAAGAAACACTGGGTTGGTTTTCCGAAGCCGCCAAGCTCTAGCTGGTTAGTCCAAAGACTCGCAGAAAACAAAAGAGGAAAAGCATTGTTAAAACGACCTAATTGGAAGACGCGATCTACTTTCAGAGCATTTAAAAAATTCAAAGAGAAAAAGCTGGTAAAGTGCGTGTCGGACTCGCGCAGGAAGGGTTTCGTACCATTATCTATAAAAACGGCAAAAAATCATGTCTGTTGTATGGGAGCCCCATTTGAATATTTGTTGAATATTTTTATTTAACTATTTATTTTTAAGTGAATGTATAACTTAATATTCCGTGAATATTTCAATCGTCTACCTGTTGCCGTTATCAATATCGAGCAAAAACGAGCAAAAGTATGACGTTTGCTGTTTATTCTGTTTTTTAGTATTTGTTGTTATAGCGGCAACAAAAGTACTTCAACTGTGAAAATTTCAACTCTAGCTATCACGGTTCATGAGATACAGCCTGGTGACAGACGGACGGATAGCGGAGTCTTAGTAATAGGGTCCCGTTTTACACTTTGGGTACGGAACCCTAAAAATAACAACTTCTTGCGCCCTTCATCTCATTTAAGAGATATGAAATTGAGTGTTGACCGGCAACACGGAAAGTAATGTTACGTGTTACAGAACGAGCGTTCATGCTCCCAGTACGGGGAAAGAAGGCATTCGCAACTAGCAACGAGACGGACATTAGCACACGGCGTAACGTATCATGTTCGCTGCGAATGCATATTACACCCCGTAACAGTAACACCGGTACTGGTTAGTACCCTCACCTCCTCACCTCAACAGCCTTTAATGGTCCACTGCTGGACGCAGGCCTTCCCCTGATAATCGCCTAATGTGAAAGCTTAGTACCCTGCCTTATGTCTTCTTACGTACAATTTATGGCAGAAGAAAGATATTTCCAAATGATATTATTATACAGGGTGGGGCAAATTTTTGGCCCCATAAGGGTAGCTACCGTTCCTTTTGTAGTTAGAAGGTTTTGTTCTTAGGAACCTTCTATTTTATTTTGAAGAAAAAAATATTGTCATTTTTAGTTTTTTGAAAATAAGTACGGTTTGCCCAAAAAATGATATTTGTCAAAAAAAATTATTGGTCTTAATTTTTTGGGCAAAGAACAAAACCTTCTAACTTTCTTCTTAATTTTTTGGGCTAAGAACAAAACCTTCTAACTACAAAAAAAACGGTAGCTACCCTTAAGGGGCCAAAAATTTGCCCCACCCTGTATATAGGATAGAAATAAAGTGATTTTTCTTTGTCTTTGACAGTCGATGGCTTTTAATTACGTAGTGAATGATAATAGAGTACCTATCTTGAATGTTATTAGAGAATATCTTCTCGGAAGAGCTTTTCTCGATTCGTTGAACGAAAGATAATAATGATCTTGCCGCGTGTGCTAACGATTATCACCGTATTTTGTTTTTTTTCTATTATGTAGGATAAAAGCTTTAACAAGTAGGTATATATTTATGGTGGTAATACTATGAAAATAGAAAAGCGGTCCAGTGCCCGACCGCAGTAGTGGTTGGACCGTCCAACCACTACTGCGGTCGGGCACTCACGTTGATTTTGTGTAAATGCATCAGAGCATTTGGAAATTTACCTTAAACTTTTTCAAGGGTTAGGTAGTTTATGAAAACTAAAAAAAATGCGCTTTGCAGCGAACTAACTTGACGAGGAGAACTTAGGAACGTAGTTCGTCAGTCCCGAAGACATAATATTAAATTATTCATGAATCCGAATACGCAAAAAGCTATTCTTGTCGTCAAACAAACTAAACACATAATTCAAAGCATGGTCTCAAAGGTATTTTCTATAATCTTACAAATATTGAAAGTTTGTTATTCAACCCCCAAAGTCGACGCCCCAAGGACGACCTCTGTGGCGCGGTGGGCGAAGGTCCGCCTGCTACGCAAGAGGTTTCGGGATTCCTGCCTCGGGACAAATGCTTATACGATCTGCAGATATTTCTTTCGGGTATCGATTTCACTCAATACTATCTATACTAATATTATAAATGCGAAAGTGTGTTTGTTTGTTTATTTATTTGTTTGTTTGTCCTTCCTTCACGCTCTTATTAGTTAGGCAACCAATCGGTTTGATTTTTGGCATGGAGTTAATTGAAGGATGGAGAGTAACATAGGCTACTTTTTATCTCGTAAATAAGTTCCCATGGGATAGAAATAATCTTAAACAACGCGTGCGAAGACACGAGCAACAGCTAGTGTATAATAATAATGTATGCCTATGTATTGTATTGTATTATGTACATCAGTTATCTGGTACCCATAACACAAGCTCTGCTTAGCTTGAGGCTAGGCTAGATAATGCTGTGTGAATTGTCCAGCATTTATTTATATATAAAAGTGGTTTGAATGTTGGTATATTCCATTTAAAATTGCGTTAAACTTAACGTATTCGTATTCATATTCGTCTCTAAATGGGGTCATTCCCAACGTCTCACGTGAGCCGGCCTATACGTTTCACGCATGACTATTCCCAGTGCCAGAGACACGTCTATTCTTAGTATCAGAGACACGTCTATTCTCAGTGTCAGAAACAATGTATTCCCAGTGTCAGAGACACATCTATTCTCATTGTCAGAGACAGTGTATTCCCAGTGTCAGAGACACGCCTATTCTCAGTATCAGAGACACGTCTGTTCCCAACGTCTCACGAGAGTCAGTGCATCGTGATTTACAATCTAAATCATATATTATCTACTTTCAATTTTTTTTCTCAAATATAAAATAAAAATACTTTTAATAAAGAAGATTCTGGAAAGTATTATCTTGAGGAAGCGCAACCCGGTCGTTGCCATCATCGACCTAAATTTTCTGACCCAAGTACACCCGTAATTTCATTATGTGGTCACTAATATAATAAGATTCCCATGGGAGAGGACCCAAGTCACGGACATCGTTCTGGTCACACTAATATTTACTTATAATTGCAAAAGTTTGGATGGATGGATGTTTGTTACTTCTAGATGCAAAAACTACTGAATGGATTGGGATGAAATAAGCATAGATAATAGACCTGAAAAAAAACCATAGGCTACTTTTGATCCAATAAATCGGTTCCTATGGGATAGAAATAATCTTTAAACGTATATAATATAAATGTATATATCATATGTATATAATTACAATGCATGCGAATCCGAGGGCAGAAACTACATATAAATAAACTTTCTTACCACAAAAAGAGGCTCAGGAAACTTTGGCTACATTTTTCTGGTTACATCAAAAAGGTTAAGTCCCAAGGAACCTATTACTGAACGAGTATTTTCGGGATTGTAAGGTCGAAAGTTGTTTGGCGAAACTAATCCGCAGAATGACCACGTATTAGGTTACATTGGGGGCGTGGGGCGTACAAAAATCGACTTTCAGAAAATGGGTTTGACATAGGTTTGGATGTGTAGAAACAAATGAAGGGCAAAGCTTGTCACAAAGCCTTATAAGATTTTGTTGATTGCAGAGGCTGGTTAGCAGACTTTTATGATTCATTTATTCATTCCTTATGATTATGTATGTGCTAATGTGAACCCAAACAGTAACAGATTGGTGGCCAATTATGGGCAAAAGAAACGTCGGACCCACCCACCTTGTAGGTGGGTCGATGACATAGCACGCGTCGGGGGGCGTCAATGGAGGCGGTTAGCACAGGACCGTGGTGGATGGCACAAAGTTCGGGGGGGTATACCCAGCAGTGGGTAAAACCGGCGGCGGATGATGATGATGTATATGCATGTACAGTACGACCATTTTAATAAGTCGCCTCGGCAAAATTCGTCTGCATAGAAGACTACATTTCAACCCGATTGATGACGAATGCCAACGCCTTTGAAATAATAGACTTTATTGCGTTGAGTTAAGCTTTAAAGTCAACAAAAACACGAGGCTCATGCTAGCTAACAAAAACAAAGCTCAAGCTATCTTGCTCATATGATAAGTACACCGGAAGACAAAAAAGGACCAGCGTATTATCATATGTATCCCACTCAAAATACTACTCGCGAATGTCGAGATAGCACAGACTTCATGCGCGTAGCCATCACTTGGGCAGGATTTTTTCGCGCCTACCAAAATTAAGACTTCTGCGCAAGTACATCGGTATAATTTATTTTCGTGGTCGACCTGTATAGATATATGTTTGTAAATGCTAGTCTTAGGTATATTATATAGTGTAGGTAGCTACATATAAACTTTTGATACAAAGCTAAGAGAGTAAGAAAGAAATGGAAATAGAACTTCAATATTCCACAGTATAAAAAACAAAGAACCAAAGTAATTGTCTACTTCAAGTTCTCAGACGCTATTATTTACGGCCTGTAGGTAAATTCAGTAATTAACCAAACCCTAGGGAGCAATTAACCACTGGACTACGAAAAGTACAGGAAGCATGTCCTCAAAGGAGCTTATAAAGGCATATTGTCTTTACCAAGCGGACCTAGATGTCGACTACATGTACCACTACATATGTATGTAATTAGCAGTATTTTAATACAATACATTATACTTTTTGCACACCAAGAAAATACAAAAATACTGGAAAAGAAAAATAACGGAGTTGCACAATTCCTTGGCCTTATCGCTATGAGTTATCTCTTCCTGACAACCTTGGAAGGGACACAAAGCCGTTGTACACGTGGCGTATTACAAATACATAATAATAATAATAATATAATAATATAGCCTTTATTCAAACTATTATATACATTTACATTATTTACAATTTTTCACACCTAGTTTGTTTGCCGCTTGGCACAGGCCTCCCCCAGCCTCCTCCATTCCTCCCTGTCCTGAGTTTTTCTTGTCCACGTCCTGCCTGCTCCTTTGACAAGCTCATCTGCCCATCGAGTGTAAGGTCTGCCCTGATTCCTTTTCCCTTCTCGGGGGAACCATGTTGTTAGGTTATTACAAATACATACAATACAATAATATAAAATACATAGATACTACTAATTAATGTAAATAACAACTTTTATGTAGTATATTCTATAAAAAATATACTATATACTGGGTACTAGAAAAATCTAGTACCCAGTAAATAGTATATTTTTTATAGAATATACTACAAAATAAAATTTTTGTAAGCCTAAAGAAACTATATACCTACATTACAAAACGTCATTGATTTCAGATTTAATTTTTAACCCTCGATCGAAAAAAAGGCTGGCTTTTAAGTTTGACAGTGTATGTCAGTCTGTATGCCTGTGTGTGGCATACTAAAGCCCAATCGGATAGAACAGTTTTAATTTTTATTCGTTTTTTTTTAACGTTGACGTCATCAGAATGACCTTTGTTTGATAAAAATCCGTGCAGCTTTTTAAAGGCCTTTACAATTCTATTAATTCCTAATAACGCACAAGTTTTGCACCTCAATCAAGCTACCTTATAGCAATTAAAAGTTATTCCCAACTCTACTTCATTAATCATTGAGTCGCAAATCCAGTAATCCCGGACAGACAGCCGTGATGTATGGAAAGTGGAGCGTGAACAAAAGGCAACTTGTTTCAAACAGCGGCCGCAACTCCAGTGTTGCCACTGCAGGTTTTAATTTACGATTGTATTGCCAGCGAACTTGAATGAGACTGCGAGGGACAGTACCTAGTTATTTATTATTTAAACGAGTTCCGTAATTATGGATATTTCAGGGAAGTCATCCTGTCATCATAAGTAATGCGTAAAAGGCTCTTCTTTATGGAAGACTAGCAGCGCCTCGCGGTTTCACCCGCGTAGTTCCCGTTCCCGTAGGAATTTCGGGATAAAAAGTAGCCTATGTCCTATTCCAGACTATAATCTATCTCTGTGTCAAATTTTATCCAGATCCGTTCAGCCGTTCTGGCGTTATAAAGGAACAAACATCCATCCATCCATCTAAACTTTCACGTTTATAATATTAGTGAGATATGGAATAGCAACATAGCCTCACGCACGTGTTATAAGGAAGGTAGGCTAAGTTGCTATTTGAGTTAGCTTGCTCAAATTTAATGGCAACATAACATTATAAGTAGTAACTGGTAGGTTATAACAAATGTGATGTTATTTTCCTTTACAGTCACTTATAACCTCCTCTTTTGTTTTTCACTTCGTCGGTTAAAAAGAATTTCACTAGGAGTTCTGATAAAACCTCTTGATATAATTTCCTGGCTTGATGATTCCGAAGGTTACTAAACGCCATGTTTGTTAAGTGGTTCGGTATTTAGGCTGTTACAAAACGAGGCGGTACCCCGACGCACACTACCGCCACCCCAATTTATTTTATTATTACTTCAAACAAAGAAATTTTTAAAAAAACATTGGGTAACAGTTTTTTTTTTAGGCCAAGATACGAAGTTGCTCTTGGTGGCTACCAATTTCTGTTTTCGCATCTCTGCCTATACAAAATAAAACTATTACAGATGTATTAAAAAAAACTTGAAAAAGCTCACAGAATACCACGCAGACTGTAGTAGTCGTAGTAATGGCTAGGTATATATGTGTGCAGTGCAGGCAATATGAATTTAGTTTCTAAGTTTCATGTACCTAACCTTTATGTGACTTATGATTTGCGTTTGTTCTATTGTTTATTATTTTCACGTGCCTACCTACTCTCTACTTGTATTTGTGTCTATGTATGTAAATATACCTATCTAAAATACCTATTTATTATTATATCTGTAAACCTGTATGTACCTGTTAGCCAAATAAATGTATCTTTATCTTGTGGTAGGTATCACAAATTGCTCAATGGTTTTCTTAAAAATTCATTTGCTAAACGTAATAGTTAAATAAAATAGGTGGCGGCGCAAGTGTGCGTCGGAGTACCGCCTTATCAAACAATCCAAACCTCTGCATTTTAGTAGACATTATGGGAACATGGAATTGTAAATAGGTCGTTTCTTTTCACCAAATGGAATACGTGATTCATCTCCTGTCTTAGCTTTGTCAATTTGAATGAAATCTTTTACGTAAACTCTAAAACTAAGCCGCTTTTTCTTTTGTTATCACAAGGGAATGCTTAAAGGGGCTGGATAGTCAAAATTAGCAAGAGTTTCACATTAAAAATACAACTAAAACGGTTGGTTAGCTTTTGTGTCCAAGAATAAAGATATTATCGTTTACTTCTATTTTATTGGAGTAAAGTTTCATAGCCCAGAAACATGGATAAAAGAAAAGGATTTTGTTATTAGTGTTGGGACAGGTACTGCCACCCAACAGTTGCTGAATAAGTGTCTTTGTCTTCGTCGTGATAAGAATAAATAAATGATAAATAGTCCTCTACTTGTATAAAACACTAGTTACTGCTTGCGATTTCGCCCGCGATTTTTAAGTATCCTATATCCGTCCCCAGGACACCTCCTATTTCATTACAATTCAGACATACCTCTACATTGATATTATTTTCGATAAAAGTTCTAACACCCGCATCGTCTTCGAGTCGAGTTCGAACGCTCGTTACGTGAACGGAGCGCACGTCGTCGGTAATTTAACTGAAGGGTCCTTGTGAAGCTCACGCCACGCACTTTGTCTTCGTACAAAGAGAACATACAAGGAGGATCGTAATGAACTACGCCTTGTTTGATAAAGTCGATCGACAGTTATTTTCGCGTTCATCACTGAGCAAGGTATTTGCAAGGCGTGCTTTTAAAATGCTGAAGAAATTAAATTTAGTTCAACACTTTAATAATAATAAAACATTTATTTCAGGCAACGTTAGTCTAGTACAGGATGTAAAATACTTAAAAACTACGGCCCATATAAAATACATACCTTGTTCTAACATACATAAAATACACTACAATACTATTTATTACCACGTAAAATCGGCGACGTGTGACACGCGATATGTGTGGCGACTGGTAATCGTCCGCTAAAACGCCGGAACAGCACATTCTTCGGCCAGAATTCTTCCTTAGTGAAGGTCGAAATACTTTGACTGCGACCAACGCATACGACACACGTACGACAGCTCCTTGCAAAGCGACCGCATTGCTACAGCTTGGCAATGAGCGTGTTTAGGCAGTGAATCGAAGTTGCCAAACTACCAAAATCTATTTTCGATTCACTGCCTGAACTAAATGAATAAAACTATAACAGACGCATTAAAAAAGCTTATAATAGGTATCACAAACTGTGCGATGGATTTTTGAAGTTTCCTTTGTTAAACGGAATCATAAAATAATGTAGGTGGCGGTGCTAGTTTGACTGGGGTATGCGCCTTAATCTTGCTTCGAACGATCGCTTTGTAGTCATTCCATAAAAGCTCGCTTATTTTTTGACAAATTTGCGTTTTGACTAGTACCAGTAGCAGATGAACAGACTTTAATTGGAAACTCTGGTAAAGAGATGAATAAAATTATAACAAAAGTATAAATTAAAAAGAATAAACAGTGTTTTTTTATCGAATAATATTGTTGCATCGCAAAATGCTGCAGAACTTTTTAACCTCACAAAAGATCCTCGTCGGCGTATAAAAGGAATTCCCTTGAATAAACTTTATTGTTCAAGGCATCTCGGGTCAAGTCTTTCGAATTGAAGAATAATTAATTAAAAACACAGAAATAAAAGGGATTCAACCGGAATTTCTCGTTTTTGTTTACCCTTTTCAGGCTTCAAGAAAATTGGACACCTGATAGCTTCCTGCTTAGGAAATAACAAAAACCACGTCCTATTGTTTCGGCTTTAGAGTGTATTTTTGAGTACTCTCTTTTTAATAAATAAAACCGGAATGGTATTGTTTTCTATCATTGCCCCAGTTATAAGGTTTTGGTTAGTAAAAACAAACTTCCTATCAACGTGAATTTATGG
Source organism: Eupithecia exiguata (assembly GCA_947086465.1). NCBI lineage: Eukaryota > Metazoa > Arthropoda > Insecta > Lepidoptera > Geometridae > Eupithecia > Eupithecia exiguata. The sequence goes on along the minus strand of OX352244.1, from coordinate 3,279,268 downwards.
AATTCGAAGAACTACCTAGGCACTTGACTGGCGAAACTTAGCCGATCGAGCTAAAATTTTACATAGATTCTTAGGAATTTCTTTTGTGTTTTATAAAGATCATCCAACGAAAATACTGAAAAAATAACTTACGCTTAAAGTATATCACACAATCGGTTAACAAGCAAACATGCGTTGAATTATCCTCAAAAGATAGCAATAGTAATTTACACACAACCTCTGGGGCATGAAAAAGAGGAAAAATGTTAAAAAACAAGATAACGTTAAGTAGGTACTCGCGGAACCATGAAACGCGTGTGGTAATCTGAGCTTGCACTCGTAAACCTGAGGTTTATTAGCTGTAAAACCACTTCTGAGTCTTCATTTAATAAGCATAAATAAATAATGCCATAGACATAGCACTATTCGTCAAGAAACCTCATCTCTAAAGGGACTTGTAATTCATGGGTTATGACAAGATGTAGGTAGGCATGTCTAATAGTTATTTGTTAAAAAAATTAAAACCGACTCGAATTTCGGTAAATAGTATTCATCTAAGGTTCGCTTGAGTCCTAAGACCCAGAGTTTTTCGACTCCAACGTCACTTGACCTAGCGGTGCAATTAGTAGCGCATCCCGTACTGAGAGAGGGTTGGGTTCAAGTCCCGTCAACGTCGAAATAAAAATTGAGACATTATTAAATTTTCGTAGATATCTACGTAGATGTCTACGTTTAAATTCCAGAATAACCTGACTACAACAACGAAGGATTCATAAAAACCTTTTAACAATCAGTGCAGAAATCACCAAAATTGTTGGACATAGTCGTGATTCTTTTAAATATTTATGTTACTAGTTTTACTACGTTTCACGGGATAAGTACTAATCCCTCGGGAATACTGTTTTTATGAGACCAACTCGGTTGATCATTTCTATACAAAAGTGCATGATTTTTTGTTATAGTGCTAACCCGCACTCTGGGTATCTCTAAGAAATGAAATAAGTCCCAAAAATTATCGGTTCGAAACGTATCGTTATCCCGTCGAAACCGATAATTTTTGGGACTTATTTCATTTCTAAAAGTGCATGAATCAACAAAATCGGTTTACAAATGGCGGAGATATTAAGTGACATACGTACATAAAAAAACAGAGACAAATTGAGAACTTCCTACTTTTTTAAAGTCAGTTAAAAAAGTAGATTATCAATCTAAGTTCTTACCGAATCTCATTAACATATTTTTAGTGCTACAAAAGGAAACAGTCAATCAGTGTGACTTTCGTAATAATCTTTAATGGTGTGATAATAATCATCATCATCATCAGCCTATATCAGTCCACAGCTGGACATACCTCCCCTAATGAGCGCCATAGCGCCCTGTCTTCAGCTTGCCGTATCCAGCATCTGCCAGTAGTCTTTCGCAAATCGTCATCCCACTTGGTCGGAGGGCGTCCTTCACTACGTTTGCCGAGTTGCGGTCTCCACTCAAGAACACGTGATATTAATGTATCACGCTATCTCCCAAAAGCCCCCTACAGGCATCAAGGTAGATAACATTAGATCTTTAAAATTAGTACCTACATGTGAAAGCGACTTTTGTCGAGAGTACAGTTACCATCGCTATTTCAAGCGCTTCCGACTGCCGTTCCCGTTTTGGGAATGACCCAAATGGCTTTAAAATACAATTTAATATGAATCAATACTCTAAACCGCTCCAAAACTTCGTTTATTTCTTCAGCAAGGCTTGTTAAACTTGTTTATAATAGTCTTCTGCTTATTTATTGTGAGTTTTTTTGCTATTTACTATCTCTGTAACTACGGCACCGGCATCTTCTCCGGAAATTCTGCATTTTTAAGCATAAATTACTACGTTTTGTCTATGTAGCATCAAAGCAAAGCTGTAGACAGAAAATTAATACAAATTAGGAAATAATTGGTAAATGGAATATTAGTAACAAATTTTTTTATAATTACGTGAGTTGCGTAGGTAATTATAAAAACTTCGCTGTACTTTTAAGCGTAGGTATTAGAAATATTTTTATTTCTCTTTATTTAATTTTAAAGCTAAAAGTGGAGACCTAAAGTTCTATTTAAATTTTTATTCAATCTAGCTGAAGAACTCAAAATTAATTATTTCCGCTAAATATGTATAAACACGTAAAAGAACCTTCCTGGCCCTGACAGCAAAGTGGGTAATAATTTCTCTCCCATCAAAGTTGTATAAACGGAAGAATGAAATGTTTTATTACAGGACTTCGGTCCCGAAACTTGAATTAAAAATGCCTTTTTACTTAACACATTTCCCGTTGAAAAGTAATATCCCGTTTTATTGTGAAAGTTACGATTTTTTGCGTCTTTCTGATTAATTTTTGACGTGCCGAATTTGGAAGGCACTGTCTTTTTGTCTTGAAGATTATCCGTTTCGTTGACATTTTAATCTCACTATCTCACTAATATTATAAACGTGAAAGTTTAGATGGATGGATGGATAGATAGATGGATGGATGTTTGTTCCTTTATCACGCCAGAACGGCAAAACGGATCTGGATGAAATTTGGCACAGAGATAGATTATAGTCTGGAATAGGACATAGGCTGATTTTTATCCCGAAATTCCTACGGGAACGGGAACTACGCGGGTGAAACCGCGAGGCGCTGCTAGTATTTTATCTTTTTATTATTTTTGTCGGCATATTTTATGACGTCTTTAACCAAAACATTGTGCGGCAGGAGAATTGTCAATAAACCAATAGCATGGTGACAAAAATCACTGTAGTGGGTTCACACCCCCGTACCTCGGAGAGCATGTTAAGCCGGTGGTCTTATCTTATCAAGAAAGCCTTTTACTCAATAGATGATTTATATATATGATGTTAATGTTTGGCCAGATGTCGCCAAGTATACTATTGTCGGTGCGGAACTGGGCGACATGTTACTACTTAAACTGCTAATATAATGCTATTATACTGCTAATGTACAGCCATAGTGAACTTAAGGCTGTCTAATTTGTGCCCAAACTGGCTGTATAAGAGCATTATAGCAAGCTATACAGCTCTTATACAGCTGACTAACACAGCTTGTGGAGTACATGTGAACTACTAGACATCTTTTATAGAACCCCGAATGCTACTTGGGTATTATAGGAGAACAATCTTAAGCTTAGTTTTATATAAATATTGACCTGTATCTAAATCACGTTATATTTAGACTTAGATAGGCAAATAATATTGTATTACATTTTAAGGATTATACAAACTTACTAGTGGTTTATTTTTCGATTCTTCCACTAGTGGACAAAAAATAAAAGCGAACAAAATCAATAAAATTTGGTTTCTTGTTTGATAATTACTATTTATAAAGGTGTTCCTTTATATTAAAATTTGACTTGTCTAAGTGCTTTTTTGTAAGCCTAAAAGAAATATAAAGTTATTGACTTTTGTCTTTATTTGACTTTTTGGTCCTGCGCGTGACCTCTCCCCGGTTGTCGGTCTGCGTTCTTTAGAATTATGAGTTAGGGAATAATGAGTGCACCTGTGTTTGTACACACACTAGTGCAATATAATATGTTCTGCTTAATCTCCGTTGAGACGGGACGCCTTGACCGCAATCGGCTTGGATGAGAACTTGTGGGACATTTACCATATATTGTTTTATTAAGTATGAGTCAAGATAAAACTGGATATTTACCTACTATCTTACAACACAAAACTTGAGGGTGCTAACCTCATAACCCTCCCCTGTTGGTAGTCGGGTAAAAATAAACTCAAGTTTTTACCCTATTATTAGGTAAAAGTTTTTATCCTCCCGAAGGAAACCCTATGGGAAAAGAATCGATTCTCTTAGTCCTTTTTTATCCAACTCCTATAAAACTGTCGAGTTTTTTACTATCAGTGGGAAAAAAGCAGTAAAGTTGTCAGCACGGATAATGAGACACCACAGGATTAGGGAAAACGGTCTTTATGTGTATGGAGGGAGGGTTTCCATTTTCTAGTAGGTATGACAAAAAGTAGGGACAAAAACATACCTACTAGAAAATTAAAACCCTCCCTCCATGAACAGTCAAAAGCCAAAAGTTAATAACTTTATTTCTTAAACCTTACAAAAAAGCACTTAGACAAGTCAAATTTTATACATAAACAGCTTTACAAATAGTAATTATTATCAAACAAGAAACAAAATGTGATTGATTTCGTTCGCTTAAATTTTTTGTCCACTAGTGGAAGAAGTGAAAAATAAACCACTAGTAAGTTTGTATAAATACTTAGTAAATACAAAATTCAATAGCTTTATTTCTTTAGGCTTACAAAATAAGCACTTAGACAAGTCAAATTTTAAACATTAACAGTTTTATATGTAATACAATATTATTTGCCTATCTAAGTCTAAATATACATATATACATACCTACACATAAAGACCGTTTTCCCTAATCCTGTGGTAGCTCATTATCCGTGCTGACAACTTTTCTTCTTTCTTCCCACTGACAGTAATGGTCCTGATAACAAAAAATAGGAATAAACTACAATTTTAAGAGCCACAGGCGCTTATTTGGGGAGACATCTGTCTTATTCGGGGAAGAACATATATAGGATAGGCTGCAGAATGTAGACGTTGATAGCAAAAATCCCGTGGGCTAAAATTTACCGTTTAGACGCACATTGACTAATACGCATAATGACCAATGATAAAACATCATGAATACGCAAAATTACCGATCGCAAAATAACCAATACGTGAAATGACCAATGGAAATAACATCACGAATACGCAAAATTCCTATACATATTGGTCAATATGCATAATAAGAAGTTTGGTCCATATGCAAATTAGAGATAGGTCAATTCGCGTATGGGCTATTTTGCTTGTTGGTCATTACGCGTTTTGATCCTTTTGCGTTATTTTTACCCGACTACCGACAGGGGAGGGTTATGAGGTTAGCACCCTATGTTTGTATGTTTGTATGTTTGTATGTTTGTATATTTGTATGTTTGTATGTTTGTATGTTTGTATGTATGTGGCCAATTTCTTTGTTCCCACGTAGCGCTGAAACTACTGGTTCGATTTCAACAAATTATGTATCGACTGATTCGTCTCAATACCCCGATGGTTATAGGCTATAGGATTTAGGGCTCCGCCCCCGAATAAGCCTTCAAAACGCGTATTAAAGTTTACGTAGCCGCAGGCTGCAGGCCCCATAGAGAAAAATTACAATACCTACGACCTATTTTCATCAACTCTATGCCTATCAAATATGACGGATACGTCATTCTATTTTGTCAATGTAAATGTAAATATTTCAAACAAGAGATGAAGGAAAACAAAATCTGATAATTTTATATCATATCAGATATTTAATATGACCCAAAACTGGATAAAAATATTTGAAATTCTATAATTTGTGACTGAACAAACAATCATTCGTGGGACACATCAGCGAACTGCGATGGTGAATCGTTACGACATCACCTGAACCTTACTCCATATCCTTTGAGGCATATTGATGAAAGAGTCATCAGAACGTCTGGAACAACAGTGATAAAGGTTCCAGTGATGCCGCAACGTGGTTTGCGTTGCGGCATCACTGGAACCTTTCTCCAACTGCGATTTTGATATACTTACTAAAAGTTTTTCCAGTGCTACCAGTATGCGGTGTGTGATCTTGTGGATGAGTTTTGGGTTGTGGCCGTTTCATTGCGCGTCCTCCTTAAGCTATAGCATGTAATATGTAATAAATTGTGTGCGGTTGAAATAGAAAACATAATATGGAAGATTGAGGAACATCGAGCACCTTACAAGGCAACCACAATCGAAAAATACTAGTAAATACCGCAAATCGTACTATAATTTCAAACATAAGTACTAGACTTATTTATAATAAAGAGTGAATGTGCTAGTAAAATTGTGTGATACTAATATTGTTTTACTTGAGAAACTATAGATATAAAATGACAAGGGGAAAGCTGCAGGAGAAAGCAAAACAGATTTATATCTGGCTATCGGAGGATTTAGTAGGAAACAACACTAAACACGTTAGGAAACGAAGCCGGGGGTCGAAAGAAAATATTTACTTGGGACATGTCAACTTACATTTACACCAGGCAGTATGTTAGCGAACACAGTTGCACATTACACAGATCAACTAGCAATCCGGAGACTTAAGAGGGCGTCGCCCCTGTAAGACAGAAAGACGGCGGGTTGGGGGGGCGGAGCCCCCCCTCTAAAAACATTAAAACGAATATTTACAACAGGTAGTATGTTAGCAAACACAGTTGCACATTACACAGATCAACTAGCAATCGGGAGACTTAAGAGGGCGTCGTCCCTGTAAGACAGAAAGACGGGGGGTTGGGGGGGCGGAGCCCCCCCTCTAAAAACATTAAAACGAATATTTACAACAGATAGTATGTTAGCCAACACAGTTGCACATTACACAGATGAACTAGCAATCAGGAAACTTAAGAGCGTCGTCCCTGTAAGACAGAAAGACGGGGGGTTGGGGGGGCGGAGCCCCCCCCCCCTCTTATTTCGAATGCCATCACAATAGTTTTTATTATACTCTATACTAATAAATAACAAGGCAATATAGCAAGGAGATAGATAATGATGTCCTACTAGCCGAATTTCGGCCACGGGGCCAGTCTCATCGGAGACTATCCACACAGGTGCACTCTCTATTCCCTCACTCTCATAATCCGATGGCATGGGGGTACCTATATCACTACTAGCTGCTGCTGTGGTTTTATCTTGATAGTGAAATATCAATTAGGTACAATTTTAGCCCAACTCGGGATTTACCGCTGAACAAACTTGGCAGTCAAGGATTATGGAGAGGATATTGACTAATTTTAAGTCCGGAAAAAAGCCTCAGAAACCGCGGACTTATGGCACTAAAGTTTCACAGGTTGGTAGCTACTACATAACTAAAAAGAGGCAAATAAAATAAAGTTAAAAACTAAAACCCGACTACGTAAAAGTTATAAACAAGCGTTCAAAGATGTTCCGAATAAATATTAGCGATTGAATATTATCCATCGTTGCATTTTCATACTCGGTAGTCGGAGGCCCCAAGCTAGGAGTTCTGTATGTACCTACAAAGGCCTCCGACTACCTGAGTATGAAAATGCAACGATGGATAATATTCAATCGCTAATATTTATTCGGAACATCTTTGAACGCTTGTTTATAACTTTTACGTAGTCGGGTTTTAGTTTTTAACTTTATTTTATTTCAATATATCTTGGTCATTATCCGACTAAATTAAATTTACCTATCGATTGCCGTCATTATTGTTCGTCTGCTTTCAAAGAGTTTTCTCTTCGTAAAATATCGTACATTAATCTTCAGCTGCTGACAGGGCAGTTCGGCTTAAATTTGCACACATCACTCAGCGACCGCCACCCATAGGGGTCCCTATCAGTCCCTGAGCCGTGAAATTGGCCTGTCTTGCTAAAATCAAAGATAAGTTCGAGATATTTTTCGTTTGAGAAGCAAGGAAGTGGAAACTTTGGTTATGTACTTGTCATAAACTTCTCTTAGAGTCAACGATCGGATTGCTAGCTTTTATTTCGGTCAACGAATAAGCATTGCCAGCCTACGTGGCGATGCTGCCAGCATTCTGGGCACTCTGCCTTCTGGTGATGGCTTAGATTTTTAGGCAATAGAGTAGTATGTACGGTATATTGCTTATAGGTATTACTTGTTGTAATTGTTTTATTTTAATTCGGATTAAATTATTTTTCGTTGACGAGTACTTAGGGTGTAACGATGTTGATTACACTTATAGAAAATCATTTATAATTTATTCAAAAATTATCTGAGCGTCTGGTCGAAGCGACCCGTGACCCGAGAGCTGAGTATCTGGCACAGCGCATCAGCATTGCCATACAGCGGGGCAATGCAGCCAGCGTCTTGGGGACGCTCCGATTATAATTCTCTTAGTTAATAAAGGATGTGATGGATCTTTATAATAAATAAGTTATGTACCTACCTATTCAAGTCAGGCTAAGAATGTGCTTGTTTTTTGTACCTAAAATAATAAAAAAAATGTACAGTGGTATTATAGTGCGTCTTTCGTTAACGAAAGAAACTACAACTCTGCCAAGCAGGAGAGGAAACGTTATTATCATCATCATTTTCCAAACCTTATTCTACGCTAGGTGGGGTCGGCATAACATTTTTTTTATTCCGCTCTCCTCTATCGACCGTTCCTTCATCCTTGACCGTAGGGACAAAGGGACGTGTTCGAAATAAAACCTTTGAATACGAGTCACATCAATTTTCAATTGGCTTGATTTCGAAAATAAATGAACGTCAACACTACTTATGTCGCTATTCTTATGATGATTACAATAGTTCATTTTACTCTATAATGTGAAAGAGTCTAAAAATATATTATTTAGATAGCTTAGGCAAAAAGCAGTTGGATAATGTTCGTTTTATTTCATAAAATACCAAAATAAAATTTAATTAATTTTTTTTAATCTGTTTTTCAACACCATGAAATAGTAGGCGTCATGTTGTTATGTCATACGACTGTGTAGGCAAACTAAAAAGTATCAACTGTCATCAGCAACATCAGCGCATTTGTTCAGGTCTCACATCGAACTGACGTCATACACCACAGAGCATATGAATATGACGTCCACTGCGTCTAGCGTTTCCGTCAAGTTAAGCGCAAAACTTGCAGATGTAAATTTTAAATGCATTTAGGGCACTTATCGATTGAATGAAAAAAATGTTTTTTTTTGTGGTTTATTAGCACAATAGAACATTATTGAGACACTTTTCAAAAATGGGTGTAAAACGCCATTGTCTTACCAATGAGTTTTCGCCCGGAAATTACTACAAAGCCCCGAAGGATATTCGATTATCTCCCTTCTATGTTAGAACATGACATGTAAAGTTAAATGTTAAATTCCAATTCCACTGTCACAATATTAGTGTTTACTTGTGTACCTACAACTCTGTAAACTTACAAATAAATAAATTGAATTGAATTGAATTCTACCCTTTGTAGTCTGTGATACAGAAACTTCGCATATTCCAAATAAGTCTCTAACCAGATGAAGCCAAAACACATCAATCTAATTAATAACTATGAGTTTCCAATCAGAAATCGCTAAACCTCAGCTCACTACTTAAGGTGGGAACCGTATGTTTTGCATCGTCGTAGTTTTAAAGAATTCCAATACAATCTGGGTCTCTTTCAGTCAAGAGTGAATAGGTATCTCCTAGACCTTCGTGATACATCATTGGCCACATCTTCACTTTCTATCAGGTAAGATTGGTCAAACGTAGGTCTATTGAATAAGCAACAAGCAAATTAGAAATTGCAAACACAAACTCAACAAGCCCGATGGTCGTGCCTAACAAGTGCAAAGTAAAACACATTTCCACATCACGTCAACAGCTGGCATTGGCACTAATTGGAGGCCCTATTCAGACTGCCATCAAAATGTATGTTGTATGCAGTCAAATTGGCGTGCAAACGTGAATGGGTGGAGTTACACCTGGTTATTGGACTGGTTGCCGCCATGTTGATTTGTTTGTTTTGCGCGACTTGAATTTATTGAGAACTAGCTGTTGCCTGCGGCTTCGCACGCGCTTTTCAAGTAGCCTATGTTCTTCCTCGGGATACCATTTACTTACCTGCCATATTTCATTAAGATCCGTTTAGCCGTTTAGGCGTGAAAAGGTAACAGACAGACAGACTGACATGGAGATAAAGTTTCATTCGAATTTATAATATTATTATGGATATGGATTTGAACCTGAGCTCGCACGACAGGAATAACCTTCGATAAAAGTAATAAAATAAAGTTAAAAACTAAAACCCGACTACGTAAAAGTTATAAACAAGCGTTCAAAGATGTTCCGAATAAATATTAGCGATTGAATATTATCCATCGTTGCATTTTCATACTCAGGTAGTCGGAGGCCTTTGTAGGTACATACAGAACTCCTAGCTTGGGGCCTCCGACTACCGAGTATGAAAATGCAACGATGGATAATATTCAATCGCTAATATTTATTCGGAACATCTTTGAACGCTTGTTTATAACTTTTACGTAGTCGGGTTTTAGTTTTTAACTTTATTTTATTTGCCTCTTTTTAGTTATGTAGTAGCTACCAACCTGTGAAACTTTAGTGCCATAAGTCCGCGGTTTCTGAGGCTTTTTTCCGGACTTAAAATTAGTCAATATCCTCTCCATAATCCTTGACTGCCAAGTTTGTTCAGCGGTAAATCCCGAGTTGGGCTAAAATTGTACCTAATTGATATTTCACTATCAAGATAAAACCACAGCAGCAGCTAGTAGTGATATAGGTACCCCCATGCCATCGGATTATGAGAGTGAGGGAATAGAGAGTGCACCTGTGTGGATAGTCTCCGATGAGACTGGCCCCGTGGCCGAAATTCGGCTAGTAGGACATCATTATCTATCTCCTTGCTATATTGCCTTGTTATTTATTAGTATAGAGTATAATAAAAACTATTGTGATGGCATTCGAAATAAGAGGGGGGGGGGGCTCCGCCCCCCCAACCCCCCGTCTTTCTGTCTTACAGGGACGACGCTCTTAAGTTTCCAGATTGCTAGTTCATCTGTGTAATGTGCAACTGTGTTGGCTAACATACTATCTGTTGTAAATATTCGTTTTAATGTTTTTAGAGGGGGGGCTCCGCCCCCCCAACCCCCCGTCTTTCTGTCTTACAGGGACGACGCCCTCTTAAGTCTCCCGATTGCTAGTTGATCTGTGTAATGTGCAACTGTGTTTGCTAACATACTACCTGTTGTAAATATTCGTTTTAATGTTTTTAGAGGGGGGGCTCCGCCCCCCCAACCCGCCGTCTTTCTGTCTTACAGGGGCGACGCCCTCTTAAGTCTCCGGATTGCTAGTTGATCTGTGTAATGTGCAACTGTGTTCGCTAACATACTGCCTGGTGTAAATGTAAGTTGACATGTCCCAAGTAAATATTTTCTTTCGACCCCCGGCTTCGTTTCCTAACGTGTTTAGTGTTGTTTCCTACTAAATCCTCCGATAGCCAGATATAAATCTGTTTTGCTTTCTCCTGCAGCTTTCCCCTTGTCATTTTATATCTATAGTTTCTCAAGTAAAACAATATTAGTATCACACAATTTTACTAGCACATTCACTCTTTATTATAAATAAGTCTAGTACTTATGTTTGAAATTATAGTACGATTTGCGGTATTTACTAGTATTTTTCGATTGTGGTTGCCTTGTAAGGTGCTCGATGTTCCTCAATCTTCCATATTATGTTTTCTATTTCAACCGCACACAATTTATTACATATTACATGCTATAGCTTAAGGAGGACGCGCAATGAAACGGCCACAACCCAAAACTCATCCACAAGATCACACACCGCATACTGGTAGCACTGGAAAAACTTTTAGTAAGTATATCAAAATCGCAGTTGGAGAAAGGTTCCAGTGATGCCGCAACGCAAACCACGTTGCGGCATCACTGGAACCTTTATCACTGTTGTTCCAGACGTTCTGATGACTCTTTCATCAATATGCCTCAAAGGATATGGAGTAAGGTTCAGGTGATGTCGTAACGATTCACCATCGCAGTTCGCTGATGTGTCCCACGAATGATTGTTTGTTCAGTCACAAATTATAGAATTTCAAATATTTTTATCCAGTTTTGGGTCATATTAAATATCTGATATGATATAAAATTATCAGATTTTGTTTTCCTTCATCTCTTGTTTGAAATATTTACATTTACATTGACAAAATAGAATGACGTATCCGTCATATTTGATAGGCATAGAGTTGATGAAAATAGGTCGTAGGTATTGTAATTTTTCTCTATGGGGCCTGCAGCCTGCGGCTACGTAAACTTTAATACGCGTTTTGAAGGCTTATTCGGGGGCGGAGCCCTAAATCCTATAGCCTATAACCATCGGGGTATTGAGACGAATCAGTCGATACATAATTTGTTGAAATCGAACCAGTAGTTTCAGCGCTACGTGGGAACAAAGAAATTGGCCACATACATACAAACATACAAACATACAAACATACAAATATACAAACATACAAACATACAAACATACAAACATAGGGTGCTAACCTCATAACCCTCCCCTGTCGGTAGTCGGGTAAAAAAGGGAGATAAGGCATTACCATCTCGAAAGTGTATGGCTCAAGTTAGGTTCAACTATGTTCCCTTACCTCAGTCATAGTCGGACCGGCGGCGCGGGCGGTGGCGTTTGTGTTGCGCGTGCTTGCTACGACGTAGAACGTACCGTATCTTCCTTTTTACTTTTATCGAAGACCAGAACACATTACACGACATATTACAAAATTGGTAAAAGAAACACATAACCTCCCAGCATCTCAATAGAAAATTTGAAGAATATTACGCGAAATACCATAGGCAGATGGCGCTTATTAAGGGAGGCTTATGTTCAGCAGTGGACTAATATAAACGGCTGATTATGAATAACATACATAACGATAAAAACTTAAACAATCAGACAATGAGTTACAAGGGCCCAAAAACGTAAAAATATACCTGCAGCTTTCGTTTCTGTAAATCCCAGTAGTATTCTCATTTAACAATAAAATGGTTGCACAGTAACTTTGAATTTTAAAGTGACGGACGGAGCCTTGTTAGCACAACTCCCTAACCCTTTTAACCGCACCTCTACAACAAGCAATTTAATATAACAAAATACTCGCTCCAACAATACAAACAAAAGAAATACCCGAAAAGGCCGCCAGCTGTTTTTCCATGATAAAACTGGTTATAAAGGTACATTAAGCTTTCATAATGTTGTGGTAAGCTAATGTTAATTATAAGAGCTTTTTGTGCGTTAAATGAGGTAGGTAAGTTGTAATGAAAACAGAAGCTCAGACGTTATATTAAAACTCCTGAATTGTTCACGTTAACTTGCTTAGACGGTTATTTAATGACTGACAGCGTAGCTAACTTTCTTGATTTATTGAATAACAGCTTGTGCTGTGGCTTCAGATGTTTTTTTACCGATGAAAATGAAAAACAAAAGAGATGGTTCTATATTCTGCTGTACGTATTTTTTTCAAGCTGGTTAAGGTGGTCTAAGATTTTTTTATATTTGTTCGTCTATTTCTCCTTCAATTATAGACCGAAAATTATAATTATAACCAAATTACAATAAATTATAATATTAATTATAAAGTTACGTAATCACGATCTCAATATTGATAGGTAGCATTCGAGCATACCATTTTAATGTAAGACGTCATCAGATATAAGAAGAACTCAGCCAAGTCAATGAGCTATGTACTGAATATACACCCGTACTGAGGGTGGGGCATAATTAGGGTAAGCCTGAACTTTATTGTATTACGCCCGAATACTCAAACGCATCTCAGCTCATCGACTTGGCTGAATCCTTCTTATATCTGATGAAATGACGTCTTACATTAAAATGGTATACTCAAACGCTACCTATCAATATTGAGATCGTGATTACGTAAGCACATCTCAAGTGTTACTTGAGATGTGCTTACTAATTACATTTTCCTATGTTTTGGTCCAAAACGTTTTATTTTAAGCAGAAACGTCGATAAATTGTTTGGATACTTTTTTGAAAAGAATAGAAATTGAAAGTAACGCTTTTAATTCATAAATCAACCCTTCTGGTTACTTTATTTATTATTATTATTATTATTATTTATTTATTTAATTAGAACGGCGGCGATTGCCAATTACACTAATTAATTAATTATAATTTAAACAGAAACACTGAAAGCACAAAAAATAATACAAAAATTAAATGATTAATGATTATACATTGTTAATAATAATTTTAATATAAGAAATCGGTCATTCATCCCTCTCACAATAGATCATACATACAGACATTAGGTCCATCCATTCGTCCGCAAATATATCGCAGTCTGGAAAAAAATTAAGTAGCTCGTTGAGGGCGTGGAGAGCGTGAGGCAGCGGCGATTGATGATGTCCTACAGTACGGCAAGGTGGTAGAGCGAGGAGCCTGTGACTTCTACCGCGAATATATTTGTTTGGCACGTAAAGGCGAAGCAACTGGCTTAGTAGATCAGGGCTGTCAATAATGTTCCTAAAAATTTTAACTACAGGCTACAACCAATTTATGGCTAAATGGTATCAAAATAAGATGCATTTCATATTAACGGACTCAGAATCTGAGACCATGAGATCACTGACAGCTCGCGAGGGGTAGTTCCACTCCGCTCCAAATCCCAAAGTTTTCATAATTTTAATTTTCATACATTGATTCCACCGCGCTCCAAATTATTTTAGTAGTCTACTCATTTAAAACGTGTGGGAACCTATTTGGTCACTTTTAAATGTGTCTAAAGATTAAAAAGTATAAAGCCCATTTTTAAATGCACTTTGTGTGTGGTAGCCGTATTGAATTGATGTGCTCAGAGATACAACCAGCAAATTATCTATAGATTGTTAAATATCGGACACTACTAAAAGTGACCGCGCACCTGGGAGCACGGCAGACGCGGCATTCCCTGCAGTCATCGATTTTCCTAAATCTATAAATGAAATAGTATGCAGCATCGCGCACCTATCGGCACCGAGCGTGCGGCATTTCAGTAAAATGCCATGAGGAAATGCGATGACTGCCGGTAATGCCTGTCGGTAGTGCCGATAGATGCGCGTTCAGCTTAATGCAACCTTTAAACTTCAATTTTCATAACATCTTACTAGAGAGCCGATAAAAAAGCCGATCAATTTCCCAGTAAGCCGATAGAAATATAATACAATCATAAAATATCTCTGTGTAATAAGTATTTACGGAGTCTCTGTTATTTCAATCTTGGTATATTTTTTTAACTTCAAAAGATTCGTAATGATGTTATTTCGAGCCTCTCGCCGTGTTGATTGGATGAAAGGAAAATGTTGGAGTATTTATTGGGACTACATACCTGTAAAAGCTTACAGGCAACCTTTAGATAACCTTTAATTGGTTTTTTATAAAAAAACTGTTTAGAAATGTTTCTTGACTCTGATTATTTCTACGTTTGAATATAACCTACGCTACAAATTAGACTGCAACTGCGCCCGTGAGCTATGGGACAAGAGAAAAGGCTGCTTCCTATATCAATGCGCTTACCAAGCAGGTGATTATCTATTTATTTATTTCTTTATTATAACAAAGTCGTTGCCGTGTCGTTAGGAGAGAAATGTTCAGCAGGAATTTTACAGCACCAAATAGTTCAAATTTTGGATAACCATCAAAAAATCTGAAAAAATTGAAATAATTCTTCAAAGCAGCTGCTAAGCTTTTCAGGGTAAAAAAGCCGTCAAGCTACTGCTTGGTTTCACACACCCGCTGTTAATTATTGGCACAAGTTCTGCTGAACACGTTGTATAATGAATAGCGAACCAAAATAGGGAGAGAGATGCAAAAGTTATTTGCACTACAAAGTGGGTATCACGTGTCTCGTAAGCTGATATCCGTAATTAAAGCTGCTTGTTATCCCGTTATAATTAATAGCATTGTTAGTGCCGGCAATTTCCTCCGGGTTTAAGAAAATATGAAAGAAAAATAAAGCACCACAACGGACGGAGCTATAATATATATTTCGGAGTTAAATCCTTATTTATCATTTGCAATGCGCCTATTCTACTCTATGCGAATCTCAAGCGTCTATTGTTTGGACGTTAGATCAATTCTACAGGATGACAGAGAGGAAATGGAAAAGATTCAGATAAGTGCCTAGTAGAGTTTCCGTAGCAGATGGTTACAAGAAGGTCATAGAATCCGTGTAAAGCGGTCTCGCGATTCGTGTAGATAGAAGCCCTAGGCTTGGATCTGTGTTTCAGAGCTGTATTTCCATCTGGCATTACCTAAATACGCCCGCAGTTAACAACTAATGAACCTACTCCGTTGTATATTAATATTGTAAGCTATATATTACGGTATGGCAAGCTGCCACAGACGGTGGATAACCTATAATATATATTTTTGCACTCATTAGCTCTGCGGCCGTCATGTCATATACCAAAATATATCGTGCTATATTCTGTCGACGTATTTTGGTGCAAAATAAAAATATACGTTATAGCTGCGTCTATGGTCACTCGCCGATTAATATAGAAAATATACCGTAATATACCTTGCTATGATTTATATTCACTCAATCTGGTATCGGCCCATATTGACGTATTTCACTGTTCACAGAGCGAGTTCGCAAGGGCTATTCTGTTCCATTTGTGCTACTGTACATAATTTTTTATTCTAATATTATTTGGAATTTATGATTTGATTTGATTTGTGACATTTATTTTGCTATTATGCTTATTGACAAATTGTATTGATTTAAGTTTTATATTATTTTAGTTTGCTCATTGACATATGTATTGTTTAAAATTTAGTTGACTACGCTATTGTATTAGGTAATACCTGTAAAAATAGTGGTAATGTTTTGAATGATAAATAAATAAATATTAAAATATAGTATAGCTCCGTCTTGCGAAAGACTGCTGGATGCGGCAAGCTGAAGACAGGGCGCTATGGCGCTCATTAGGGGAGACTTATGTCTATGTGGACTAATATAGGCTGATGATGATGATAGCTCCGTCTGTTGTGGACTTAAAAGACTTAATGACTTTTGGAGTCAACAATTTATATGAAGAAATTTTGTCCCTATCATACTATTTCCATTTCTATTGTTTTCGAAATATTATCCGTTTGTTTTCTTTTTGTTTTTCCCTTCAGTAATGGATAAAGTTTTCCTGAAAACGAAACGTGTTTGAAGGATTTTTACTTCATTTTGTGCCCAAAAGTTTTGAGATACAAAAAACAATCAACTGTCAATTTCAATATCTCGACGCGACCAGCGCAGTGGTGCTGAACACGAAAACGATAAAAAAATCCTCCCTTAAATAATCTATGTACCTATCCGTGTCTGCCTATCAATTTCTAATTTACGTCATCCTTAATTTCTAAATCAGTATACCATATACATATGTTTATATATATACTTATAGCTACCTGTAGATTGTTTGCAACAGTCTGCAGTTAGCTCAATTGTTTCAATTGTAAATACTAGTTTTAATTTAATTCTGTTATTTGATTGTAATTTTCGTTAATAAAGAATTTATCAATCAGTATACCTAAAAACCCTTCCGAATTATCTTCGATGGTTTCATCACCAACTAGGTTCACGTAAAAACTACGTGTACCTTACAAAATCAGATGGAGCACACTTTTAAGGTCCGTTTTTTAAGTAGAACCACGAGACTTGGATCCTTTTCGTTTATTAGAAAACTAGCAGCGCCTCGCGGTTTCACCCGCGTAGTTCCCGTTCCCGTAGGAATTTCGGGATAAAAAGTAGCCTATGTCCTATTCCAGACTATAATCTATCTCTGTGCCAAATTTCATCCAATCCGTTTTGTCGTTCTGGCGTGATAAAGGAACAAACATCCATCCATCCATCTAAACTTTCACGTTTATAATATTAGTGAGATAGTGAGATGAGACTAGTGTGTGTCGGTTTTTTTGTAGGTTTGTGGTCCCTTTGTCAATTGATTACTTTGTAAGGTGAAAATTGTCGCATCGCTATGAAATTTACAGGGCTGATAAAAGCCGCAATTTGAATTTTTTCTGTATACTTAACTCAATTTTGGCTCATGCGTGGGTTGGTTCCTTATTGCAGAACAAGGTCCAATTTTTATATTTTTTTATTTCTTTTGGCGTTACGGGATCAATGAACATGCTTTTTCTGACTGGGTAGGAACAGAAAAATACTCAATCAATACTTACAGAAAAAAGCAAACCTAAATCTTGTTCAATTAAACGCATTCCGTCGTCGTATTCAAAGTAGAATTTGGCTCATGTGTGGGTTGGTTCCTTATTGCAGTACTAGGTCCAATTTTATATGTTATTTCTTTTGGCATCATGGGTCTAGGAACATGCTTTTTCTGACTGGCTACGAACAGAAAAATACTCAATCAATACTGGTTTACAGAAAGAAGCAAACATTAATCTCGTTCAATTAAACGCATTCCCTCGTCGTATTCAAAGTAGAATTCTCGAAGAACTGATCACGAATCGCCTTGTTCGTTTCAGTGAATAGCTAGTAGATCATATCTCGAGCCAGCTATTATTGGAATTCTCGCTCGCAAGTCATAAATTGAATTATAAACGCAAATTCTTGCATTGGATTCATTGGAATTGCAATTCATTGGATCAGAATGAAACAAAAACCGGCTAAGTGCGAGTTGGACTCCCACACGAAGGGTTCCGTACCATCTATCAAGTTCGTTGTATAAAAACTTTTTGTATTTATTTTTAAAGTGAATATATATCTGGCAAAAACGAGCAAAAAAATCATATATATTGTATGGTCCCTATAAATATTTATTTGATTCTGTTTTTAAGTATTTGTAAAGCAAGCGGCAAGATAAATACATCGTCTGTAAAAATTTCTAACTATCACGGTTCATGAGATACAGCCTAGTGACAGACGGACAGACAGACAGACGGACGGACAGACAGAGTCGTAGTAATAGTACCGTTTTACTCTTTGGATACGGAACCCTAAAAATACCTCTGTGTTATTTTCATATAAACTTTTTACGGACATAAATAATTCACAACACGTGGGCCACGTACCCTACGCCTTTAAGGGACGTGATAATTGTATGAAATATGTTGTCATATTCGTTTTCATTGTAAATTTTTGATAAGTCAGATGTGCTCTTTTGTCCACATTTAATTTTTATTTCCTACAGGCTTCTGCTAGAAGCTTCGCAGGTGTTGCTTCTATGAAAACGTGTAAAGGTTGAAATAAGTTCCCAAAAATTATCGGTTTCGGCGGGACTCGAACCCGCGCCCCACCCTCAGTACGGGTGTGCTCTAGATAAAGATATATTTATTTGACTCCACAAGAACTGCACAGACACACACAAACAAGATAAGTAAAATACAAAATTGAGGAGATGTTACATACATAGATAGATGAGAGATGTATCAGCGAGAAGTGAATTAGTATGTAGGTACCTACATCAAAGAAAGAACGAAAGAAGCTCTAATAATAATAATAAATCGTTTATTTTCTCTTCACAAAAGGTCATCTTATCGTATAATTGTTACCTAGTGATAAAAGTACAAATAGGTACCTGTTTGTGAGAGACTGGTGCCAGTGATAGGTTTTAAAACCTGTGATACTAGTCACCAGTGCCGCCTCCACAGAGTTAGTTAGATTAGACTTGAATTTTTACAATGCTTTGTGCCTAATTGTGGAAATTTGAAGAAAATAAAAAATTATTCTTAGTAACTAGAACATGAGAAAAGAACAGCAAAAAATTAAAATGAAATGATTTATTTGACACGACACATTAGAACTACCATACATCCGAGGAAGAAACTAAACTAGAACGAGTGACAGGTAAGTGCAATAACGGTTAACTATACTTAGTACAAACTAAATTGTCAGAAATTTAAACAGAATTGGTTACCTACCTAGTAACTTCCACAACCTGCCTGGCAAACCACCCAGTGTCGAGCCAAAAAGGTATCAACTCAGCATGTTGCTGAGTAGATAAGTTAAAAATCATCAAATCATCTCAGCGCTGATGTAATGTTGACCATTGTGGAGTAAATTATATTACCAACGTCAAACATCTATGCACACTGCTTTACATAAGTAAAAAAGAAACTAATACTCATATTAGAAGCTTTGAGGGCTACAGACACCTTCTTTGTGCTTGTGTGAGCAGAGTGTTAGATATTGCTCTAACCAACTAAACCACGAAATCTTAGTTCCATCGAAAATCTTTGGGACCTCTTCCATCTTCTCTTCCTCATCTTCTTTCCTTTAGATTATTAAATATTTTAAATTAGGCGCCGCGATTTCGGAAAGACAAAACGCCTGCCTTTCAGCCCTATCAGCACGTTGTGGCATGAAGGGGACAAACATCCAAACTTACGCATTTATAAATGTATTAATTTATAAGCGTGATTTTCGCTGCACGTTTGTTATATCGTATACACGTACACTATCGAGCATATTTCACCTCCCACCCTCGCAGTCAATGAACAATGCAATTTCGTACGTATTTGTTGCCTTTTGTAAGAGGATTACGTAAAGCTTTTGCAGAGGGAAAATAGACGGGAAAATGAACTTTATTTTTTCATATCTATTTTTATACAAAGCTATATGCACGTGTCCAACCTTTAGAGCGCTCTCATACTACCGCGCGGTACCGTAGGTGCGGCGCCGCAAGAGTTTCGCAATAACGTTGTCCGTTGTACGAGATGCGGAACAGATGCGAAACTGTCGCGGACGCGCTGCGGACCTCGAGTTCCGGTTACATAATTTGATTCCGCGCGGTAATGTGGGACGGGCGTTAGTAACAGCTAACTAGAGGTGTAAGCTCTTTTAGTCCGCTGTTTTAAATGGCCGACCTCTACCTGTGTGATAAAAAGTTCAGTTAACGAAAACTGTAAATGTTTTCGTTTCCTACCATATATTTAGCGCCTTGCAACACTCCCCGGATTTAGAGGATTTCCTTTGATTTCCTTTTTTTTAGCTTAGTAGTGTATCTATACGTTCCAATATTTTTTTAGGAACTCGATTCTAGTTTTAATGATTTTGAATGAATTTGTTTCATTTTGGCAGTACTACCTCATTCTCGATTCTATGTTTTCGAGAATTTGGTAGTAAACTATCACATTCTCGAAAACATTTTCGTTTTTTTTTGTAAGTTTTTTATATATATTGTGATAGGGAAGTATTTTTTATTTGACGGACATAGGTTACTTTTTGTCCCAGAAAAGCCCGTGCGAACCCGCGGGCAGAAACCAGTTCTCTATATAATAGCGGGAAAATAAACATAGTCAGTCTCTGTTCGGTTATGTATTTTTAGGTGTATTTGTCTATTTCTCCGTCAATTATGGACAAATTGACAAATATACATTAAAAATACGACAAATTTTAATATAGATAAAAAAATACGACAAATATACACAAAAAATACGACAAATAAACATAAAAAATACGACAAATATACATAAAAAAATACATACAGTCAAACATTAGGTCTCCTCCCTTTTTTCGAAGTCGATCAAAAAATATTATGAATTACTCGCGAATAAAGAACCTAAGTCTGAATTTAACGCTGCGCTGGTTGAAACCGTTCTTAAGCAGGGATGACAAGCTTTGTGCCATAATGTTGTTGTACCTACCTCGTACCAAAAGTATCTACCTACCTACATGTCGGGTAAAACGGTAAAACCTGCTGAATCAACGTCACAATTTATGTTGTTTACCTGTGTTACCAGCAGCCCGACATTATATGGCAGGAGTTTTCTCCGGTTGTTTTTCAAACATTTCCAACCCAAACAACCATTAGAGCGACAAGCATTAGAGCGTTGCTACATTGCTAAAACCGACTGCTCTGATATTCTTTTTTAATTTAACTCAGTTTTTGGATGGTTTAGTTGGTTTTTGGGGCGCATTTTAAATCGGAGTTAATGGAAATTGAAACAAATATCAAGATAAATAAGACACTGCTTCAAGCTAGAAAAAGACGGAGGGAACGCCACGCAACGTACGCGACGAAATGTAGGAAACGTCGGATGGCGTGGCGTATGAAAAGATAGGTACATTTTGTAATAACTTTGATAATTGTCACAAGTGATATACGTGTAGTCTGTCAAACATATCTACGAACATTTCTACACTTAATAAAATATTTAATCGCTATGCAATTTGAGAAAAAAATAAAACTGGCCAAGTACGAGTCAGACTCGCGCACGAAGGGAAGGGGAGGGGTCTATAAAAACGGCAAAAAAATCACGTTTGTTGTATGGGAGCCCGCTTAAATATGTATCTTACTCTGTTTGTTAGTATTTGTTGTTAGAGCGAAAACAGAAATAGGTACTGACTACAACTTTAGCACAAAATCCCAAGCAATAATTATGATTTAATATTTCTAGCCATTACTGTCCCTCGGCTGGGAAAATACTTTTCTAATTCGTCTCTTTACGACAAATTGAATAATCGCGATGGTGAGGGTGCGTTGACCTCGTCCCAAGCACATAAAATACCTAGTACCTGATAATATGCAACAATATTAATTCCACCCCATCCGATCCCATCTAGCAGAATAAATTTCAAATAAAAACGACACGATGTTGGAAGCACCGATTTAAAAACTCATTCCTTCCAGCTTCCGGAAGAAAATAATATTTACTTTCTCTCGAGCGAGAACGTGGCGGAACAACACAGATTTGCATCAGTAAAGAAGAGCTCATTGGATGTTTTTAAAATCTCTTGTCGACCTTATTGATGAAGATATAAGAGTGTTTATGTTGATGATAATAGGGAATAGCGCAGAATAGGGTGCCGACCACTTAACCATTCAACCAACTAATTTGTTGTCCGGGTGAAAATTATTGAGTTTTGGCCTGGTGTAAGGTCTTTCCACACTCCGTTTCGCATTTCATTGTGGTCGCCACTGAGAGCCTTTACTCCCCAACGGAAGGAACGTTTGGTAGTGGTCCCAGGGAGTCGATGAATGGAGGCGGCTCAGGTCATTTGAAGGCCTATAAAATGAATGAATATGCTGGATAATCCACACCGTTTAAAGTCGGTCAGTGAGGTATGGAAAGAGCTATGCTCGGAGTTTCTCTGAAAGATAGGATTCGTAACGAATACATCCGACAGAGAACCAAAGTCATCGACATAGCTCTTAGAATGAGCAAGCTGAAGTAGCAGTGGGCCGGCCATATCTCGCGAATCTCCTGATAACCGTTGGGGTAAACGTGTTTTAGAGTGGAGACCGCGACTCGGTAAACGTAGTGTAGGACGCCCTCTGACCAGGTGGGTTGACGATTTGCGAAAGACTGCTGGCAGATGCTGGATGCGGCAAGCTGAAGACAGGGCGCTATGGTGCTCATTAGGGGAGGCCTATGTCCAGCAGTGGACTAATATAGGCTAATGATGATGTTGAATCCACACCGCATCATCTAGCCCCAAGTTGTATTTAGCAGCGGACGTATCGAGAAGGATGATGATGAGGTATGTGGCTTTTTATACTTATCTCCCGTGTGTCACTTCACAGTCTGTTTTAGACGCCGGTAATGTCTCACCAATAAACTGTATGGAGTGCCGTGATAAATTAATAAATTTATGATTTTGTTCGGAACGATTTGTTTAACAATCATAAGTGAACATCATTCATAATCAATTTTTTGTATTGAAATGTTTCGGGCATTTGACGTGTGGCGCTACCGGCTAGGAAATGTCATATGCACGCGAGTGTAAACATATGTATATAGAGGACAACAATTTGTTTTCCAAATCATGATGACCACCACCAAGTAGCCCTACTGCGAGCGTACACTTCGTGCCACTGTAACGGAAAGTCGGATATATTGTTTCGAGTGTGTCGAAGGGAATTATCGCGAGTTTCTGCGCAATAAACCCTTTGCCGGTCTGTGTGTCGGTCGCTTCGGTAGTTCGCGGCGTGATAAGGGAAGGAATTTATGTATTGGGGTGCGATTTGCGGAATTGGTTCGTAGCACAAAAAGTAGGATAGTTTTTAGACAAATTCTTAATTTTAAGGCAGGAAAAACGTAACGTTGTTGTAATAACAGGACACTTAGACCTTGTTTTAGTCTTAGATTTGTCTCGTTTTTCGTTTAATTTCTCCCATCACAATGTCCCTACTTGCATTCAGTTTTCCAAAAATAGACTCCAATTCCCAGTAGCAATTCTCGAATGACCTTAATTCAGTGCCTTAAAAACTACACTACTACTTATCAATTACTTTGTCGAGAGCACAGACATAAATTCTAGCTGAGCCCAGAATAAACATTACTTTCACAACTACATAGAAAAGAAGAAATAATGTTTTGGTCACATTCTCTCCAACCAAAAATTAATAAGCCTATCTCAATTTTTTTACCATTGCTAACGCGTGCAACGCTAACTCACGTATAGACTAAATGGAACGGTGCTAGCTGAAGGTCGAGAGATACATCCTGTTGATTATATTTAAAACCAAAGCACGTTCATCTCAAAGAACCCTTACCAAAAAGACCTTAAAACCTCCCCAAGCCACAATAAAAACTACTTTGTAATAATGACATTTCTGTCCAAAATCGGGAATATAACTAACCCAACTGTAATTTTGTCCCCCAAAAGAACTTTCTGCGTACCCGTCCTAATGCGGCCATAAGAAAACGTGTCTGGAGTGCAAAGACCCTTATCAACGGTTATATCTATATTTTCTTCAAATTTTTGGAGTCAAATACTAGCAGAATTGGGAGATTTCTACAAGATATAATTCAGAGATAAACATTTTTTTTTTGTTTACTTGTATTTATTTGTGTTTATGAAAAATATTGTAGTACACTACACCTATCATTATCTATTGTCTTCAGCGCAAAATAATTTACAAAATAAATCAATAATGCTGGACAATTCACACAGCATTATCTAGCCCCAAGCTAAGCAGAGCTTGTGTTATGCACGCCGGTACCGATCATCTACATCCTGGTACATTTACAATGTGTATTTTCGAACCTTGATCAAACGAAATTTGCGAAGTAAATTTATCGATAAATATCGGATAAAAAAATGTTATATGTTGGCTATTTAAAAAAAAAACCGATTTAATATTTTTTTAAATGAAAACTACATCATCTGGTTTTTCTTCGTTTCTGTTTGAGTAAACGGTGTATTTTATTCAAAGTAGTCTCATTTGAAAGCTAGATAGTTTACCTAGCTAAGAAAATTTAAAAAAATACAATTTCGGTACATAAGCCAGCCAAGTAAAAATATATTTTTTTTGTAGAAATTTAACAATAAAATCGTTTTTTTTTTTATCTGTAATTTTAAAACTGGATTATTGAGGTGTACTTTTTTGCATGTTGTATTAAACTTCATAATTTATTCCACAAATCCTCCAAAAAGTATGGGTCTACCTCTTTTCGTTGTCATGTTATCTGTGATCTACATAGCCTTTTACGAGCCAAGAAAATTAGCATTGTCGTTTTTACTATCCAGGGACCCAGCTAACTGACCTCACTCATAAAAGCATCAACGTCTAAAAGAAAAACGCTGACAAAGAATAATACCTAACCTACGGAACCCTTATAAAGAGCAAAATGCAATAACGGCGGGAGATAAAAGCGTAGTATCGGTAGCTACGTGACGTAGACCTACGTATTTCCGGATTAGGGAAGTTTCCAACGCCTTGAGCAGGATTTAGGGAAGCGTTATTCTCCTGACCTTATTCTCCTTTAAATCACAGGGATGATCAGATTTTATATCACCGCGTACAATTAATTGGTCAACAAACCGACTTGTTGAAGGGAAAAATAGAAAAAAAGGTTTATCTTTTGCTTTTTATATTTTCTGTACGGAAGTGCCTGTGGACACTGCACAATACACTCTTAGCGAGATCTCAGTTCCTCAATTAGGCCCGTATCATGAAAGCTTGCGTAGTCATCAATTTATGCTTGAGTAACGCTTTTCTATGGCATAATCGGCACTCAAGCATATCTATTGTTTATTGTTTATTGTTTATTTTGCTCACATGTACATGTATACAGCTTAGATATTAATGTTAGCCTAGGTCAATAGTACATGCACCCTGTAGGGCACTGCAAAAGAATTTATATAAAATGGCAAACTGTATGTTAATATAATTAAAGGTAATTTTAATGTCAGGTTCATGCATGTCAATTATAAGTAAAATTAAATAATCCTATAGTTAAAATTCAATACAATGTCAAAACCGCAGATTTGATTACATATGGGGTCTAGGGTAGGCAAAATCACATTGGTAAGATAAGGAGTTGAGGTCATTGATCTGAGTTTATGTCACGCAGAGATAAATCGGATAGGAATTCGTTTACAGAGTAATAGCATTTAATGGCAAGCAGGTTTTTGAGCTTTTTAAAGAAAGTTATGTCATTTTCCTCGTCTTTGATTATGTTGGGGATTTTGTTATAGATTGTTACTAACCTATTATTTGGGCTTTTACTGGCTAAGCACAAATTGGTTCTAGGCATTATAAGTTTATCTTTATTCCGTCTATTATATTCTAAATTATCTTCGATTTTGGATTTATATAGATGTCTATTTTTCCTAACAAATACAGCCATTTGGTATAGGTAGATACAAGGTAATGTCAATATTTTCTTATCTCTAAAGTGCGGTCTACAGCTTTGTCTTGGTCCTATATTTACTAAGATGCGTACTAATTTCTTTTGTTTAATAAACAAGTCGCCAAACTCCACGCTATCACCGTATATTATAATGGCATACATAAACCAGGCATACGCGTTTGCATAGTATGCCGACAGTGCGGTCTCATAGTCGGTATTTCTTTTTATCACACTAAGTGCATATGTGAATTTGGCTAGTTTTTTATTTAAGGTTTCTATGTGATTTTTCCAGCTGAGGTGGGTATCTAATGTCACGCCTAATAGGGTGAAATGGTTTGATTCTTCGATACCTAAGATATTTGTTAGGAATTTTAGGTCTAAAACACGTCTTTTATAAGTTTTAAATTGAACAATTTTTGTTTTATTGTGATTAACCTCTAAGTTGTGGTCTTCGAGCCATTTTTTGGTGGTGTCAAATGTGTTTTTTACGTATGTGTAGTCAATGTCAGCCGTGGTTTTGAACAAAATTGAAATGTCATCAGCAAATAGCATACATTTAGCGTTTATATGATTAGGTAGGTTGTTTATGTATATTAAAAATAGTAAACACCCTAGAACACTTCCCTGGGGTATTGAGTTATTAGTATTTATGTAGTCTGACTCAGTAGGTACTATTTATTTCAAAAGTGGCCTTATCGTAGTGTTCCAACTGTACGTATTGTCTCCTATCTTTTAGGTATGATCTAAACCAATCTAGTGCGGTTCCGCGAATTCCTACCTCATCTAGTTTTTTTAGTAGTATTTGGTGACATACTTTGTCGTAGGCTTTAGTCATGTCTAAAAAGATTCCTAACGCGTATTTCTTGTCATTAACGTAGTCATAAATTTCTTGTACGTAGTTTTTAACTGCCAGCGTAGTTGAACATTTCTTTCTAAAGCCGTACTGGTTCGGGTTAAAAACACTATATTTTTCAAGAAAACGGTAAACTCTATTCGACATAGCTTTCTCGTATATTTTTGATAATGTGGGGAGCAGAGCAATAGGTCTATAGTGATTGGGGTTGTCTGCTTTTCCTCCCTTTTTAAGTATGGGCTTTATCTTTGCAATTTTTAGTTTTTCTGGGAACGTTCCCTGGCTAAAAGACTGATTAATGAGGTACGTGATCGGTGTAGAAAGTTCGATATTACATGTTTTTATAAGTATTGGTGGTATTTCGTCTGTGCCACAGCTGCGCTTGTTTTGCATTAATCTTATAATTTTACTTATTTCTTGCTCTGAAACCGGTTCTAAGAACATTGAGTTAGTTAGATGCAGTCGTTCCGGTTGGCTGCTTGTATGACAAGTTTTATTTCTCGGGTAATTGTGCTTGTTTTGTCCAATTTCCGCAAAAAACTTATTGAAAGTACCTACTACTTGCGATGGTGTTTCATATTTTATGTTATTTATTTGAAGTAATATTTTTTTGGGTAATCTATGCTGTGTTTGGTGCTTAGTTATTTTATTAATGGTGTTCCACATTGTTTTGACTTTGTTTTGTGACTTGTGCATTGCTCTGATGTAGGTAAGTTTTTTTGAACGCTTAATGCATAGTTTTAACAGTTTTTCGTAGGTTTTATAGTATCTTGTAAGGGTTTCGTTTTTAATTTGTGTACATAATGTTTTTAATAGTCGTTTGTTTTTGCAAGATGTTTTTAGTCCTTTTGTAAGGTAAGTATTGTTTGATTTATTTATAATTTTTATTCGTTTCTTAGGTATAGTTTTGTTTAAATTTTGTTGAATAATGTCGTGGAAGGCGTTATAGTTTTCGTTTACGGTTTTGTCCAAGGATAGAATCGAATTCCAGTCCATGTCTATCAGGGCGATACGGAAGGTTTCCATGTTTTTATCAGTGAACGATCTTTTTGTAGCGTAGGTAGTGCTGTTTTCTTTGTTTACTGCTAGTGATATTTGTTCATAGGAAAGACAGTGGTGGTCGGATATTCCTTTGTTTTCTACGCTTATTAGGTATTTCGTGTTGTTAGTGAACAAGAGGTCAATGCATGTAGAGGATGTTGGCGTTATTCGCGTCGGACATTTTACTATTTGATGTAGATTATATTCGAGCATGATGTTGGTTAGTCTTTTGTATTCTTTGCAATTTGTCAACATATCTATATTGAAATCACCGGTGACGATTATTGTTTGCTGATTTTCTTTATTTATTGATAGCATTTTTTCAAGGAAGGTAAAAAAAGATTCAATTTCGCGGTCTGGCCTATAAATATTAATAAGGATTAGATTCTGTGAGCGTATTTTGATTGCGCAGCATTCTACTATGTATTCTATTGATAGATTTTCATAATCATTTAGTTCCTGATATTCTACTCCGAGTTTTGTTAGGATGGCGACTCCTCCCCCTCGGTGTTTCTTCCGGTTGTAGGCAGCTGCGAATTCATAGCCGTTGATGGCAATGAGATGCTTTTGCGATTCTTGTATCCATGTTTCAGTCACACAAACTGCTTGGTATGGGTTCGCCTCGTCTAGGGCACTTTCTAGAAGATGTGTTGTATTCTTTAAGCTTTGGGCGTTTTGTACTAGTAATTTAAAAGCGAAACGTACCGCTTCTTTTTTGCTGCATTCTTGGGCGATGTTGCCTGTAGGCGTTGTCGTCGTTGTGGTAGACAGATTCGGTTTGCTGTGTAGTTTCGTTCTTTCTTATCTCTTGATGAGTGGTTTTGGCTTCGTTGAGTGTCATGTTCGTAGTAAATCTCCGTTTTTGGTTTTCTAGGCGGCTTTGTCGTTTTTCTTGAAGGGTTTTTTGGTCCAAGTACTCTGATACGTAGATTCCGGTGGATTTAAATTGTTTTGCATGATCAATAATATATTTGGTCATCCTTTTGCTGATAAGCTCTACTTGGATAGGTCTTCTATAACCTCTTCTTCCCAGTCTCGTTATGTCCTCTATATATCCTGTTAGGATCTAAGATCAAGCTTTCATGATACGGTCCTTAGAATTAGAATACGATGTACCTATGCATACAATAATGAATCGTTCCCACCATGCCGATTCCCTTAGAGTCGATTTCCGCAACGTCGACTCTCGTAAAGTCGAATTCCCTTCACGTCGATCGCGCTTTTTGAATGTGTACAGTCGGTAGCGACATAGGGAAAGTAAATAAAAACTTTGTGTGGCTGATAGATAACTGATAAGATGGTTATATAAAAATATTCTAATAATTAACGCATTCACTACCCAGCCTTGACACGAAAGTGTAAATAATTAATGTAATTGGTTTATCCCTTTTATTTTTAATCTTGTGTCGTCCTAGTATCATTTACAAGATTTACTTAACTAAGTACTAGGGTAGCAACGTGAAGGAAGTAGGTAGAGGTACTTAATTACAATCTCCAATTATCTCTCTGTATCTCCTTACAACTTATGCTCTCCTGCTACTTTGAGTGCTAAAAGTACTGTTCATAGTAGTAAAATCCACTCAGTTTTGATGTCAAGTTTTTGGTTTATGTTTAGATCTGGTATATCTATAATTACTATCCTAAAGGAGGACCTGAAGAATCTTTATATTAGTAATTTTTTCTCTATATTTTTCTGTTACTAACAGTTAGTAACAGAAAAATATAGAGAGAGTTACTCTGTCTCAATAATTTTCTTTCTTTTTTGACCAGTTATGTTTTTGATCGACTACTACTTTACTAGAGCTACGAGTCTCATGTTCCCGAATAACCCTTTCCAAAGTTCGTTATAGCTGACAAAGGCGCCGGCCTCTCACGCTGAGTGGGGTAATTCTTGACATGATTAGACTTTATCGATTTTATCTAGTGCGTGATATTAATTTTAGCTTCATATTTTACCAAAATATTTAAGCTACTCTCCACCTTGGGCCAACAAAAGCACTAAGTATAAGTAAAATGTTTTTGATGAAAGCTTTTAAACGGAGCGAAAAAGTTTTGAATCATAAAATTTAGTTTGTTATTTATCCAGCAGCGCCTCTACCGGATAAACTGAAAGTAAAGTAATTGTCATAGGTTGACAGCGGTAGAATAGATTTATGCTCGAATGTTACTAGAATATTAATTTTGTTTCCTACAAATTCAATTTTAGTTTTCGAAAAGTTTTAAGAGATCTATAGCAATCGAAAACTTTTATCGTAATCTAACTGTAGGTACAAACTGACACTGGTACTAAGTTTACTTATACTGTACGTCCACGCGAGACATCGATAAATCATTCCCATGTAAGTTGAA
Source organism: Eupithecia exiguata (assembly GCA_947086465.1). Taxonomy (NCBI): domain Eukaryota; kingdom Metazoa; phylum Arthropoda; class Insecta; order Lepidoptera; family Geometridae; genus Eupithecia; species Eupithecia exiguata. The sequence goes on along the minus strand of OX352244.1, from coordinate 3,248,906 downwards.
TGTAAGCTAGAATCTCGACAGTCAGTTGGAAAGCAATTTCAATATTTGAATCCCTACAAATGTCTGCGAAACCAGACTCGTAGGTATCATACCTACTTGTTATCCAACATGTAAGGGCGCATAGCATCCGTTTTATAGGATCCGTTTTTTCATTTCATCAAATCAAATTGGTGTCGTAGATCGTACCCTTAATAGACCCGTTTCGTGATACCCTGTATAAGTCCTAGAATCCTATTATTGAGAATTCTATTATTGAGAATCCTATTATTGAGAATCCTATTATTGATATATTTGATGTAACTATTTTATCTCTCTTCGTTATTTCGATGCTCCTTCGAGTAATTTTATTTAGGAATTGGTTCGAAAATCGAAGACTTACAGAACTTTATATGCAGACAAAAAAGTCTAGTTACCTATTGATTTGGCTTTGTAACTTTTCATAGGCGTTATTTGATTATATTTTACAACTATTTTCTTCAAACTGTGTTGAACTTGCTCTACCCGAAATTAAAAAAGTAGGTACTTTTAGAATTCATGCAGTCTTAATAGCTTTTTAGGCTGTTGTTTTTATTTTCATTTGCTTGAGACCAAACCGCTTGGCTTAGGCAAGACAGGCTGTCAAAGCATATACCTTAGCAAAACTCGTTGTAGAATGTTTGTTAACAAACCGTCCAAACCTAAAATTAACTCTATTGCGCGTCTTTTTTAAGCAATTTACATTACCTATGTCGATTTGAGATTCTTCCTTCAATAAATATTACTTACAATTTTATCTGAAACTCGACGCCAAGCATTTATTTGTATCGTGGTTTGTTTACAAAAATACAAATATTCTACAAGTAATTTGGCTAAGGTATAGGTCAAATGAAACAAAAGAAGATTGTTTGTAAGATCTGACATTTGCCACTCTATATTTAAATATTAGTTACCGTTTGTTAAAATATTTAACGCATTTACTACCCAGCCTCGGCAGTGCGACTCGCAAGGGCGCGCCGCCGCCCATTGTGGTGCCAAGGGACATGGGCGTGCGTCCGGACCATGGAAGTGTTAATAAGGGACAATAAGGATGTCTATCTGTCCATTTGCAGTGACTCTTTGATGGACCTATAAAGGGCTCCATCCACACGTTAATTTGTAATGTTTGTTTCGACAGGCAAGCAGCGGGCTCCCCTTAGAGCAGCATGCCGCGCGCCGGCGCACTCTTGCTGGCGGCAGCGGCCGTCCTGCTGGCATCTGATTGGGCGCGCGCCTCCTACATAGATCCAGGTCAGTGACCTCCATGAGCCATTATAGTGGCTGATATCATAATCAGAATCACTAACGGGCTTTTCCATGAGATCACATGTTTTAAAACTATCCAAAGGCCATTTTGAACTCTTCAAGCGCACAATCTCACAGGATGATTAGCTCTTGAATTTAAATTAATAATGTTCGACAATCCACACGTATAGTACGCATCAGAATTAAGTATCCCCCTATCTCCCTATCTCTCTTAGACAAGGGGGATACTTAATTCTGACGCGCACTGTACCACCTAGCACCAAAGTAAACAGAGCAACAACAGCGCTGCCGCAAAACGATATGCACTGGCTTGACCGCTAGAGCCAGTAATTAGTATAATCTGAATTGACCATCAATAAAAACACTGGCATAATAATGTTTCTGATCAATGGTACCCAATATCACTTTAAAAGCATCAAATTTTTGTCGATTCGCTGCAAATGTTGAAGCTGTGCCAAAATGCCAGTATAAATTTTAAACCTCACTTTTCATGTCAGTGAGATGACAGATGCTTTTAGGTTGAAGAGTAATTTTCAGCTGTAAAGTACAGAGTACAGTGTTGCCCACTACAACTTATGTTTGACAGTTTTTGTGTTGGGTTTTATACCTTGGTTTACACCCATTTCATATTTCATTTTGTATTCATTGGCAACCCTTAATTGCACACATATAAATTCGGTTTCATATGAATCACTACCAATATATGGCAACACTGGCAGCAATCAAATTGAAACCGAGCAAACGTATTTGTTTTAGAAATAAATCTCATCGATTTCGTGTTTGTTTGACTCATACAAAATGAAACAATTAATAGCCATTGCTTTCTCCCTACCTATCCCAGCACAAATACGTCATGTGCTGAACGTGCCTCCCCCAAACAGGGGGGGGGAGGGGGTTGCCATATTCACTCTGGAGGTGTTAAAATACACAGAACACAGAAGGAAGCTGTTGTCCTTCCTCCGGTGGGTTCCTTTAGTCCGGGCTTGATCAGTTAGTCATTGATTCTTGTTGGTTTTGTATGATGAAGTAAAAACAAGCGGTGAGTACTTAAAGAGGTAACTTCAACTACACTTATAATTTGTAGGAATAACTCAGTCTGACAAAATAATTACGTTTTTTAAAACGAGACTCGACCATAAATAACGGATATTTGGGTTTCTCTAAGTAATAAATTACAATTTTCACAGAATTAATTTTGTAAGTGGTTTTCCGATGAACGAAGCGTTTTTTGGCTGAGTCTACATTAAAATCAGATCGGTATTGTTAGTAAGATACGGAAAAATCAGGTCTTTTGTGATACGTCCTTCGATTTTTCGTTAGTCACCGTTCAAGCAAAAAAAATTTTTTCTGTGTTTCGTATTTTCTGCGCTCTGCAAGTGAATAGTGAATAAACCAGCAGATTACTAATCAGATTATTATTAAGAAATTGATAAATCCCAAAAATTTACGATCTCGACGGGATTCGAACCCGCACCTTCCCCTTCAGCGCAGGGTTGCTCTTAGAGATTACCCAGAGTACTATAATAAATAAAAAAAACCTCAGATTATTATTATAAATGCGAAAGTTTGTATGTTTGGATGGTTCACGTCAAACTACTGAACGATCCGGTTGAAATTGCATAGATGTAGCTTAAAGCATGGAATCAAACATAGGCTAGTTTTTATCTCCTAAAACCGTTCTTATGGGATATAACTAACCTTTTAACGTATCCAAACAACAACGCGTGCGAAGCCGCGGGCAGAAACAAGTTATCAATAAAATTCGTCTCACGTTCTACCTTATTAAAAACAAGATAAAAATGCACGTATGCACACAGCATCCCATAGCCCCAACGTAAGCAGATCTCGTGTCAATCGTGTCATAGATATACGCCTGCAAAGAGACTTTAAATAAAGCTTCGAACCAAAGGAAACTGCAAAGGCTCCATATAAGACTTAAATTCGAATTAACAAACACCTTAGCAAAATCACTCTCTTTGAAGAAACTCTCGTAAAGAGTCTGTTAACTCAGAAGGGTAACGAGACTCCAGAGAGATAATTCTGCTACGAGTTTTTCCTACAGATCTTTATATAAAACATACTTTTAACCGACTTAAAAAAGGAGGTTCTTAAGACGATTGTATGTTTGATATGTTTTAAATTAAGTCGTCATTTTGGGAACTTGTTTATTTTCTTAAATAAATAAGCTACTTTTTATTCATAAATCAGTTTCCCTGGTATAGAAATAACCTGGTAGAAATAACCTTATAACGTTTTCATATACACAGCGCGTGCAAAGCCACGGGCAGAATAACGCTACTTTTTAAGTTATGCGGAACAAATAGTAATCCATCGTGAATAAAAATTGTGTGGAACAATCCCGGATCATTCTCTATACAAAACTTAAGCCGTAGAGTTATTTTAGTATGACTTAAGCCGTCAAAATCAGGATCCAAATCAAGAATTATCAAAACCGGTCTAACAATATCGAAGAATCATCAATATTGGTAAACATACACTTAAAAAACTATACATAGGTACAACCGAACATAGAACCTCCTCCTTTTCTCGAAGTTGATTTAAAAAAAAAGATTTTTTTCTTTAAATAAAATAATTTAAAGAAAAAAAAGTCTGGCTAAAAAAGATTGAGCTTAAGACCGACTGTTTTCATGTGAATAATAAAGTATAAAACTTTGTCAACAGGAGACGACGATGTCGAAGTAAACCTATCCGACTATGGCGACGACCCTGCCGATCTGCAGCTGCTTCAAGACGTTGGAAAGTGAGTATTAAATCAACTCACCAAGGTTTATAATCCAGCTAGCAAGCACGTTTTTCGTAGTCTCATACTAACAGACCTCGTCGACAATTTGTCCAGAAACCAGGCTCATAAAACAGCGAAATGTTTCGATGATCCATTATCCGTGACCCGATAGGGAAAAATGTCGGGAATATTAAGATTTACGGTCCATTTCGTGGGACGTTAAGATACAAAGTATCTTGCAATAAAAATTATTTCCAGTTAAAGTTATCTCTTTGTTTATTATACGCTGAACTCGCAAAAAGCCCGCGTGGACACGCTATTGTAGGTTCGGAGTGCGTTGATCAGTCATCATGAAAAAACATCGTTTTTCTTCAAAAATTACCACTACTACAAACACTATGAAAACATAGACTATGAAAACACTGATATCAACAAAATATGGACGAAGTTTAAAACAAAGGAAAATTAATAATTAAAAAACCGTTGTAGAGATTAAAATATGTTCTCTTCAGAAAGTTTCAACGAAGTACGTTATTTTATGTTTATTTTAAACCCTGTTTATTTTGAATTTGGAGAAAGGCCGTGGGCAAAACTGGGCTAATGTTCTATAATTGCTATGATAGGTTAATTTAATAATAATTAATATTAAACTTATTCAACTACTTACTCAAACCAATTTACTTCAAAGAAAGCAAGACCTTATATTTTGTTACTAAACAATTAATTACTGTTTAAGAATACAAATGTTAAAATAAAGTATTGTTTTGTTTTTTTTTGTCTTGAATAAGGTAGCGGAATAGACAGGAGGCCTAAATACTCTCGTACCAGCAGTGGGACAATCAACGAACCACCTGACAGGATGAATAGAAACAGATTAAAAGAACCTCAATAGACTTTCCTTTGATCAAAATATCACCGTAAGGAGCCCATGTTCGGTTTAGGTCAGATTCTGGGAACGACAGATTCGTTGGAGGTGAATGCTCGTGCGTTTTACCAAGCACGGAAACTTAGGTTAGTTTTAAACAATGTGGTTTCAGACGAGCGTCGCTGGTGTACGTTTTCAGGCGTGCGTGCATCCCTCGCGGCGGGAACTGCGACCACCGGCCCGGTGACTGCTGCCACTCGTCCTCCTGCCGCTGCAACCTGTGGGGCTCCAACTGCCGCTGCCAGCGCATAGGCCTCTTCCAGAAGTGGGGGTAGGCCCGACGCGTCTCACCCCGCGCCCTGAAGCGGCGACCAGCTCACGCCAGCCGACCTGACCGCCGCTCCATCGCCCGCGACAACCCTAGCATGCCCACGGAACCATTCTTTTCCTTTCCACCTTCCTAGATTCGACAAAACAGGGACCTAGTTGATTTCGGAAATATTTTTGGATTGTTTACAATTGGTTTGTTCTTTGCCTGGGTGGGCGGGTGTCCGCTTGTTCGGTTGGGCAATCACCCAGCCTTATTGCTCAATCAGCAAGCCTGACGCTCAGCCCGCCCGCCCCGGCGCCGCTCTCTGCCCTGGGCGGCGACTCCGAGCTACCTTCCGTTTCCCTTTTATTTCTGCATCGGTTTCGTCGCTCAGGCAGCTCTTCTTAATGTATGTATGTAGAGTTAAGTAAGCTAAAGTAGATGATTAAACAGTAGCTAATCTTGGTGGTAAACTTATGTCAATAGGTAGTAGAGAAATAGTCAAATGTAACTTTAAATGTTTTAGTCAATAAGAAAGTATCGGTAACAAAAACTTGGTGAAAGACGCTATAATAAGCCTTTATGTGGAACGGAAGCCAGACTTGCGATTGGCAACGTAGAATTTTAAAATACATATTTATGTGTCATATATATGTCATAATGTTTAATACTATACGTCTCTCGGACAGGGGGTATGATGGTATCAAAACTAGTAGTTTTCTCTGAAAGTAGCTTCTTGTAAACATTCACATATGAGTATTGTATTGTTAAACCTAATGGACTATGAGAATGACGAAGGAATTATGATTAAATACTATTTAACAATAAATGTTTAACAAAGAAAATGTTGTTTCTATTATGACCTCACCCCACTAGGTTTTCAACAAAACTTAGGTCCTCGCAAAATAAGAAAAACGTAAAACTATCATCTAGTGACTGTAAATTTAAAATATTTGTCGCCCCCCTATCACGGGGATTGTTGTCTAGGGTAGAATATAGAAAAATTACGTCACTTCGTCATCGAATGCGTAAATTATTTGAAATGCATTCCTTCAACATCAATAATGTATGCAATGTACGGCGATGCAATGTCATTATTGTGTAGGGTAGAATAGAGAAAAATTACGTCACTTCGTCATCGAATGCGTAAATTATTTGAATTCCATCCTTCATCATCAATAATGTATGCAATGTACGGCGATGCAATGCCATTATTGTCTATTCTACCCTAGACAACAATCCCCGTGCTAGAGGGGTTAGAAGAGAGATTCCGTTTTATATCCAACCCGAGCGAAACTAAATAAAGTTGAAAGAGAGTTCAACTATCATACTGTAGACTGGGATTGTTCAGTTCATGGTGAGTACTTTTCAACTGTAATACAAGATAAGTTTCAGTTCAAGCAAAGATAGTTGAGATGAGGAATTTTGATACGAAAATGTTGAAGAAAAGTTTGGAATCAGACGGAGGTATTTGAGCTGGTATTCCGTCGGATAATGAACTGTAATACACGCTGGGATTTGAATTCGATGTTAAAAATGAAACTCTGAAATGAATCGTGTTTGTAAACGAATAGGAAGAATAAGGATAAGCGACGTGTGTTCACGCATATACTAACTTCATAGCTAACTTCATATTGTCTCTGTGAAGCCACCCCCCTCTCCTTACCTCACCTAGACGTTTTGTTTGACAAGACATCGATTACACGCCATATTGGAAAGAAGTACGCATTATTTATTTTCTCTCCACATCCAAAATAACCTTGATCACAATTGACTTTCAGTCATCAATTAATAAAAATCACGTCGCCTTACACCTAAGAGGCGACACATTGGTCCTTCTTCCATTGATTTGATTTTCCGTGTTCCGACTACCTTGAGCCGACGCGAGTGTGGACGCGGAATACCTCTATTGCGCGTTTCAATCTTAAGATTACTATTAAGGCCCGTATTATGATAGCTTGCTCAGTTATCAAACGATGCTTGAGTAACGCTTTTGTATGGCACAAACGTCACTCAAGCATTATTCGATGACTGAGCATCAAGCTTTCATAATACGGGCCTAAGAGTAGTTTATGGCTATACTAGCAGCGCGTTGCAGTTTCACCCGCGTAGTTCCCGTTCCCGTGGGAATTCTGGGATAAAAAGTAACCTATATACTATTCCAGACTATAATCTATCTCTGTGCCAAATTTCACCCAGATCCGTTCTGCCATTCTGGCGTGATTGAGTAACAAACATCCACTTATCTATCCATCCATCCAAACTTTGACATTTATAATATGTGTGTGGATTGTGTATACGTGCTTTGTCCTTGAAGTTAGTTCGAAGTTTATCGACGTTGACATAAAATAACGCTAAACAAGCAAAAGTTCAACGTAGGTATCGACTCTCTTCCGATCCCGAAACGCAGATTCATCCAAACTTTTCTAATACTTTCCTTTAAGCTCGCCGTTTATCACCTCTGTTGATCTTTTCTCTTTGAAGTCACTTCGCGAAGTTGAATTATTTATCATCTCGCTAATCAAGATCTCTCAGCTTAAACTCGTTTATGCAAGTACCAAAGTAATGAGAAAAATTAAATTAATAAAATAAGATATAGCTTTATCAGTAAGTATGACCTGGTATGACTGTCCTACGGAATACCGAAGCTCGAAATACCGGAGAACGGTATCTCGACGGATCAGGAGACCGCATATTTATGTTGTTCCTAAAACTGACGGTTTTCGAATAATAAAAAAACTTTTCATGTCAAGACGACATTATTTTTCTGTTGTAGCTTTGGAAAATTGTGTTAGTGATTATTTATTATATAAAATAAGTAACTAAGTTGCTGATTTCAGTTGATTCTTTAATAAATATACAAAACTATTTATTGTCGTTAAAATAATTTTGATTACTGTCGTAGTTTTGATGTCAAAGGTTCTTTAATGTATGTCATTAAAAGTAAGAAATTGATTTTACCAAACTTGATTTATACAGATAATGACGTCTTGCCGTAAGCCAAGGACTTGTAAACCGCATTTATCTGAATCGCTTCGCTGTTTAGATGCTCAATTTAATAAAGCGTATTAGATAATCGCATAGAAACATTCGAAAAACAAAACCCACCTTCGGCAGTACTACTCTATATTAGTGTTCTATGCCCTTGTTTGTAAAAACTACAAAGCTACGGTAACTGAAACAAACCAAAACAATAAATTCTCCGCCATTCTGCCAGTAGCTACCAAATGTGCCAATAGAGCTCTCGGGACCGAGTCGGTCAGGCGCACGTGTTGGAAAAACCGGCCGTTAGGGATTTCACGGGGCACTGACACACTGAGCGTTATAATCCACGCGCTAGTACAATGGGAAGAAAACAGGACACACGCTCCTGGCAGTTTATACCTAATACCATTGTAATTGTGAGATCAGAACTATATCTATGCAATATTTGACCACCTCCGTGGTGCGGTATGCGAAGGTCCGGGAGTTCTGGTTGTTTTCTATGTATTTACAATAAAAATATATCTATATGCAGTGTATTGTTGACTTAACGAACTAACGGCTAGATAATGCTGTGTTAATTGTCCAGGTTTTTTTCAGCTCGGTTTGTACAGTAGTTTTAAAGAGAGGAGGTTACCAACATCGTATCCTTCGTATTTTTATTATTAGTGTGGATAACTAAACCTTTCATTATATTTTGCTTGGCGGCACTTACATAAAGTCTATACGGGAACGACAGCTATGGCAACAGTATTCACAAACGTGCGTCCCGGTACACGGTGGCGATCTGCGGCAGCGCAACACATTGTAACACTGTATTAACGTAAGTACCGTGTTTCAAAGAAAAAACCGAGAAAATCAGTAGTTTATTCGAAATCAAAGTTTCTACCGGTTAACCAGGATGAGTCATGCATTGCATACAAAATCGTACCTGCAAATCAAGCTTGAAGTAGAGTTTACTAGCAACTAAATAGGCCTCAGATTTACTATGGATGAAAAGGGCCCAACATTACAACACAAACAAACACCTCTAAAATAGACAGTTGACTCACACAGGGTTTCCCTGTAGATATATTCTTCTTGACTGCTTAATAAAATGCACTCAGTGTGTTTCATCACTTACTAGGTAGAACTTGCCGACTGCCGTCAGTAAGCAATATTTAATTATATCCGTTCTTTTGACAAGGGCGGGCGGCCAGGGCGGGCAGTCCCTTCGTGGCCCGAATGGTGATTTTCCTTGTTTCTTTCAACCTTCACTCACTTTTCTCAGTATTAAGGGCAGCGGTCATATTTCTCTTCATATTTTTGATATTTTTCGGGTGTTCTTACATTATTTTGGTTTTAGGAGAGTCGATAAAATCAGGCAAATAATTGAAGCGAACAAAATCAATAACATTTTGTTTCTTGTTTGATAATTACTATTTATAAAGCAGTTTATGTATAAAATTTTGCTTGTCTAACGCTTTTTTGTAAGCCTAAAAAAATAAAGTTATTGACTTTTGTTTTTTTTTACTTTTGTACGTCGAATCTTGCAGGAAGTATAGTAGCATACCTGGAAACAAGTGCAGCGCAGCTAAAATTCATTAAAGTATGGGCTACTCTTAACATTTAGATGCATCAGATGACATCAGATGACAGACAGCTCGCGGGCCACACATTTGAAGCTCGTGGGAAGTCATTTTGTCTCTGTAAAATGTATTTAAAAATAACGAATTAAATCCATATTAGAATGCACATTACTGTGCTGCGTGATAGTGGCGTTGATTTAATGTGTGCAAAGCTTACTACCTCATGAAAAACGTACCTACGTCGTTAAATCTTGTTGAACTTTACACATGTCAGATACAAACTTGAAATGATGAGGGGTTATGAAAACAAAAGGCCCTCTCAAGGAGTCATATTTTATATGGGTTGAGCGTTTGCAGGTATGAACGAACACCAACGATTTCTAAGGTTGTTTTTAATTTTAGTCCGGTTTACCGATCGGATTATCGTACTTTGAGTCTTGTTCTAGGCTCCACACACTATTGGAACGCCACGTGACGAAACATGTTGTAAACACCAGACCTTTCGGTTTCCGGAGCTCAATCTTATACAACGATTAGGAATAGCTAAAAAGTTAATAGGACTAACGTTGTAGACAATTTTATCAGCTTTCATTGTGTGGGTACAATAACGAAATTTCCTATGACGTTTTTTGTTTATGAGATGTATGCAAAGAAACTAAAAAAAGGACCTCTTTTGTTCGGCTCAACTCAGGGATGGAACTTTCTGCTTTCGATTTTTCCATCCACAATTTTATTATTCATTGACTGGACTATGAAGTGACCGAGATAAAAATTTCGTTTAATTTTTTTGTCTATTTTCATTTTATGAATATTCTTTTTTTAGTATAGGTTTATGGAAATAGAGTATTAAAAATATTTGAATTAAAACGGTTTTGAATGAAGATAATGTTATAATGCTACTTCATATTTAGAAACACATTACATTTTCTGTTGCTATACTTCGCCAGTAGCTTGCTACGACGTACATAGCTAAGAGAGCTACGCCGTAGCTCTCTTTGCTACGCCATGCGCCATTATGATTAGTTTCGGTTCGGACAGTGGGTTTTTGGATCGCGTGGTTAAGTTTCTCATTGAACTTAAGTTTGTTTAAGTAAAATAAATTATTTAACGAAATTGTACTAATAAATAAGAAAAATATGGACAATGCACACAGCATCTAGCCCCAGGACCTGAGGCAAATGATTTCGAGAGTAAATTTTAGCGGAAATAAAATCGGAAACGGATACAATGTCTTAAATTACCACTCCAAGTAAACCTAATTAATAGTCGGATGGTTTCGGACGACCCCTTTGAGGCCGCCCCGTATTCTAGTCGCTATGATTTCTCGACTATAACGCGCTGTATCATAACGCACTTGACAAGCTTACTTCACGCGGATCAGCTTAACTTTAACAGCAGCGCAGTAGGAAATCTAACTTATCTACTCAGCATGTTGCTGAGTTGACACTTTTCTGGCTCAACACTCGGTGGTTTACCAAGTAGCACACGGAAGTATTGAGCTTCGGCCAAACCTATGCGTCACAAACGCGGGTTACGGGACGTGAAGTGGGAGCTTCAATAATGCGAAAGATCCAGTCTCGGTCATGCTGGTGTGCAAGGCGCCATTGAATCGCCATTGCAGCGTCCGCCGCGTGGCTCACGCTCCCGCTTCGCGTCCTCCCCTGTTTGACAGGTAGGTTGGGTGCTTCACCTACGCACCTAAGCCGCGATCTTTGGGTATGTAACAGAAGTGATCATCAGTGAAAAGCGACACCTCTCGTCATTCGTACTAAACGTTTCTTTAGACAATGAACAGGTATGGATAATCTTTCATGGTTTCACCTGTAGGTGGAGCTAGTACGACGCTTAAGTCGTAAGAAGTCCCAGATATTTTCGACCAGGCACGTGTCGATCTCGTTGCTTAGTTGGTTAGAGCGCACCTGTACTGAAGGTGAGGCGCGGGTTCGAATCCTGCCGAAATCGAAAATGTTTGGGATTAAAAAGTTTTCGTAGAAGTGATCATGTTAGTCCAAGGCATATTATAGCGAATAACGTCTGTCTTTTTACTGCCTACGTCTATCGCATTATTTACCACACGTACCACATTATGAATACATCTTTATGAAGGGTTTGACAAATACGTGAGGGTAATGTTAACGTTTGTTTACGTCGCTTGAGGGATTGACATGGGCCAAATGAAGGTAACAATAACGGACTTCGTTTTTGTTTTCCTTATAATTGCTATTTGTTGTTGTTATTTTGAACATTGTAAGAACATAAAAAACGGTTACTATGTTTACCGGCTCGAAAAGTACCTAGTTAGTACTTTCGAGGCAAAATTTTTAGGAAAATTGCAGAGGGCGCAATGCGCGGCATTTTGTGAAAAGGACAGGCATAGGATTTAGCGTTCATAGAAGTGGGATAGAGCATGCGTTTTTGAAACGTCGCAAGTGCAGAAATGGAGTTTTTGCTTATTTACAAGAAAACTACACAACTTATGAAAAAAAAATGTGACGGAACCAAGTAATTAGTAATAAAATAACCTACAAATCAAACAATAATATAAATACTAATCGTTTTTCACGTTGAAGGAACCTAAGAAAGAATAAAAATTCTATGTAAATCTTCGATAAAAGTAAAAAAGGAAGATACGGTACGTTCTACCAGCGCTCACTCAAAAACTGTACCGTGTTAGAGCTGAAATAATGAAAAGGTATCGGATTATCAGAAAATTTTAAGTTTGGTGTATCTATATCTACTTACGCGGAATAATATGTGATGCCTTGGACTTCGTTTTTTGTTTTGGAGCTATTTGTACACCTAGTGAACGAACACGAGAGCATTGTCGTGGAGTTTTAGTCGAAATCACACAAAATTATACGTCTTAGCAAGCACGCGCAACACAAACGCCACCGCCTGCGCTTATCTCAGCCATAGTCGGTCCGACTATGAATGAGGTAAGGGAACATAGTTGAACCTAACTTGAGCCATACACTTTCGAGGTGGTAATGCCTCATCTCCCTTTTTTACTTTTATCGAAGATGTAAATCGAGTTTTTATTCACGGAAATCCCGTGAGTACTGTGATCTAGTCCTAGTTTGACAAGCAAACACGCTAGATTCGCCTCTATAACATATTTTCTTTTATTGGCTCTGCTAGCGGTGAAAAATAGATTTATTGTTCTACATTTTATCGAAATTTCATCTTAATGTATCAAAAGGAAGTTTTGGAGATCCTCGGTAACAAGCACGTTTACTTACATAGAGTAAGTGAAGTAAGTGAAGTTTACAACCCTCTTTTTCCCTCCGGTGGTAAACTCCCTAGTTAAGCTCGATGTTTAATAGCTGCAAAAAAGACTTTAGAAATTTACTATCATCATCATCATCAACAGCCTATAATAGTCCACTGCTGGACATAGGCCTCTCCTAATGAGCGCCATAGCGCCCTGTCTTCAGCTTGCCGCATCCAGCATCTGCCTGCAGTCTTTCGCAAATCGTCATCCCACCTGGTCGGAGGGCGTCCTACACTACGATTGCCAAGTCGCGGTCTCCACTCAAGAGTTTCACTCAAGTTTACCCCAGCGGTTATCGATTCTTCGCGAGATATGGCCGGCCCACTGCCACTTCAGCTTGCTAATCTGTGCAAAAAGATAAGAAATTTACTATACTTAGAACAAATACATTTTCATTCATAACTCAAATTCAAGCCTATAAGGAATGTCTTTAATATCTTTGAAAAAACATATTTGTTTTTTATATATAAAAAAACACACGCTTCTCTGTTGAGTAAAAGAAAATTGTGTTTTACTGCCTAGTTGCCACTTTCTAGTTTAGGTTAAGAAATTTGTGGGCACTTAACTATTTTCTATTTCATTACACTTATTTACTGCTTACCGATATGAGATGGTTTCTTCAAAAAATATTGTTAACCACTCGTATGTGGCGGCCATTTTGAATGAACTCGAACGCCTGTGGAAACAATCCTGATGAAAAAATATCTTTAAATCGACCCAAAGGGTGTGGTTTAAATTTATTTGTTCGGATTTCTTTTTAAACTTACTCTTCTAATACATACCATGAGTCTGTAAATTCATTTACAAACACAACTGGGCAACGTGCAAGAATGGCAGCTAATTGTTTTTCGTTCTGGTGGGCGCCGCCCGCCCCCTGTCTGACGTCGTCGTAACAATGTTGGTTTTGTACAAGGTTGTGCTGATTGCCGAGTCGTTAATCTTTTGCTGAAGATCTTTGTTTTTATAGACATACTTAAGTAGCATCCAAATCAAAACATCCTCAGTATAGATACAGCGTACCACCACAAATTCCACATAAGTTTTGCCATTATAATAATAAACAGTTACATAATAACATGACAGTCCATCGTTACATTAAAACTATGAACAAAGAAACTTTCTAAGAAATATTTTAAACAAAGAGGTCTCAAATCTCTATCGTAAGCATTCGACGCGCGCAAAGAAAGGCCCTGATGTCGATCCTTGCTATCGTACCTAATATATTATTATTGACAAATAAGTCGATAAAATTTATATCTTTTTCCGAAGTAAATAAAGTTGTATTTTGAATCAGGTAATCCTGCAGCATCGCCCGTAAGCGCCAGGGCGCGCCTGCCAAGCCGCCGCGCTCTATTTAAACATCAAGTTAAACTTTTCGAACGATTACTACTAAAAACTATTTTTTATGTCTCCGATGGTTTTAAAAGTTACAAAAGCGCGGCGGCCTCTTCTGGAGTACCTACCTAGCCTTAAAAGGTGCGCGCCACGGTGTGAGCTAACAATTTTCTAAAAAAATCCTAAAAATCTAAGCTGTCATCAGAAGGCAGAGTGCCCAGAATGTTGGCAGCATTGCGACGTTTCAAAGCGAGCGACTGTACTGCTGCACGCTCATAAAGTTCTAATTGTATCTAATCAAATTAGATTTTCCGCTTGTTAGATTTGAATTCAATTGAAGTGGCTTTCTGATAAAGTTCAATGGGCAGTGAGTTAGAGACAACAGTAAAAATGATTACTCCCGATCGTATTTAATTACTCATTGAATAAGTACTCATGGCTTTTTAGATTACCTACTTACTAATCAAATAGTTCTTATTAAGATAGCAGTTTGATAAAAGTTTACTAATACCCAATAATTGTATTCTGGAGAAAAACTGTTTTCCTACTTCTTCCTGCCCATAACCCGATCCGTGAAAGAAATAAATTACCTAGAACTAATATTTACAATTGAAACAATTAAGCTAACAGCAGACTGTTGCAAACAATCTACAGGTATTTCAACTGATCCATATTATTGCCAGGATCGGAAGCGTCCCCAAGAGGCTGGCCGACAAGTTTTATTATGATCAGCGTAAACACAGCCCACAGCTGTAACTCCAAGAAAAAGTCTTCAACTTCAACTTCTTTATGGCGATGCCTGCTCTTCAGCGCGACTCAACGAGTCACCAGACTATCAGACGACAAAAAAATTGACAGCTGATCTCTGAAAAATAATAAACAGCTATGTCAATTGCTGTTTATTAACTCCCAGTAGGTAAGGTCGCTACTCTGTGCTGTGTTATATCAGTGATTGGACACTTGACCCCCGTTATTTGAATTTAGAATACATTTTTAAAGGAGCAACAATAATTGCGCACCTCTCCGCTCAACTTCATCAAAAAAGGAAAAACCGTACTCCATGGACTGCTATTTTACAAAAATAGGCGTTAAACTGAAAGACATAGAGTTAAAAATAAACAGTCTCGTTTGAAGAACTAGGGCGAACTAATTACACGTCTTCGCGGACACTCTCATGGCAGCGGCCCTTGAAACAATAGGAGCCTGCACAGCCATGAACGACAGAAGGTGAACTTACCTATGATTTCTTCGAAACAGGCCCGTGAAGAAATCAACAGACAAAATAATAAGTTTCTTTATTTTGTGTGTGGTGGTTTATTGAGTATTCCTAAGATACCTATGTATTTTGTTTTTACACCAGTACCTACCTGTGTAGCACGGATCATTAAGTATCCTCGATTTTGGATGATTAATGACCGAGTAACTAGCGAATAAACTTTTCAAAACGTTCCATCGATAATAAAACCTGATTAAAATCTCAAAACAGAGCAATTTCAATGAATTTGAAATACTAAATAATAATAAAACATTATGACTTTATTATTATTTACTGATCATTGTGTTGTTCTAAAACTACATTTTGAATTATGTATCACTACTGTAACTTTAATACTTTTGCTTTTACTAAGTTTCATTTGTTTTTAACCTTATTATAGATATTTTAATGCACCGTCGTATTGCTTATTCAAACATGAAACTGAAATCTGAAACTGAAACTGAACAGTGCAACTGTGGTTACTTGTGCACTAAATGTCCTGCGCGAGTCCGTTGAGACCGGCCGCAGACTTGGCCGAAATTCGGCTAGGTCTTCCTTCTATCAGAAAGATCTACGATGTGTTTTTAGTAAACTGTCACGTTCTCAAAAACTTTTAAGAGTTGATGAGATTACAGCATCTAACTTATATTCCTGTAAATCATCCACACTGTGCACTACAACTGTAACAAACGAGTCGCCTCCGCTTTGTGTGGCTCGCAATACGCTCCCGCCTCTAGCTGCTTTTAATCAGAACGGGCAATGGCCAGGGGAACTTCAACTTCTTTTATATGGCTCTTCGTCTGAATGGCTTGGGGTTGATGACATTGGCTAGGACTAGTAAAGACTTTACTAACACTGAGCTATGTAAGTACCTACTAAAAATTACAAACACAGGTTTAAAGAGTTAAGTTTTTTTATTTCAAACACGTTGTTTAAGGTTATTTCTATCCCGCGGGAACGTGCTTTATGGGATAAAAAAGTATATATATATCTATGTGTGTATTGTATTGTATTATGTCTATATCAGTTAACTAGTACCCTAGTACCCTAGATGATGCTGTGTGAATAGTCAAGCATTATAAAAAAACACTCCCTAACACCGACCTCTAACGAATTTTGGTTGCCAACTATTAAAATCAGATTTTTTGAAAGTTAAGAAGAGAGTAAGAGCTAAAAACAGTTCCCATCTTTTTTTAACTCTTTCGTTATACCATAAAGACGCCAGGACAAGATTTCAACGATTCTACCGACTGCTCAAAATTTGATAAAATGTTCGTCGGTAGGTAAATCTTAGCCTGGTCTTCAAACATGTGTAGGGAAGGATGACGAATTCTGCTATGTCTTGTAGGTCAGCGATAGTAAACGAACTTTTTCGTTTTTGTGTTGTGTAAACCTATACTAGCCATTCTGGCCGAAGGAGAACCTTTCGCAATTACAACATTAGTTTAGATTCACATTTCGAAACTTTTCGATTTTTCATTAAAATAAAGTACAAAAAAAAACTTCATTAAAATAAAGTACAAAGTAAAATTACATTATTAATTAAATGCCGCAGGTATCCCAGCAACAAAGCTCGTTTTCTGGCATTAATAATAATTCATTATTAATTTATTTATAAAACAAGTTGTTCGTTAAGGTTGCCAGAATTAAATACATTTCTAACAATATCCGCAATTTTTCTTATTCAAAATCAGCAATTCAAATGGTATCTACCCATCTGCCCTCGCATAATGAATACCACTTCCAGAAAAGCCTGTTAAGTGGGCACTTATCTCTATATAGTTTAGGTACAGTCAGCTGCAAAAATATGTATACAGTCCTATGTTTTGAAATTTTAATTATGTGTATAGTCATTGTGAAAATTTATACATCGTATTCTGACAAGAACGATGGTAAAAGTCTATGCACACATTTTTCATACTAAGTAGTAGTATGAAAAATGTGCACACATGCACACATTTTTCATACTAAGTAGTAGTATGAAAAATGTGTGCATAGACTTTTATATGATACGTTCCGAGTAAAATTAAAGTGATTTATTTTGGAAATCCAACAAAGGTATCAGATAAATTACAAGTGTAATAACAAGTTGGTCTATTATCGTAATATACAACGTAAATTCTCATAGCAATAAGGACTAAAGTAACATTACTTAATCTGGGACGTAAAATTGTTCTCAAATTTTGCAACGAACAAGAGACTTCATGATAGCAGTTAAGTAGCCACTCAGGGGACCCAATCCCTCCCCACTTAGAGCGAAACCCCGAAATATGCAACTACGTAAATATAAAAATATAAGAAACATCTTTCCGTAACATGATTCTGCTCTCCCCGCAGTAAAGTGGCAGTAAAACTCTTATCATTGTCCACTCTTTGGGACTCTCCATAAGCTTTATAGATGGCTACCCTACTTGGTCCACATTAGACCCTCGCTGCCCCTTGTGTCAAGCAATTTACTTTTTCTACAAGAATTGAGCACGATTCTAAATTAAATTTATTACGCCTAAAGACTTTCTTCGGTCGTTTATCTTTAGGGCCGTTTTTAATGAAAACTCTTTACACCAACAGTGATCCATGAGTAAGGTACCTAATTTGACAGCTGAAACATCATCTTTTTAAACGCCGCCATCAATGATCTAAGAGTCAGGTAATTTGACAGCTGAGTCATAATCATCATCATCAGCCCGTATACGTCCACAGCTGAACATAAGCCCCTCTAACGACGCCACGAATAGCGGTTCTGACCCGCCTCCCAAATATCGACTCCCTGCGACCGCTACAATGTCGTCGGTCCATCGAGTGGGAGGTCTTCTCAAACAACATCACCCATGCCACAGATAAATAAATGTTACTTCCAGATACCTTACTTACTCGTTTTCATCAAACAACTTTGAGCTCCATCCATCGACTCTCTGCGAACGCTGCAATGTCATTTCATCGAGGTCTTCCCACACTCCGTTTCGCGTTACATCGCGGTCGCCACTCGAGAACCTTTACTCCCCAGCGGTTATCGGTTATGCGAGCAATATGGCCTATTCACCGCCACTTAAGCTGAGTATACTTAGTAACGTTTTTCTTCTTATCTTGAGGAGAATATAGTTCATGTCCATTTTGCTTCGTGGTTGCAAAATGGACATTAACTATATGCTCCTTTTTTAAAAAAACATAGATACGCTTTAACAATAAAATTTGTTTTATTTTGAAAAAACTAAAAACAGATTTACTGATTTTAAGTTAATATAACCCTCCCCTTTCGGTAGTCGGGTAAAAAAGGGATAAATACTAATCCCTCAAAAAAAACTACCTCGGGATTAGCCCTTATACAAATGCAAAAGAATCATCCAAATTGGTTCACAAAAGACATATAAAACGACGTACATACATAAAAAAATACATATAAACATCCGAACAGCTCCTCCCTTTTCGGTTAAAAAGAGATTTACTTAGTCCAAACAAACCAACGTTTGTCATTCATACTTTACTTGTGGTAAAGGAAGAGGACCATAATTAAGAGTGATACATAATTTTCTATATAAAGTGGAAAAATTAATATCAAAGATTAGAGTGCAAAAATTGTAAGGTATCCAATTATCATAATTTAATTTACACCTACCACTAAGTTACACTTAAAACTGAAAATATTATTATAACTTCGTTTTAGGCGCCTTGAAAGCCAATTCTTTTCAAAAACATTTGAGATGAAAGGACTTTTTCGCAGAATATTTCATCATGCACGAATAAGCATATTGGATTGTTCGCTTTCATAAAATTTCGTCACGTCTCCTCATAATTTGCGGGTTTGAATGAAATTTATCGAGACTGGGTTTTATTTTGGGTCACCAAACCGTTGACACATTTGTTCTACATTTTCTTGCGAGATTTTTTTGCTTAACTCTGTCGAAATTATGTAATCGTTCGTCGTCAAAATATTACTGGCTGGTCTACAGTTAATTTGCGAAAATTTAGATACATGTACCTACCGAAGACTCAGAGCGTACATAAAAATACGTACGTACATTCAGAGCAATAACCTAAATAAAACCGACCAAGTGCGAGCGCACGAAGGGCGCACGTTTGTTGTATGGCAGCCCCCCTTAAATATTTGTTTTATTTTAATTTAATTATTTATTTTTAAAGTAAATATATGACTAAATATTCTGTGAATATTTCAAGCGTCTACCTGTTGCCATTATCAACATCGAGCAAAAACGAGCAAAAAAATCACGTTTGTTGTATTTTTATTCTGTTTTTTAGTATTTGTTGTTATAGCGGTAACAGAAATACATCATCTGTGAAAATTTTAACTGTCTAACTATCACGGCTCATGAGATACAGCCTGGTGACTGACGGACAGATGGACAGATAGACGGACAGCGGAGTCTTAGCAATAGGGTCCCATTTAGCCTTTAGGTACGGAACCCTTAAAAGCTAAGAAAATTAAAACTGTGTACGTAATAAAATAACACAATTTTAATTTTCTAGAATCTGGTCGAAAACTTTTTCGTGTAAGTTTTTCGTCTTTATCGTGATTTTCAACTCAAATTGGTAAAGCCTATTTGATCTTTCCCTCAATATATTATAGGTACCTACCTATAATATATTGAGGGAAAGACCTACTACATAGGTAAGGTTCATAAAAACGTAATTGACCAATTTTGAGCAGCCAGTTCCAAATAAAATGGCTTAGCTTGATCTTACGAACACAGTTTGACGACTCAAAACAAGGACAAAGAGGCATCTTTACGACCAAAGAAAGATTTTTCGTAATTTATCTTAAGAACTGGGATTTTCCACGTTATTGCCTTGGTCTCTGGTGTATTTTTATGGCGACCTCATGGTGTGTAAGCGTCGTTTAGACGGAGAGAGGGTCACATGAATGACGAATGAATATATAGATGGTTTTTTTTGTTATGGTGGTGCTTACTTGCACTTTGCACTTTGGGTATCTCTAAGAAATGAAAAAAGTTCCCAAAAAAAACTTTTTGCCACCGGCGCTATAGTCTGTAAGAGGTCCCAAAGATTTTCAGTTGAACCGACTAGGGTTTCGTAGCTTAGTTGTTTAGAACACACCCGTACTAAGGGTGGGGCGCGGGTTCGAGTCCCGCCGAAATCGAAAATTTTTGGGAACTTATTTCATTTCTTTGAATATATAGAGTAAAACCCTTAGACAATTTAACCCGCTGTGTAAAACTGGTCACATAATTATGTGTTAGGTCTAATAATTTCAGTTAAATCTTTTCCATACTAATCCACACTTATTATTATAAATCCGAAAGTAACCCTGTTTGTCTGTCTGTTAATGTCTTAGTATATTCTAAGGTTATTTTCGCGAGAACTCATAATAAAACACTGTTTTTACCGGATTGATCGCGTATATTTTATATTTGTTTATAACCTGACGTTTCGGAGGCTTTCCAGCTTCCATGGTCACAGGCAGACTGAAGTGACAATTGTCTTTACAAGTAATTTGAATTTTACATATCTACCGTCAATTATACAACTTTAATTATAACGTTCCGTATGTACGCAGTAATCACTAACAGTGTCTTGATGGGTTGTAGCTATGGATTGCTGGGTGTGGGACCTGACTCGATGTAGGACTGGATCCCAAGCGGCAGGTACTCTCCAACCATCTTCTCTATTGAAATTATTCGGATGTTTTTGAATTTCAATTGCTTCTCGGAGCATTCTAGGAATGAAACGGTTTTCTCTAGCTAGTATTTGAGCTTTGTCGAAGCGAAGAGAATGACCGGCGTCCAGTGAATGTTCATAGACTACAGACTTTGACGACCGTTTTTTGCGATCAATCCGGTAAAAACAGTGTTTTATTGTTAATATCTTTTCACACCTAAACGGATTTTAACAAAATTTGGAAAGGAGGTAAATAGTATCCCAGGGACGGACATAGGCTATTCAAAAAGCGCTTGTGAAGCCGAGGGCAACAGTTAGTAATATAAATAAGAAAGTTACTCTGTTATTTCAGTTCCTAGCAGCTGTAAGGGTAAGTGGCGAACTCTGAACGCCGCAGTCCTAGGGGTGAACACATTAAAGTGGCGATCACAATAGGCCTATCATGGCCGTAGTGATAAGAAAGCTACCAAAAGCAAATAAAAAAAATACTCTGTTATGAACGGCTGAACAGCCCATGCTTACAGAGCGATTAATTTTACCTTGGGGAAGGATAAAGGTTGCCCACTTTTTATCGAAGATATACGATACCTATTGTAGCGCAAAATACCTAGGAGAAAAATCATAGTCAGAATCTAAAATTTGATGTTTTTACACGAATTAAAAATCTACTTCGAACTAAATACGAGTTCATTTTATTTGAATTGTTATAATAGGCAATAGGCTACTCGACTACTACTGGGAAATAATTCTAACGTATTGTCTGATAAAAATAATACAAAGTGTAACTAATTAATATTTCTTCAAGGCCAGTCGTATTAATTATAAAAACAAATTTTAAAGTTTGAATAATATAATGGCGCGCCAAAACGCCTAATATAATTTATAATCTCTGCCATGGCTCCCGTGCCTCGAGCTATGACGTCACACGCCACACCACATCTAACAAGAACAACTCATTGACACTGTAATTTGTAATAGTGTGACGTCACCATCGATCCAACCAAAGCTTTGCGTTTGGATGGATCGATGGTGACGTCACACATTTTCGGTCACGTGATCATGTATGAAAAAATATGAAGTTAAAACCCGTTTTTTTACCTCAAATAGGCATATTTTTAATAAAAATCACCTGATTACGCTTTGTTACGTTGTCACTGACTAGAATGAAAACCATTTGGAACTCATTTTTAATGTAGTAAAATAGCCTATTAAATAAAGAACAAACATTCGAACAGAAAACCTCCTGCTTATGCAAAGTCGGTTAAAAGGAATAAACTTAACCCTTTGTTTTCCACGGAATCACATTATTTCTCTGACACAGACAGATTCCTCTAATACAAAAATACTGTCGAAGAGGATGTGAACAAACTTTGTGATTCAAATCGTGGCCCGTCCTAAAGATAACATATTCGATAATATTCTCAAAGAAGGTTAGGATTTAGTGCCGGTAAAAGCGATTCAGTAGCATAAAGGGGGAATTACACCTTACCCTTTAGCTCTTCGGAAGACACACACAAGTTATTAAACCTTTACGGAGGTTAAGGTGTCATGGCGGACATTTCATAGAAAATGGCGGACAGACTTTGCGAATTTTTGTTCCATTATTTTGTTTTACGTTTTATATGGCTAATAATAAGCCATTCGGGTCACACACAGAAAAAGCTTCCATTACCTTCATACTTTTCAGGGGTGAATTTATCTCTGGTTTGTCTAAGAGTTGCTATTGCGAAAATTGGATCGCCGTTAAACTACGAATTATTTCCTCTCAGCATCCGGCAGGGGTTTAAATTTGCGCTGCAAGGCTTTAAATTTATTAGAGAAAAGGGTACCTATCCTTTTTCCCTCGTATTCTTTTATAGTTTTAGTAAATTATGCTAAATTTATACTAAGACTGCACTGCGAACGTAGTTGGGCTGCTGATACATCTAGGGAAGACACACGCTCATAGGTAAGAGTTCAATTTTGAAGTGAATCTAAAAGTAAATATGCGTATATGAAAGTATACCTACTTCCCTATCCTCAAATTCACTCCTACCTGCACAGTAAGACACAATAGCTTCTCTTTTCTTAAAGAGAGTCTCTTTTCATTAAAGCCACGTGCGTGATATCCCGGATATCCCTATCACAACGTATTGGGTCGCTTAGAGCTTGCACACGATGACGTTAAAACATACCTCCTTCTGTTTATGTATTTAACTATCTTATTCGCTGTTCCTTTCAACGTAGACTCGGCCGTGACCAGGCCACGTGCGTGATATCCCGAATATCCTTATCACCACGTAATGTCGGTCGTTTAGAGCTTGCACACGATGACGATAAAACTTACCTCCTCCTGTTTATGTATTTAACAATCTTATTCGCTGTTCCTTTCAACATAGACACGGCCGTGACCACGCCACGTGCCGATATCCCTTTCAGGATATCCCTATCACCACGTAATGCCGGTCGCTTAGAGCTTGTACACGATGACAATAAAACTTAGGTATCTAAGTGCTTCTATTTTGTCTTAAGGGTCTCGAAGTCTTGAAGTTCGTAGTAAAGTTTTGGACCGTTTTCTATAATTTGTAAGTGTTATTCGACATGAAAGGCATAAAACCCTATTTTATCTCAACATTTCTATATTCATCATCATCATCATCAGCCTATATCAGTCCACTGCTGGACATAGGCCTCCTACTTTACCTTACTTACTTTACTTTACTTTACCTACTTTTACCATAGGCTTTCTATATTATTTGGTTTTAAATGCTGTTTTTGCAAAGATGCCTTCTTTTTATATAGTCAATAGACCTTCTGTTGACTAAAATCTCACCTGATAAAATAGATTAGAGTGTAGATGTGACCGACGATTAAACATTGATCTCGTTTTGAAAATTATACGTCTAAGAAACATTAAGATTTTAGCCAAAATAGACTGCCGCATCACCTTACTTGATATTAAAAGGGGAGTGTTGGATATGTGGATGCTTGTTACCTCTACACGCGAAAACGACTGAACAGATCGGGCTGAAATTGATTTGCATACAGGTAGTTATAGGCTGGAATAAAACATAGGCAAATTTTTATCCCATAAATCAATTTCCATGGGATTTAATTAACCTATAGTTTCCTAGAAACAACGCGTGTGAAATGAAATAAGTTCCCAAAAATTATCGGTTTCGGCGGGATCGATCCCGAATTTTTGGGAACTTATTTCATTTCTTAGAGATACCCAGAGTGTGGGTTAGCACTGTAACAAAAAAAACGCGTGTGAAGCCGCGGTCAGAAACATGTCTAATATAAATAGTAACAGACGTAAGCACACACTGGTGAGCACGCTGCGACGACGATTGCCACCTTCGACACTAGTGTTTAAAACCGCTGCGGTCGTCGCGGCGTGCTCGCTAGTTGTCACGGCATGATCGCTACGCAAACGCATCGCAAATCACCAGTGGGATAAGGCTGTTAAATCAACGCGGCATACCCTGCCACTTGTAACGTCGTATGCAAACCCAGAACCGTTCTGGAACACCTCGCTCCGAGTCCTTATAAAGATGTTGACTTAGGATAGCGAGAACCAAAGGATTTGCTAGTCCCAATGATTCAGCAATTCTGTATTTCGTTTGTTTGCACACCGTTCTCAGCGAAAGGTATTAAACAACAACCATTCTACTTTGCGACACAATTTACTGACTACACCATTAAACTTCGATAAAAGTAAAAAAGGAAGATACGGTACGTTCTACCAGCGCTCACTCAAAAACTGTACCGTGTTACAGATGAAATAATGATAAGGTATCGGATTATCAGAAAATTTTAAGTTTGGTATATCTACTTACGCAGGAAAATATGTGATGCCTTGGGCTTTGTTTTTTGTTTTGGAGCTATTTGTACACCTGGTGAACGAACACGAGGGCATTGGTTCGGTGGTGTTTTAGTCGAATTCACACGAAAGGATATCCGATCCGAACATAGAATCTCTTCCTGTCGGTAAAAAAATCTGTCAAAATGATGTTATTAACGTCAACGGCCAAAATCGCTGAGCAAAACCAACGTTTTAGAAGAATTTTATTTTTCTAACCTGTGTGAACCTAGCTACAGTAGCTACTAATTTTGATACAATTTTAAACTAATTTCATACACTACACAATTTTGATACAATTTTAAACTAATTTCATACACTACACAATTTTGACACAATTTTAAAATAATTTCATGCATTAAACTCTAATGTTAAACACTACCTACTTACGACTATGATCTCGCCTGTTAATACAAAAAGGTAGCTAATTTGAAACTTTTAATATATTGTGGTCGACGCCGCCGGCGTCGGTTAAATGGTCCATGTGCGCCATCCTAAGGTGACCCTAGAAATAAAAGATTAGAGTCCATTTTAAACAGGTAATGTCCAGAAAATGATATTCAGCTTAGTTGTTAAGTTTAGGGTAGCGATAAGGCCGCCCGTTGTGAATGTGTTTTGTAATATCTCTTTTCAAATATTTTTGTTTAATGGTGGACCTACAATAATGTTCGACCATAAGTGGTCCGAACTTCAACTTCGGAAATTCAAATTTTATGCTGCATGGATACCGGTTTAGACGACCTCTGTGGCGCGGTGGGCGAAGGCCTGCCTGCGACGCAAAAGGTTGCGGGTTCGATTCCCGCCTCGGGACAAATGTGTGTACGATCTGCAGATTTGTTCAGGGTGTTCTGGTCGTTTTCCATAAGCGCGGAAAAAAAAATTTAGCTTAGATTTAGATGTAATTTAGTTTCTTGTTTCTTAAAATTTGGGACTGACATAGTCTTTCTAACGACTCAATGTCCCATAAAAATGAAGAATAAAAAATGAAATTCTTCATTTTTTATGGGACTGTGTCGTTGGAATTACTATTTCAGTCCCGCTAGTACTGTCGACCACACACTTCTCAAAGCTTATTTGTTTGAATAGTTAGTCAGACAAGATCTGTACAGAGTTGTATTTTGGTTGTTCAATCTTCGCAAAAAGTAAAAAAAGTCTATAACTTTATTTCTTTAGGCTTACAAAAAAGCACTTAGACAAGTCAAATTTTATACATAAACAGCTTTATAAATAGTACTAATTATCAAACAAGAAACAAAATGTTATTGATTTTGTTCGCTTCAATTTTTTGTCCTCTAGTGGAAGAAGAATAAGCCGACATAACAACAATTTCATTACGTAACATTATTAAACTGAGTAAGCAGTGAAAATAAACAAAATTCTGGCCGCGTCCTCGTAAAATGACAGACATTTAACATTTAACACTTACTAAATGTAATTACTAAAACATGACAAACAAAATTGTAAAGACGTATTTACTTAAAGTCGGTTCTAGAATACAAGATATTTCATGTCAACAAAGGAACTTAATAAAGAAAACTTCACAAAAATAACACAAAAAAAACATACAAACATAGGGTGCTAACGTAGGATAGTCGGGTAATAATAAGGTTAGGTGGCAAGTTGATCACAATTCAAAACCAGAGACCCAAACTTCACTACAAAAGCGCAGCCAAAAATGTTACACATCGAGAGAAAAAGCGAACGAGGGTCGAATTATATGATGACTTTCAGTCATTTGCTTTCAAAACCCAAACCCTTTCGAATCTCTGCGATTTGCTCTGAGGCTGATGATCAGTGTCGTAAAATATTTCCCAATAACATTTCTTAGATTTTATTACTAGAAGTAGGAAGTATTAACGAGGTTCTCCAGGTTTTTAAAAATTATCTGAGCGTCTGGTCGGAAGCGACGTCCCTTTGTTTACAAAACATCCCTAGGATTATAGAACCGAGAACAAAAATCACTATACAATAATGATTTCGCTATTTATTAAACAGCCAGACAATAGCCGAATATAAATTGATACCGAATGAGACCTTAAATTGAAATAGGCTTTCAGCTAAAGGTCAGACAGACAGTTTTGGTATAGGTCAGCTCGAATTGGGAATGTGTTCATTGTGAATTCGTGACCTTTACGTCGATTCTAGGTATTCATTATATTTTTATTTTTTAATAAGTCTTTAATAACAAAGAAAATTACAATCAAATAATATAATTAAATTAAAACTAGTATTTACAATTGAAACAATGGAGCTAACTGCAGACTGTATTATATTTTTTAAATATTATTAAAATATTCACGGTAGGGCTGGTCCACCAGTTCAAAGTCGGGCGCGCCCTGAACCTTACTAATTCTTAGAGCTATGTTTGTTTGGAGTTGTACTTCTGTTTCTCTATCGGATGTATTCGTTACGAATTCCATCTTTTAAAGGAACTCCGAGCATAGCTCTTTCCATAGCTCTCTGAGCGACTTTGAACTGGGCGCTATGGCGCTCATTAGGGGAGGCCTATATAATTGCTCAGATATTTTTTTAGACCCGGAGAGCCTCGATTCCCCACGGACTTAGGGTCTCGACTTCAAGGAGGGCAAATGCGTTGGCTCTATCGAAACCTGCATACATGTATCATTTGATTTGTTTATCTTAAACAGTCATCGCCAAAAATCCGAGGAAACAATCTTCCAAAAGTTTACCTATAGATGCATACGACAACTGTACGCCAGCATGTAGGTACGTGGAGCCGTTAAAAATAAGGAAACCGTTAAACGAAGGAAGCGGCATCCCTTGCTCCGGTACCTAGTAAGGACCCTAGAGGGGTTAATGCTTAGGCTTCGACCGCCACACGGCCGCCACCAGCAGCCTGTGGTTTATGGACATACACATTAATGAAAATGAACAATGAAGAAAGGTAGAAACAGATTGAGCCCGAGCTGAGCAACGTAGGTATCTACCTACGTTGCTCAGCTCAGGGGCGTGCATTTTAAGAATGGTTTAACTCTTTAAACCATTCTTAAAATGCACGCCCCTCCTACGTAGGAGGCCATGGAGCCACGTTTCCTTTTGGAACGTGGCATTCCATGGCCGTTCCTTTCCGTTTCCGTAAGGAAAAGATTGGTATACAATAAGCAATTAGATTAATATCTTACTTCTTTGACGATAAGTATGTCATGGGTTTTCAGCGTAGTGTGGGATTAGTCCGTTTCTACCTGGTATAGGAATTCCGGGAGGTAATTTTGTACCCGAGTGTTAAGTAAGACGTTTCCACGTTCGATAGGCTCTTAAAAGTTTGTTCCGATGGAACATTGCATTGCACATTATTAAGAACACTTAAGTTCCGAATCGTTGGAAAGGTTAACCTATTTATATTTCTCAGAATTCCAATTCTCTTTCATCCCATGAATCCAAACAATGTTGTCATAAGCCTGTTTCCAGAAAAGCGAAAGGTAATTTACTCGAAACACTCAGTAACAATTTTCCGATACAAGAAGCACCTCTCAATTTAGATGTAATTTTGTTAAAATTTATGATGTTTGTATTTTCAATACCCTTTGTTATTTGGAATCGCCTTTGTATAAATTATTGGATCATGAGCGCAGTCTTGTTATTACGGCTTTGGCGGTGACATGGCGTGTTGAATAAAATTTAGATTGGTAGGTAGTCTGGATTGCGAAACACAATAGACACAACAATTAACGCACTTTTTATAAATGCACATGGTATTTGTTTGCCCTACATACAACTTGTTACTTGTATTTATAATGACTGGTTATGAATGCCCCTATGGGGGTATGAGGGGGGGAGGAGGGTAATGGGGGTTTCGTCTGCAGTTGGCTTTTTGACAGTGCCAAAAAACCCCAACCGATCCGATTAATCGAAATTGTTATATATATTTATGTATGATGATGGATGAAACAAAGAGAGATGAGTACAAAGTTGTAATAATCTTCGGAAAAGCACAACTTGCCGGAATACAAGTTTTTTTTAAACTTAGCTTGGCAATTGGGGCACAAATTATTGTATTGCACTTATCTGAAATAAATACATTTTTATTTTTATTGGTTTTTATTTACCCACAACATTATCAAAGAGCTCCAACCTTCCCCAAAACTCAAAGCAAGCAGCAAATATTATTAAAATCATATTATGAACCGTGTTCTTCAAACACATAAATAATTAATGGTTGCTTATTAATTTATGGAAGATCACGTTCCCGTACATTTTGTAATTTTGTTCCATGTAATAAGTTAAACGTTAGAAACTCTAGATGAGTTTGTATTTTGTAGGGTTTCGTGGGCTTTGTAAAGATAAAGATACATTATTTTATTTATCTTTACAAGGACAAACATTATAACACACATAAAAATAAATATATAGGTACAAGCTTAAATGAATGGTAGGAAGTTTATTTATTCATTTTTATTTATTTATTCGTAAAAAGTACTACTATTATTACAGGGGCACCCAATTCAATACTGTACATACTTAATTAGTCTTAACATTTTAAATTCACAAAACATTCATACATTAAATTTTGCTATGCCTATTAACTTATTTATTACACATGTCAATTTAGTTCCACAGAATTAGTACCTACCTAAATAGATAACATTAGATTACAAAATTAAACAAAAACTAGCACTACAGGTCGATTCAAAAACCTGGTTATCTTTCGTAATACAAAGGGTTACAAAACCGGATAAAAAATATAAAAAATATGATTATCATTATACCTACTAACACTTTCATGGCCCAAAACGCAGAAGTCGATCTGCAGGTACGAGTCAGTCGCGGCGGAACGCGGCGCGGCGCGCCCCTGTGGGTCACACCGCCGAGGTTGGGTAGTGAATGCGTTAAATGGGAGCTAAACTAATAAAATTGGATTTTGGAAGTCTGAAAGTATGAAAAAATATCAAAAATTCGTAAAATTCCTAGCAACCGAGTACACGCAGGCTACACTCACTACACACACAGCCACAGCTTTGAATGTAATGGTCATGCGCGCTTTCTATAACGCGATCCATATAATTCGACGTGAAACAGCAACAATAACGCAGGGGCCCCGGTCGCGTCGCTGAGATAAGGAAAAAGTTCGTACCCACCTTAAGTCGCTAAGGTCCTCAATTTTAATGGGACCATCGTCTCGCTATAAATCTTATTTAGGGCAAGTAGGCTGGTCAAGTTCGGTCAAACAACATTATGTTGATACCTACTTTACGGTCGATAGATGCTTTTACGAACCTTTTACGATCTTTTTACAACTTTTATAAGTATACACTCGACTTTTACTGTAATTTTCACTTACTTGATTAGTTGTTTTTGCGTACCAACTTGAATAGGATACTTGAAGACGAAAACAAATACTCAATATATATAATTTGTTTCGTTATAGATGTTTTCAGAAATTTTAAATTTATAACACAAGGGTGACGATAAAATGAAATGTTGAATGTTCTTTGTCGTATTTCGTCTTAAAACGTTTTTTGTGTTACCGTTTATCTACCTGACCTTGGACTTTGACAAAACAACTCAATTTGAATAGGCTATTTGACTACATTAAAAATAAGTTGCAAATTATTTTCATCCTAGTCAGTGACAACGTAACAAAGCGTAATCAGGTGATTTTTATTAAAAATATGCCTTTTTTAGTTAAAAAACGGGAATAAAATTACACATTTTTTGATATATGATCACGTGACTGAAAACGCTATGTGTTTGGTTGGATCGCAAGTAACGTCACATATTTACAGATTACAGTGTCAATGAGTTCTTGTTAGGTGTGGTGTGGCGGAGTGACGTAAAACGTGGGCTTGCAAAACGGGAGCCATGACGTAGATTATCGTTTTGGCGCGGCATTATGTTATTCAAACTTTAAAATTAGTTTTCATAACGAATACGACTGGCCTTGAAGAAATATTAATTACATTTGGCATTATTTTCATCAGAAAACGTTAGAATTATTTCCCAGTAGTAGTCAAGTAGCCTATTATGACTCCCACATCGCTGTTTCAGCAAGCTTAAGAACATACCAAGACACGAGTAAGCCACAAGCATCCTTTTGACCAAGTGTCTAGAACTTAGTTACCGCCTCTATTGTTTATACGATAAGGTTCAAAGTTAGCAAGTAGGGATATATAAAGTTGGCATTAATGTGGCCTCAAACTATTAATGCAGTTAGCTAACTATTCTCTACGCATGCTTAGCTCTGAGATATAGCAGAGATTCCATCGCTACTTTATTGACAAGGTAATTAGGATAAGATATAGACATAGACCCGTTGCGCAATTTGCTCAACTGAGTTGCGCAATTGAGTTGCACAAAAGGGACCTCGCGGGAATTATCATTATTGATGTAAATCATGACTATTTGATTATCAGTCGAACTACTCAGACAAGATACTGCATGAATCGCAGGCTTTGCCCATTGTCCATATTATAATGCCAAGTCTTTATTTTCTGTATATTTAGCGTAAAGGCGAGCGAAGGCGCGGGCGGAAGCAAGTACCTAACACTGAACGGTTTTCCATTTTCCACCGTAAATATTTGAGCAATCTGTGGAAGTTTTAAACTTTGTTCCAATTACAATGGTTCCAGGAAGGAGGACTGTTTGAAAGTACCTCTCTTTTAGTTTCAACGAAAACAACCATGTTTTAAGAGTGCGCCTTATGCAAAAGTCAAGCAAAATTTGTATTTTTAAACACAGATTTATGATAACGAACGTAAATGTTCAGATTAAAAAAATACGATAGGTAGGGAAAAAACCTGTAGAGGTCGAGTAATCAAATAGAATTTATGAAAATAAACTGGTTTCTATTATAAAAATAATACAAAATTCGCATAAACACTGTTTTAATTGAAATGCTCTAAATTATAAGCGACAACACAACATTATTTTTTACGAATTACATAGCCAGACTGATGTTTTATTTAAGTAATCGTTTAGTTTTCTATTTAATGCTTATATTTTGAATAATTAACAGATACAACATTTAAAGTATTATATAAACATACTGGTGGTTTATTTTTCGCTTCTTCCAATGGTGGACAAAAAATTGAAGCGAACAAAATCAATAACATTTTGTTTCATAATTGATAATAATTACTATTTATAAAAAAAAAAACGAAAAGACATCTTATTTATAAAAAATTAGTTCTAAATTGATAAATGGAGAGGCTATTTCTTCTAAATTTTTTTTTTTCATTTTTAGTATGAATTTATAAAACTGTTTATGTAGGTACAAAATTTGACTTGTCTAAGTGCTTATTTTGTAAGCCTAAAAAAAGACTTTTTCGAATTTTGTATTCAATATTTTTTTTAATAATATAAGCTAACTTGCTAACTTGATTTTTGCGCTCACCTCGCTCTGCTCTGTCCCGCTCCTATGAACGCGAAATTCTATGCCTACCCTTTTCACAAATTTTTGCATTAAGCGCGCTCTTAAGCTGGAGAGGTAAGATAAGAAATCAATACTCGTGTCATGCGATATCGCATCAAGCTTGTCGCACACCTTAAAAGCACCGCTGCAGCGTAGCACAAAAATGCATTCAAATATGGGCTTAAACTCGTAACACTTAGGTGTATTTTATATTGACGGCATCAGATGATAGATTGCTCGCGCACCACTCGTTTGAAGCTTGGGGGAAACCATTTTGTCACTGTAAAATGTATCTATAGATAACTAGTTAAAGCCCATATTACAATGTACTTTTTGGCTGGTGTGCCTCTGATCTGCGACAACCTTCACATTTCAGACATATCATCCTATACTGGTCCACTGCTGGACACAGGTCTTCCTTAGTGCCTTAGCGCACTGTCTTCAGCTTGCCGCTTCCAGCATTCGTCTACAGTCGTTCGCAGGTCATCGTTCCAACTGGTCGAAGGGCGTCCTACATTACGTTTGCCAGGTCGCGTCATACACAAATGGTTTATTGTGTTAACTACATTTTGAAAATGAAAATTGGAAATTCGAGGAAAACTGAACTTTATTACACGCTTTTTGTGTTTTGTAACCCACGAGCACCATTCCTACTATATGTATGCTCCACTTCTGTTTGTTACTAGCATTTCTCTATCAGCATGAAATATGTTTGCACATCATTCGGTTCGACCTACGTATTTATTCAAAGCAAACACTTTGCAATTAATTGGAATTCCGTCCAGTTTGTAATTACATAACAGGCATCGCTTTGACTTCTATTTTCTCTAGCAAACGGACTTTAAAGAGAAACCAGGGAAAATTATTCGAATCTCAACGACTTATTTTAAACTTATCTGAATAATAATTTATATAGGGTTTATAAGATTTAGGTACATTGCAGCATTTATTTCTGGTAATAATAGAAACTTGCACGGGAATATGGAAATCTCCAAAGATTTACGATAAAGAATGAAATTTAGGTATTCTCGTGCAAGTGCGTACCTAGTTTACTTTATACTTTCATAGTAATGTTAATGTAATGTTTTTACTTATTTCATAACCTATAGTTTTTAATGTAACTAAATAAATAAATAATGCTGGATAATTCACACAGCATTATCTAGCCCCAGCTAAACAGAGCTTGTGTTATGGGTACTAGATAACTGATATACATAATATAATACAATACATAGATATTATATATTTTATTATACATAGAAAACGACCAGAACACTCTGAACAAATGTCTGCAGATCGTACACACATTTACCATAAAAACAGTTGGTATTAAATTAAACATATTAAAAAGAACAACAATGAAAAAAGGCAAGCTGCCGATTATTATGTTGGTAATGACATTCGCAATAAAGCATTCCTAACGACAGACCTTAAAATCCTCGCCCGCTGAAATTATAAAACAAACATAATTACAAAAGTTCCTCGAAACATTTAAATTACTTTTGGAACAATTTACTGAATTGCATGTTGCCAGAAAACGGTTGCAATGAAATTGTGCGAACTTGAAAACCCATTCGAAGTTAAATTGAATGAATTCGCATGTAACTATGTAACTTGATTAAATAATAAATAAATAAATAAATAATGCTGGACAATTCACACAGCATTATCTAGCCCCAAGGTAAGCAGAGCTTGTGTTATGGGTACGAGATAACTGATATACATAATACAATACAATACATAGATAGATATTTTTTATTATATATAGAAAACGACCAGAACACCCTGAACAAATGTCTGCAGATCGTACACACATTTGTCCCGAGGCGGGAATCGAACCCGCAACCTCCTGAGTCGCAGGCAGGCCTTCGCCCACCGCGCCACAGAGGTCGTCTATTCTTTGTGGACATAATGAATTCGTTTAAACTAAAAGCTGTAAACGAAAGCGTACCCTGTAGGTTTGCTCGGAAACGTAGCGGAGCGCTCCAGAGGCATTAATGTTTAGTATGAAAATTATTCACGAATTTTTGATGCGAATATTTCAAATTAACGCGAACCACAAAAAAGAGGGTGGAACGATCTGGTTTTCTTTATCTGGGGGGTCTGCAAAAGACTGTTTAAACTTATCTTAATATTTGTACCAATCGTTACGTAAGTCGGACCACTAGTATAAGTTTTCTAGGTTAGTTTGAAAAGTCAGTTGTGTTGACTAGTTACGTAAGTCTGTAAATCAACTTATTTGAATAAAAACATTTCATTTATTTATTTTCATTTGAATAAAAATATATTTCATTTCATAGTATATTCTAAGGTTATTTTCGCGAGAACTCATAATAAAACACTGTTTTTACCGGATTGATCGCGTATATTTTATATTTTATTTATAACCTGACGTTTCGGAGGCTTTTCAGCTTCCATGGTCACAGGCAGATCATCATGGTCATGGTCAGAG
This sequence comes from Eupithecia exiguata, assembly GCA_947086465.1. Taxonomy (NCBI): domain Eukaryota; kingdom Metazoa; phylum Arthropoda; class Insecta; order Lepidoptera; family Geometridae; genus Eupithecia; species Eupithecia exiguata. The sequence goes on along the minus strand of OX352244.1, from coordinate 3,214,003 downwards.
TCTGCCTGTGACCATGGAAGCTGAAAAGCCTCCGAAACGTCAGGTTATAAATAAAATATAAAATATACGCGATCAATCCGGTAAAAACAGTGTTTTATTATATTTCATTTCATTTTCATTTCAATATTTGTAGTGGAAGACATCGTTTATACTCAAAAACTTGATTTTTCCTGTTTCAAACCTGGAAAGTTCATCATTGCAAGCATACTAAAAAGCGGGAAGGAAAACTCTATGGCATTTCATTTCATCACAGAAAAGTGTATGGAAATTTAGGGCGGCGCGCGCAGCTTGTATAATGTCTGTGATGAAAATTCATTTCTAACGTGGAATTTTTAGGGTTCCGTACCCAAAGGGTAAAAACGGGACCCTATTACTAAGACTTCGCTGTCCATCTGTCCGTCTGTCACCAGGCTGTATCTCATGAATCGTGATAGTTAGACAGTTGAAATTTTCACAGATGATGTATTTCTGTTGCCGCTATAACAACAAATACTAAAAAACAAAATAAAATAAATATTTAAGGGGGCTCCCATACAACAAACTGCGCGAGTCTGACTCGCTCTTGGCCGGTTTTTTCCTATTTATATCTGAAATAGCACCCGGTAGCTATGGTTATTTTCATAATAGGTCAAACGACAAAGGTTTTTTCTCCGAATCCACCGTATGATTTGGCCTCTTCCGTAGCATTCGGAAAAATAATTGAAAAAAGAACCCTCTGAAAATCGTACGCGCGTTTTTTGCACAATTTCAATTTACACGAGTAATTTTGAAGATTTTTCCTCGAAGGTGTAGTACAAAGCATTATATATATCTCGGGAGAAAGTGCGATTCCGACCTCGTGTGTTTTTAGGAAATGACACACTCGATAGGAATCAGGCACCGACGCGACGCGATGACACCACAAAGAGCGGTCTTAAGCCGCCTCTATCCATCGACTCCCTGCGACCGCTACAGTGTCGTCGGTCGGTTCATCGGGTTGATTGATGGTCTCCGTTTCGAGTGAAAGTTATCTAACGCACAGATATAATAATACTTTAGTACCTAAAGATTTAAAAATGTATACATTATTTTGAAATAAATTATTTTGAACACTTGCAAGACTTGATAAAACCGTAAATATCTAAACAACAGATTAACTCGACCTCAAGACTCGACAAAAATGTACAAGAGAAACGACCTACAAACGAAACTAGTGATGTGAATTTTATACTTGTTGTTCAGTTCGCAATTAATTGCAGGAGATGATTTGGAATGAAATTCACAGCGCGGTATTCCAGGAATAGCTTCTAGTAATTTTAGTTGTTTGTTTGCTGAAATGCTACTGAGGTATAATCTGATTAAATTCCACCCGTTCCACCAGAAACAATATAATTTTTAAGATTACTTTACAAGCCAAGATCTGACCGTTTTTACGGGGCTTAGGTGCCATTCGCAGCGAGCAAGATACGTTACGGCGCTCATTAGGGGAGGCCTAGGTCCGCAGTGGACGAGCATAGGCTGATGATGAAGATACGTTACGTCGTGTGCTAAACTCCGTTTTGTTACTCGTTGCGAGTGCCTTCTTTCCCGTATTGACTGCACGAATGCTCGCTGCGAACACGTAACATTACATTCCGTAACGCCGCGTCGATCAGTAGTGACCTTAGACAATTTAACCCGCTGTCAATGTATGAGTTAGTGACAGAATGACGGCCGTTGGGGTCATAGGTTCTTGAGTGGCGACCACGTACCGGAAGGCGCAGGCGATGGGTAGGCATTAGGCATCCACGCAGTCGACCGAAGACCTGGTGATGGTTGCGGGAATGGGTCGTCCCTCTTGCGGGAAACCGTTGTTGTATGCGGCCAGCTGGATTCTGGAATTTTAGCCATTCTGTCAAACCGCACTCATGGTCCTCAAGCTACAAGCATTCTTGTTTGGCTTGGTTCTGGTCCTGTATTTTAAATTATTATGTGTCCTTAAGGGTTTTTCCAAACGTCTCACGTGAGACGTCCCTATTTCCAGCTTCTCACGAAAAGTATTCCCAACGTTTCACGTTGTCTATTCTCAGCTTCTCACGAAAAGTCAAAGAGCTTTTTATTACAATTTACAACATCTACTTATTGATCATGTTTTTCAATAATATCCATAAACAGTTGAGCTACATCTAAATTGTTTGCTACAGTCTGCAGTTGACTCAACTGTTGAAATTTTTAGTTATTAAATCTTTTATTTATTTATTTTACTTCCACCCTTTTCCTGCCCTACTTACTAGATCTTGGAGCCAAGAAACATGTACAAATACTGCCAGGCTACAACAATGGCGCATCACTTATCGTGTTGACGTCTCCTGGGACTCAATTGTCCCTCGTCGTTTACTCCGAATAGCGGGAGTCTGTGGCGGAATTCTAAGATAATCCGTGGAAATGGCTTTTTGTTTACAATTTTATTGTTGAACCTGCTAAGAAATAGGTCAGTGCGAGAGTGTTACTGTGTAAATTTTTCAGTGAATTTAACTACGATCTCTTTTTAGGGTTAGTGGCGGATCATGATCGCCGCAGCTTCAGGGCTGAACACATAAAGTGGCGAACACATTATTGTGATCGCCACTTTATGTGTTCAGCCCTTTTTTATTTATGTAGGCTTTTGTGTCACTATAATAGACTAAAAAAAAGACTATAAAAAAGTTCTCTTTATCCAGCAGCTGATTCCATCGCTAACGTTTGGAACACGCTTCCTGGTGCTCTTTTTACGATCAATTACTACCTGGATCTCTTCAAAACAAGAGATAAAAGGTATCTTCTAGACCTTCATGATGCATCGTCAGCCATATTAGGAGTTTTATCTCCTAAATTATTTTAGCCGCACATGAGTAATGTGGCTTTACATTTATTTAGGTTAGTTTTAGACATAAAAAACTGACAATCATACCAATGACTAAGTTCTTTAAATAATCACTATAATATTACAAAAGCGAAAATTTGGACATCTAAACATTTAGATGTTTGGATGGATGTTTATCACCTCTTCACGCCATAACGGCTGAACCGATCGGGCTGAAATTGCATAGATGTAAAGCATGGAATCAAACATAGGCTACTTTTTATCTATTTATAAAGGGGTGTAGTCTGAGATTAGAAGCATCGCATTAGAGTTTGTTGTATCGTTCTCCTTAGTTCTCCCAAGATCAACACAAGACAATAGAAAGATAATATAGAGTCATAGAACAATTATTTGCGGTCCTGATTATTTAATCTAAATCCAATTTGGTTGTTTGCCGTCCAACGACGCTAAAACCCGGGGGGGTTTTAGCGTGATTGGAATTAAGGCCAAGATTTAGTATACGTGCCACTAGCAATCAAATACAATGTAAAGATTTAATTTACTTGATGATAAATAGAATAGAATAGAAAAAAAATAGAAAAACATTTATTTGGACACAGGTACACACAAATATAAAATAAAGCGGAACACAAGAACAAATTTAACATGGAGGTAAGGTAAGTGACACAAAAGACACAAACCACACAAAACACAAATTCTTACTACCACCAGTAAGAATAAGGTGACTCTGCCTCCATGACCCTGCGCCGAAAAAGGGGTTGGCTCAGCGTGTGCTGAGTAAATAAAAAAATAATTCTGGACAATTCACACAGCATTATCTAGCCCCAAGCTAGATACAAATTGTTAAGTGTTCGCTTCGTAAGCCGTAAGTAAGGCCTTCTCCTGACAATCGCCTTATTGGCTTTGATCTCATGAGGGGTCATGCCTATAATAATCACGCAGGACGGATGCGGCTTGGGGATCGCAGTTCGGCGGTAGTTAATCTATTCTACAAGAGGCGCTGCTGAACGAAGTTGCGCGCGTAACTTGACGAAAACGCTGGAGGCAGTGGACGCCATGTTGCTCTGTCATTATGTCGTCAGTTGGTTATGAGACCTGAAAAAATGCGCTGATGTTGTTGATAACAGTTGATCCTTTTTAGTTTGCCTACACAGCCGTATGACATAACAACATGGCGCCTGCTATTTCATTGTGTTTTATAACATTATAACAGATAAGGTAAGAACTGAAAATTTTGAATGGAATTTTATAATTAATTTTGTACTTCATTCCGAACTTTTTCCGACTGTTTTTACCTAAGCTATCTCAATAATATATTTTCAGATTTTTTTCTCATATAGAGAAAAATACCCTATGGAATCGTTTCGAGCATTTACTCGTGCCAGAGGCACCGGACCCTAGAAGATGTTTACTTACGCGTCGGCTTAGCTTATTGTAGCAAACGGCGGACAACATGACACAATTTACGATGACGGTTTACGTTGCTCTTCGATTACAATCAGCCTGTAACGTCCCACAGTCCCACTATTGGACAAAACCCTGCTGTGCTTGGTGGAATCGATCTGCAACCTTCTGCGTCTCAAGTGGTCTTTTGCCCACTGCACCACAGAGGCAGTGGCAGATCTAGGATTTGGTCCAAGATAATTTAAGGGACTCCCGGAGTAGGTCAGTGGAGTCCCTCGAACCGCGAAAATACGCTAATCTTGAACGAGGTTACCTATTTGAGCCGTTAGGGGGTGAACACTTTAGGTCATTGGGGTCCTGGTGCACACGCAATATACAAAGATCTTACAAAACTCTAATGAAATCCACATGTGATCGGAAAGCTGGCTTTTATTTCGGTCAACGAATTAGCATTGCCATTCAACGTGGCAATGCTGCCAGCATTCTGGGCACTCTGCCTTCTGGTGACGGCATAGATTTTTAGGAAATAGATTTAATTTAAGTGTAAACATTAGCTGTAATTGTTTTATCCTGTTATTGTAATTTTCTCAATAAATGTTTCAACTTGGTATTCGAAATAAACTACGAAGTATTCCAAAAACTTATTCCAAAGAACATCCAACAAGAAATAATTTTCATTTCTGGCTCTTCCATTAAAATGGATTAAAAATGTAGTATCCATTATTTACGTACATAAAAGGAGTTTCTGAAACTTTCGTCCTCGAAAAGTTTTTGTCGAAAATTATATTTAGGTATGTCAAAACTTTCATAAAACTCGTAATACATTTTAATTTAATTCCTTCGTTTCTGATACCATCATCTTTCAGTTAATCAATTATGAAAAAGAGTTTCATATTTTTGAGTTGAGTTTTATTAAGAACCATTGGCACAATTTTTTTAGTGTACTTGATCGAATTTACATGATTATCAGTATATGCTGGAACATAAACCCATAACCTGCATTAAAAAGTGAGCCATTTCTTTCAATACAAGTAATAATTAGATAGATATTTTTTGCTTTTCTTATATAAAATACTAGCAGCGCCTCGCGGTTTCACCCGCGTAGTTCCCGTTCCCGTTAGGAATTTCGGGATAAAAAGTAGCCTATGTCCTATTCCAGACTATAATCTATCTCTGTGCCAAATTTCATTCACATCCGTTTTGCCGTTCTGGCGTGATAAAGGAACAAACATCCATCCATCCATCTATCTATCCATCCATCCATCTAAACTTTCACGTTTATAATATTAGTGAGATACACAGATAACCCGGAACCAATATCTGCAGATCGTTCAAACATTTGTCCCGAGGCTGTGCCACTGCTGTGTCGAAGAATAGTTCACTTTACTTTTTGTTATTTCAATTTTAAATACTAGTTTTATTCTTTGATTGTAATTTTCTTTATAACGCACTAGCAGCGCCTCGCGGTTTCACCCGCGTAGTTCCCGTTCCCGTGGGAATTCCGGGATAAAAAGTAGCCTATGTTCTATTCCAGACTATAATCTATCTCTGTGCCAAATTACATCCAGATCCGTTCAGCCGTTCTGGCGTGATAAAGGAACAAACATCCATCCATCTATCTATCCATCCATCCATCTAAACTTTCACGTTTATAATATTAGTGAGATTTACTGCCCAGCCGCTACATGGGTTTGGAAGCGCTCATCTGCGTCGTGGGCAATGAGAGTGTTAATCAAAAAGAATACTTATTTATTATATTAGTAGATAATAAGGTACTTTTGTATTATAAATATGTATGTAACTTTTTTTTTGTATTAGTTCCGTTTGCTCTATCAACCAACTTTTCTTGTATCTATTTTTTTCCATCCCAAGGTTGCCTGGGAGAAATCGCTCTCAGCGATAAGGCCGCCTTTTGTACTGTATTATGTTTTATTTAGATATAAGATTATTTATTCATGTTTATTTTTATTGTACAATAAAGTGTTCATTCATTCATTATTCATTCATTCAATACTTTTTATTTAGGTTTTTATTTTTACTGAAATCAACCACAGTATAATTTTATATTAATCAGAATGTAGCGACTTATTCGAATAAAAATATCAATCAAAAGACCCATCTTGTCTGACGTCGCTGTCGGTTACCTAATTAAAACTTTATCATAGAAACTTTGTTCTCGAATAAATAACACTGAATTTAATTTTAATCCCAATGTTTCTTTGGAACTAGTTGTTGGCAACTTTACAAGTTTATTAACTACATTATACCGACTGGAAAGATTTAAGTTACACACTTTTACTATCATTAGTTGAAATTGCGTTATTGCTATAGCTCAAAGGATTAGCAAGCTGAAGTGGCAGTGGGCTGGCCATATCTCGAAAACAATCGACAACCGCTGGGGTAAACATGTTCTTGTGTGGAGACTGAGACTCGGCAAACATAGTGTACGACGCCCTCCGACCAGATGGGATGACGATTTGCGAAAGACTTTTGGCAGATGCTGGATGTGGCAAGCTGAAGACAGGGTGCTATAGCGCCCATTAGGGGAGGCCTATGTCCAGCAGTGGACTACTATAGGCTGATGATGATGATGAGTTGGAATTGTTGAAAATATTGGAAACCGCGAGCGCCGCTGAGACGTTCCCGTCGTTGGAATCGACCTTCCTCTCAACCCGTAGGTGTCGTAAGAACCGACTGGAGGAACCTAGAGGCAGCAACTCCCGTCTATATTTTTAACCGACTTTGAAAAGCATGCGTTTTTTAAGTATGTTCGTCGATTCCTCCGTCTTTGAATTTATGAACAGATTTTAAAAATTCTTTCGCTATTGTACAGAAAATGGTCCCGAGGTGATCCCCAAAAATTGTATTCCCGAGGGAAAATTCAATCGTCCTTGTATGGGGAAGTCATGTCCAGCTGTGGGCGTATGACGTGTACCTACTGAGGATGAAATAAGCGACCAATAAGCTAATTCTTATAATAGGCACGACGTAGCGGCAGACAATTATTAGATCTCCAATCACTCATTCTATGTGAAAAATTGTTTTCAAATGACATCTGACACCTAAACAATTTGAATCTTATTTCCTTCTGATAAGGCCGAATAAAGTTTTATCGAATAATTTCAGGGTGTACTCGGATTTCCTCGAATCGCGATAATGGATGGATTTCCCGACATGCGAAAAGATTGGACGAGGATTTATTAGTACCTACTCTTTGAAAGTAAAGAGAAAATAATTTTGCAGACAGGGCTTCGTAGTATGAGCATCTAGGAATTAGGCATCGATCAAGGTACGACTCAACGAAAATATCGACTCGACGACGAACTCGACGAAACTATCTACTCGACTCGATGATAGTATCGACTCGACAAAATTACCTACTCGACGGCAATACTAACTGGACGAAACTATTGACTCGACAACACTATCAACCTTACGAAATTATCGACTCAACGAAACTCCACGATAGTCGTATATTACACGACGTCTGTAGGTGCCCAGGGATGTAGCGAATATTCGCATCCGCATCAACAATTGCGGAGCTTCCGCATCGATTTAGATATCTACATCCGCAACAATTATTATTTTCTTTGTTAGTAATGAATCAAATGACAAATAAAACCGGCCAAGTGCGAGTCGGACTCACGCACGAAGAGTTCCGTACCATTATATACCACATTTTTTTTAAAATTATTTTATTGAATCATGTAATAATTACAAAAATCTTTATATTTAAAAACGATATGATATTGAAAGGAAGGTCATTACTTGTATTATATAAGTTTTAAAGAAATCTTTTCAACGGTGAGGACAAAATCGGACATTTTCTCACGGATCCCCTTGAATAAAAATATAAAAAATTTAAAAATTAATTAAAAATTATTTAATTAAAAATTCCTATCTAATTATTTTATTTCTCCTTCCAAATAGTTTCTTATACAATAACTTTAGGAGATTATGGTTAGATGTAAAACAACGGTTTGAGGATTTTTATAATATTGCATTTATTATCACTTTAGGTATGGGGTAAACGTCTGTACTGCTTCAAGTTATACAGAGAAGTGAGAGGTAGAAAGAAAAAACTAATAACCAAGTAAGCTACTAAAAGCTACTAACCTACCATATTATACCATTCTGATTATTTCTTTTGGTACTATAAATTAACTAAATTCAACACGCCCCCTCAAAAAAATAATCATCGAAACAATGTATATTCATTATATAAACATAAACCATCCTAAATAGATCGTATACCAACCATACCTTCTCTGGGATACATTAGTAATGGTCCAACATTCGTTGCTAGGATTAGGGAAACCCAGTAAAACCTAATCAGACCAATCATTTCTAATCTAGGTATAATTCAGATTAATCTTAATTATTTAAATATAATTAATTTACATGTATTGATTGAAAAATCAATTATTCTAGACCCATTTTACTTCTCATCGCCTGAAAGGTGACGGAAGGCAACGGCTTCGTCAACGCATCCGCCAACTGCTGACCTGTCGGAATGTAATTTAATGTTATTACATTTTTCTCTATCTGCTCTCTAGAAAAATGATACTTAATATCGATATGTTTTGTCCGCTTATGATTAGTCGGATTATTAGCTATACAAATGCAGCCGTTATTATCTTCAAAAATAACTATAGGTTTATCAATTTCTATGTACATACTAATTGCCAATGATTTAAGCCAAAGAGCCTCTCTTACAGCTTCATATAGAGCCATATACTCAGCCTCAGTAGAGGAGGCTGCCACAGACATTTGTTTTTTAGTGTTCCAGGTTATTGTGCAAGAGTTAAACATTTTAAATAAATACCCGGATGTACTCTTTCTGTCTTTTGTGTCCTGACCACCCCAGTCTGAATCTACATAGCCACATAGAATATTATTGTACTCACACCTTTTATAAGACAATTTTAAATCTACTGTGCCTTTCAAGTACCGTAGCACTCGTTTCAGACACTGCCACAATTCTTTATTATTGAATTTAGTATATCTACTCAATATATTTACACTTGTGCTTAAATCAGGGCGAGTACACAGCATTATATACATTAAACAACCAATAACGTTCCGGCATGGAGCGTCGTATTTTTCATCTGAATTTAATTTCTCATAATTCAGTTTATTTTCCAGGGGTGTATTTACAGGTTTGCAATCCTGCATATTGAACTTACTTAAAACTGTTTTTATGTAAGCACTTTGATCTAGTGTTATTATGTTATTGCTTCTAGTTATTTTAATGCCCAAAAATAGTTTTATTTCATTTAAATCAGTCATTTCAAACTTACTCATTAAATGATTTTTAAAATTAATCATTCTTTCATTTTCCTTGCATGCTATTACTAAGTCATCGACATATAGTACCACGTAAATGTTTGTGTGAACATCACCATTGTTTAGTACATATATACATCTATCTACAGAAGAATTTTGGAAACCCTCTTCCTTCAGCGAACGCTCAAATACCTCGAACCAACATCTTGCCGCCTGTTTTAACCCATACAAAGCCTTGTTTAATTTACAGACATAGTTATTATTATTATTATTTGACACACCTTCAGGAATTTTCATAAATATTTCTTCCTTTAAATCGCCGTTTAAGAAGGCGGTCTTTACATCCATATGATGAATCAACAAGTTATTTTGGTTGGCAAAACTTAGCAAAAATCTGAAGCTAGCTATTCTAGCTACAGGGGCAAAAGTTTCATCATAATCGGTCAAGTATTCTTGACTGAAGCCTCGAGCTACTAATCGCGCCTTATAACGCAAAGGTTTTCCAAATTCGTCGTTTTTAATCGTAAAAATCCACTTACAATCAACGATATTTTTACCTTCCGGTCGTGGTACTATAGTCCATGTTTTGTTTACAGAATGAGAATCTAACTCATTTTTGATCGCGCCTTCCCACAAAGCTCTATCGTCACGAGTTTGAATTTCCTCGAACGATAAAGGCACTTTACACATGATCGATTGAGCACACATTAAATAATCGTCATCATCATCATTTTCATTATAAGTTATATGTGGACGACCTTTAAGCCTATCACTCCTCCTCATTTCACAACTGTTTTCTATGTTTTGTGGTGTATCAGACAAAGTATTAGACTTACTACTTAGAGGCATTGGTTCTACATTATCATCATGGTTTACCTTACGAAGTTTACTAGGGCACACATACTCATCAGATTTCGCAACATCTGATTTAGAGCGATCAGATTTCCGAGACTTTATTGACACTGATTTCGTACTACTATCAGTTTCGTCATGAGAATTTCCGATATTCTCTTCAGGTTCTTTAACTGGCCTGGATTGCACAAAACAAGTCTCATCTACGATAACGTCTCTGACCACAACATACTTTTCACCTGTAGGATCCCAAACTTTATAACCATTTGGTTCATAGCCCACAAGAATGCCCTTCCATGATTTTGCATCAAACTTTGATTTTGTCATTTTGTTATGAACATAAACAGTCGAACCAAAGACCTTAAGATACTTAAGTTGCGGTTTTTTATTATGCCACAATTCATATGGTGTTTTAGCACATTTTAAACTTTTAGTTGGTGTAAGGTTTATCAAGTAAACAGCCATCAAGACAGCAAAACCCCAAAATACTTTGTCTAATTGAGCACCATTTATCATTGAACGAGATTTTTCAACTACAGTTCGAACCATCCGCTCAGATACACCGTTTTGTTGCGGAGTTCTAGGTACCGTTAAATGATACGAGATACCTTTTTCGACACAATAACTTTTCATTTCGGTGGATAAATATTCCCCGCCATTATCACAATATAAGTTAGTTACCTTTGTGTCGAATTTTGACTCGCTTTTAGCTACAAAATCTTTAAAGGCAGAAAACACATCTGATTTATAGGTCAGTAGGTACGTCACACAGTAATGGGTATTTTCATCAACAAAAAGTACAAAGTAATTTTTGTTGTCCACTGTTGATGGAGTGATTGGGCCGCAAACATCAGAATGTACAATAAATAATGGTCGCTTCACATAACTTTTGTCTTTACTTTGGTTGAACGGTAATCGACTCTGCTTCCCATTTATGCATGCCTCACATAACTCATCACTAGGTGCTACTGAACTAATTTGATTAATGTCATCAACCATGTGATTATTTTTCAACTCTAAGAATTTACCTTTACTTATATGACCTAATCGTTGATGCCATAATTTATAACTGTCTTTATCAGTTGTGCACATTTGGGAAGCTGAGCCGGTCACATTAACACAAGTATCAAAATCTACAGTAATAAGATTATTTACAGGCCTACCTTGCATAATGGATTTACCATTCTTGCATATGTCGGTGCCGCCGTGCTGTCCAAATACAACCGAGTACCCAACGCTCTGCATCCTGGAGACTGATAGAAGGTTGTAGGGCACTTCGCTGCAAAACAGAACGTTCTCCAAAGTTCCTTGAATGCCCAAGTTGGTGGTTACCTGCAGCGTTCCCCTTTTTGTAGCTGAAATAAATTGCCCACTTTTAGCTACCGAAATTTTAAGTGGTGGTTCCAATACTACGTGAGAAACGAAAAGATCTTCCCTGTTTATTATGTGGTCCGATGCGCCAGAATCCAATAAAAATGTTATTTTGTTTCCTTGGTCCTGGTTGGAATATTCGCCGGCCATGAAGGCAAACCCAGAGAATTCATTGGACTTGTCGATTTCCACCGCTTGAACAGTCCTTGCCCTTTCCGCTTTCTGTGGCTGATTCTGATTGTTTTTCTTGTAGTAGAAACAGTCATTTCTTTTATGTCCCTTGCGTCCGCAGTGATAACACTTCACATTATTATTTTGCATCTTCTTGCGCGCCTTGTTATCTCTCCAGTTGTTCTGTTTTTTGTTCTGTGTAGACTGTGTATTGTCGAACTTTCGTTTTTTGCCTGTCGATTCGCTTTTGTTTTCTACATGTAAAACTTTCGCACTGGTGTCACTCGAGTCATTTTTTAGTTTAACTTCATGATCCAAAAGCCGCGTTTTCACAAAAGCCAGAGTCAGGTTATCCTCAGACAGCGTTTCGATAGCTGTAATCACGCCATCGTAAGTTGAGGGTAGCGTCAGAAATAAATGAGCAACTTTGTCGGTTTCTTCTAACTTTGCGCCCGCAGCAAGCAATTCGGTAATGAGGTCATCGAAAAGTGTAAAATGTTTAACAAGGGGCTGGTCACCTTGTAGTTTTAGCACCAGTAGCTTCTTACGTAACGCCAACTGTGTCGCGATGCTTTTTCGTTCGTAAAGTTCGTCTAACCTCTTTAAAATTTCCCGCGCTGTGCTGTCCTCCTTTGCAAATCCAAGGTAGGAATCGGACAAATACTCCACAATAATACTCTTCGCAATTCGATTGCTTTTCTCCCACTCACTGGAACGTATGATAGGGTCCTCGTCGATAACTTTTACAAGGTCCATCTCAGATAGTAAGGCACGAATCCGAAACTTCCACACGCTATATTTTTCACCTTCGAAAAGCTTAATGTTCCGCTTCGATTTTATTTGATCCATTTTGTAGATAGAAATTTTATCTTTTATTTTTAAAATTTACACAACACTTTAGCAAGCTAGTCTGGACCCATAACCTTTAGGAGATTATGGTTAGATGTAAAACAACGGTTTGAGGATTTTTATAATATTGCATTTATTATCACTTTAGGTATGGGGTAAACGTCTGTACTGCTTCAAGTTATACAGAGAAGTGAGAGGTAGAAAGAAAAAACTAATAACCAAGTAAGCTACTAAAAGCTACTAACCTACCATATTATACCATTCTGATTATTTCTTTTGGTACTATAAATTAACTAAATTCAACAATAACTCGAGATTTGCATCCGCATCTGCATCCGCATGTGTAAAAAAACCTGAATCCGTAACATTCATTGTACTACAGAGTTTACTTTACCATAGGTAAACGACACGTAGGTAAAATACCTACTTGTCGTTTACCTATGGTAACTTACTTCGAATAAGGAGTTTATTTTTTGAGAAAATAAGGAATTTCTTTTCTGAAAACCATTTAATCTATTTATAAATACTATTTAACGGGTATTTATCGCGTTTAATTACCTTATTTTCCCGACGTTGTCAGTTGTCAGTCATCCCGTGACCACGGCAGTGTGTAAACCTGTCGAAACGTCGGGAAAATAAGGTAATTAAACGCGATAAATACCCGTTAAATAGTATTTATAAATATGTGTTCAGATCGCGTAAGTTTAAAAATATCCATTTAATCTAATTTAGCATCTTAACCCCAAATCTTCAACTGATATATCTAAGCAGCATAACCTAACAAAAACAAAACCGATCTTTTTAAAGGTATCCATCCAGACTGAACGCATATCAAACCAATGAACAATATTACAAAAACGAGTTTGTTTTCACTCGTCTGATCAACTGCCAACAGCTCTCAGCGGGTGAATTGGACTGTGTAATCGAAAACAAAACAACCTTTCATACGGGAAGGGAAAAGAAAACAAAATGTGTTACTGAACCTGCCATAGGCTGTCGAGTTGGTACCTACAACTGTTGAAAATGAAAGAAATTTCTGAACAACTGTCGTAGGTGACGCTGCTGCTCACTATAGACTTCAACGCTTTGTCGTATACACCTAAGATGGCGAAACACATCTTTGTAATATGGTTTTACTGAATATACTTCGTTCCTTATTTCAACCTTGGTTTTGCTAACAATCCATCAACAGCTGGTGAAAACTTTCTCCTTTTTGACTTCAACTAAATGGAAGAAGTAAAAGGGGTTCTATGTTCGGATAGGTGTATGTATTTTTTTAGGTATTCAAAGACATTTATTTGCTTCAAACATGGTATTCCGGTAATCCCCCACGTGGGGGACGGCCGTGGGGGATTTCCGGAATAAACCGTATAAAGGTGGAATAAGTATAGGTAATGTTCTCATGTCTCACTGTGATCTAGAATGATAATAATAATAATAACAATAAATATTGCTGGACAATTCATACAACATTATCTAGCCCCAAGCTAAGCAGAGCTATGCAATATCTACATGCAAGTACGTGTACAATAAAAAAATATTTTGACTTTTCATGTGTTATATTTATTTTATTTCACTTAATTTACTAAGTTAATTCTATGAATAAGTAAATAATTATGTACAGTGCGCGTCAGAATTAAGTATCCCCCTAGTCTAAAAAATGTTGTAGACCTATAGACAATTTTTTTTTACAGCCAGTGTTTAGTTAAAAATACCCAGATGATGTCACAGGCTTGCCCTGAATACAATATTCAGATTCAGGCATCTCCAAGTACATATCTATTTGCGAAACTAGGTGAGGTGAAGGTATTTCTGCCAGCGCTGCATCATAGTCTGGAAATATCTAACAGTCCAGCAGCCAGGTCGTTTCTAAAAAGATAAAATGTAGAGCATTTAAGAAACAACAATTAGAAACAAATTTGAACTAGTATTTACTATTGAAACTAATTAGAGTTAACTGCAGATTGTTCCAAGCAATCCCGAGGTAGCTTCAATCAAATTGATCAAAATAAAAGTGATCACTTTATTTCCTAGTTTGACTTATGTTATCTGAGTTCTGAGACGTGTTTAAGAGTCCTGTAAGGTCTGAAGGAAATAAAGCACTTCGAGTTTTTTAGTTTTGAGTTTTGCTTAACTGATCCATATCAATACCAGTCCCAAGACGCTGGCTGCATTGTCCCGTGCTGCTGTATGACAATGCTGGTGCGCAAATTTCGCGACGGAGATGTGCTACGGGCCTAAGAACAAAGCCTCACTTAGATAAAAGGCTACTTACTTATATGGAAAATACTCGTGCGAAGCCACGAGCAGAAGTTTGTTTTACATAAACTAATAATTTGTTGTATTTTTATTAATAACGTGTGTGAAAAAATGCATTTTCGGTGGCGGAATTTCCGGACTTCAATATCGGAAATTTCGTGCGCGGCGAGCAAAAGCTCCGTTTTAAAATATCAATGATAATCCACCCTCGTGGCCCACCAGAAATGTTCGAAATAAATATGCAAGCTTTTACATCGAGAAATAGAGACATAGCACACGCATACCTACATAATCACCCCGCTGCCGCAGAGCACACAAATGGGCTTGAACTCGTAATATTTGGGTACATTTTATAGTGACAGCATAAAATTGCGCCAGCGCGCGGTAAGCGAACTTGCCGCAACTTAGTCACTCGTCGACACCTTGCTTACCGCAAGCTTCAAGCGAGTGGGCCACTCCTAGTGACCGCGCACAGCTCGCTTGAAGCTAATAAACCTGCGTTCTTATAGATAGGGATTATACGTCATATTTCATGCTGACCTACTCAGTTTGAATCCGATCCTCTGTGCAATTACGCTAAAGCCACCCATCCTCTACGGACATTTGAAAGCCCTTTACATAGCCTTCTATATACAATTGCAAATAAATGACTTTCAAATGTCATGTCAATATAGATGGTTATTGCTTAATTCCACACCTGAGTGGGACAGAATGAGAGATAGCGTCATTCCCAATCCAATTCTTTAAGTACGCAGGTTACACAATTATACGGTTTTTTTTCCAGCGTGCGTGAACAGGACAGCATGCGCTCATCTCGTTAGGAAGCGGAGGCATGCGGGAACGGTGCTGAAGCGGTGCGCCGTATGTGACAATCTTTCAACGCAAGCGAACTTGCAGGCAAAAACATGTGTAGCTCGTTAACGTTCTCGGTTCTAATTACTCTTTCACAGTAAAAATATTCTAATTTGAACTGAATTTACTTTGCATTCCAAGTGGTATTTCCATTAGTTTTCTCTGGAGGTTTGTTTGGTTACTACGAATGCAGTAAGGTTTATTTCCCTTTGTTACGAACGGAACAGTAACAGCTTAATTGGTATAAGTAATTTGTTCGTTACAAATTCAGCGCATCAATTTGTAACTGAATTCAGTTACAAATAAATATATAAATTTTATAAATATATAATAATAGAGGAGTTACAATTACAATTTTAAATTACCTTATTTCAGTATTATAGTTGGCATGCAAAATAATAAATAACAGACATTTTGCATATATCGCGTGTCACACGTCGCCGATTTAACGTGGTAATAAATAGGTATATTTTATGTATATTAGAATAAGGTATATATTTTATATGGGCCGTAGTTTTTAAGTATTTTACATCCTGTACTAGACTAACGTTGCCTGAAATAAATGTTTTATTATTATTATTATTATATTTTGCAATTTAATTGAAATGCATAAAAGTTAAGTAAAAAATCGTTTATACCAAATGCACGGTTTGCATACCATACAGTGTGACATGTTCCCGCGGGTCAGCAGTTTACGTTATGACGTGTTCCTCAGGCTAATTACATTCAGTCGCAAACAATTGTCCTTTGGGTAACACGTCACGGCGGCGTACACTCGCGACCACAACATTACTTTTAGTACGATTAAACCGTGAAAATTACAAAAACTTTCAATTTTATTCGTAGGTTTGATACAAGTAGGTATGTTTGTACTACAAATAACAGCAATCGTTAGGAGTAGCATTAAAATAGCCTATAAGTACCGACTTTGTAAACCTATCTTTTGTGAATGAATATTTATTTATTACTAGCAGTGCCTTGCGGTTTCACCCGCGTAGTTCCCGTTCCCGTGGGAATTCCAGCATAAAAAGTAGCCTATGTTCTATTCCAGACTATAATCTATCTCTGTACCAAATTTCAACCAGATCCGTTCAGCCATTCTGGCGTGATAAAGGAACAAACATCCATCCATCTAAACTTTCACGTTTATAATATTAGTGAGATTAATTTCCAAACACCAACCACTTATAGGATTGTGGGGGGCACACTACGCACCCTACACCAAAAATACAGTAATCTGTGTAAGTTTTGTGTTTTTGGTCGAAAAGTACGTGTGTAGCCACGGGCATAAGTTAGTCATAAATTCATCTATTGATAGAGGGCGTTCACTACATAACTCAGTCTCATGAAAAGCTGCGGAAAGCGAGCCGGCTTCAGACAATGAGGGCCTCCATTCATCATCTTCAAGGGCGTACCGAAATGATATATCATACACTACATAGAGTCTGTGGGTTGCCCGCTTTGTTATCTCATGGTTAAGACGAAGTGGGCTCGGTTTTGCGAGGCAAGGACAGGGGAACGCCGCGTGGGGAAGGCGAGAAAGGAAGGCAGTGCCGCGGAATGACCGGCAAGCACGGGATTTTTCATTTATTTTTTGCTCTAAAATAATTATCAGTATAAAGTAAAACCATAATCAACTTATGTGATTATCAGGGAACAAGTAGACGAAATTTCATTGAAATAAGCTAAATAACAAACGAAACGGTTAAATAGCAAATGAAACAGCTTTTTTTGTAGAAGTATCTCTGTAAAAATGAAGATTTAGAGGCAACTTTGCGTATCAAGTCAAGTTTAGTCAATCGTGTTTCGGCTCCCGTAAGTAACTTACTTGAATCCTAAGCTTTTAATGTTTATCAAGAAATAAAAGAATAATCGTTATAAACAAAACAGTTTATTAAAACATTTTTTAAAACATATCTAAGTATCTATGGATAAATTGCATCATTTCTGTAAAAAGTATATCAGTTATCTAGCAGATACAGACAACACAAGCTCTGCTTACTTTGGGGCTAGATGACGCTTTGTGGATTGTCCTGCATTAATTACTATTTATAATGCTGTGGCCTAGAATTAAATTTGATACATATTTTTTAATGTGAATTAAATTTTTCACCCATGATATTTAGTCGTAAACCAGCAATGCAACTCATAACCCGCTTTTCACATTACAGTCGAGTAGGTCTGCAAAGACTTCATGAATGCGTTTCGTTCGCAGCGCGCTCAGCCCAGGCTTAACCGCTGTGGTGCCACTCAGTGTCAAAGGCTTTTTTCGAGAGCCAGTCATGCACTCGAAACGTCATCAGTTAGGAACTATTTTTAGCCCTCAGTGGCTATTCAACTCAGTTCTGTAGTTAATAGCAGCGATCTTGCGTCACTATCGCGATACTTTTTCAGTTTGAAAGCTAATTTAAGAAAAGCTATTTCTCTTCACAGGTCTTCGCCTTGTTTATTGAAAGCCCAACCAGTTCACTTTCCCTTTCTACTCTCCTGATTAGTTCAGCTAATTCGTGCTCTGTTGATGCGAAAAGCGTGGTGTAGATACGTAGCCACATTAACATTAATTGTTCTAAATTACGTTTTATCCAGGTACCATGTGCGCGACTCCGCCAAGGCCGCGGAAGGCAGGGAAAGCGGCCCCAGGAAGGGGCCCGATATCGGGCAGCCGCGGTGGGTTCATGCAAGAGAAAATCGTCCCCATGTTCCCACCACAAGCGGCAGAGTTTGAAACACCCTGAGGGTTTTAGTGGGTTGGAGTCCCACATAATCGTACTGCCTCCCCGTGGCTGTACGATATGCATGCGCATTTCCCTCAGGATAATAAAAAAAAAAAGGTACCATGTGCGCAAGCAAGTCTGTAAAATTATTGTACCTAACCCTCGCACTCTTTTTCCCTTTCCAAATTCGCTCTCACACAATGCAAAGCGACATTTTTAAACCGGAGGTGGACATAAGAGTTCATCCTAATATAATGCCTCGTTGTATGAACTTAGCAGAATTGGAGCACATGGTAGTTAGGGTTGCTACGCGGCAAACGATGGTAAAGAAGGTTCGCTTTTTGAGCGTTGTTGTGGGTTTTGCGTTTTACAAGACATTTTGGAACAATACGCCAGGGTGTACAGTTTGATTGCAAAAAAGTTATCGAGAGGTACAAATATACAACATATTGACGACCTCTGTGGCGCGGTGGGCGAAGGTCCGACTGCGACGCAGGAGGTTGCGGGTTCGATTCCCGCCTTGGGACAAATATTTGTACGATTTGTTCAGGGTGTTCTGGTCGTTTTGTATGTATAATAAAAAAATATACATCTATGTAATGTATTGTATTATATATATCAGTTATCTAATACCCATAACACAAGCTCTGCTTAGCTTGGGGCTAGATATATTATATATTTCTACCTCTGCCCAAGTTATTTTTATGCCCCAAAGATAAATGAGTTATGTAAGCTTAAGACAGTTTTAGGGCCATATCGATTTCAGCAGCATCAGAGGTATTTTTAGGATTATACATAAAAATATATTTTTAAATGGCAACCCTACGTGTTGCTAGTGCACTTCCGCCGGTACGGCCTTTGTTGCCACCATCGACAATTTGAATAACTCAAGTATTATCGAACTTTGCTATAATGAGGTAATATATTTTAATTTTGCCGTCGAATATTGTAAGGCTAAAGATTATTTATCGGCTATTTAACGTGTAGGTACCTTTGTTTTATTTTCGCCTACGTTTATATCGCGTTTCAGCGATCGTGCTCACGGGCCGACTGGATGTAGGTACTCTGAGTTACAGCCGAGAATTGACGGCAGTATTCACGACTAACACAAATAACACAAACATATTACATACATATTTTAACACAAATAAGGTTCGTAGTTAACCCGCTTACATCCGTAATGAATGAGTTAATGTGATAAATTATCGGTTATCGGCCAAATAATGTTATCAGACTCGTATAGGGAAATATGGAGCTCTTACGATTTTACGCTACTGGCAACACCAGAAAAAACTGATTCGTTTTCTCATTCGCCGATGGCGTCGATGACGTAGGCTGGTCTCACCCACGTGACTGTTGTCTCTCGGAATGCCATTATATACCTACCTGGCAAAGACCTATGAACGTCAAAGCAACAAACTAACACTAATACACCTTGCAACCTACTTCTTTCCAGAATAAGTACCAAAGGACGACCTATGAACCTGACGTCCCACTACCTACGAGCTATCAGAAGTAGGTTTGTTAATGGCACTCCATGTCGCCTCTGGACTAATGGAGACACGTCGTCGAGATTACTTTCATGAAGCTTAGAAGTCTGCCCGGCACCTATCAGGAAACATAAACGTTAACGTTACAAATATCTTACTTTATATTTGCCAGATAGCGCCCTGATAAGAATTATTACCCCTATCATATGGGGTCATTTCTTCCAGTCGTACCCGCTTAGTACGACCTCTCGATCCTCTTCTACCTTGATAATTCTTACCGCTTAGGTTGGGAACTCGTTGCCTGCTTCTGTTTTTCCGGTCAACTACAACCTGGATCTCTTCAAGACAAGAGTGAATAGATGTCTTCTTGACCTTTGTGATACATCGTCGGTCACATCGTCACTTATCAAGTGAGATTAAAACAAAATGAATGTAACTATGTGGGTAAGAGCGAAAAAAAAGAAAATTCCTGGTGGTTTATTGCGTATTTTTTTTTAATATATTTAAATTAGAATTAATGAGATCCTACTGCTTCAGGATGTTAATGCATGCTAATTTAAATTGTATCAAAGATTCTATTCGAAGCTCAAAGAAGCGGTTATCTTTGAGCTTTGAAAAAACAATCGTGGAAAGTAATATAGATCCTTAAAATACCTATGTATTTTAAGGATCTATATTACTTTCCACGATTAATAAAGATGTACCATTTATTTCATAAATTTGTAGAATTACTCGTCACTTTTTTAAGCATAGGTAAAAAGTGACGAGTAATTCTACAAATTTATGAAATAAATGGTACATCTTTATTATTATTTAATTGTAATTTTCTTTGTTAATAAAGATGTACCATTTATTTCATAAATTTGTAGAATTACTCGTCACTTTTTTAAGCATAGGTAAAAAGTGACGAGTAACTCTACAAATTTATGAAATAAATGGTACATCTTTATTAACAAAGAAAATTACAATTAAATAATAGAATTAAATTAAAACTAGTATTTACAATTGAGCTAACTGCAGACTGTTGCAAACAATCTACAAGTAGCTCAACTGATCCATATCAATACCAAAGTAAAATAAAAATAAATAACTAATGCTGACAATCCACACAGCTTTATCTAGCCCAAGTATTTAAATATGATTAATAAATAGTTTATTGATTATGGAAATCAGTCTATAATGTTAAGTTAAAGCATTTTTTCCTACTACGGTCTCATACGGTCTCAGCAGTTACTTACCACGTCACTTGCAAGGCTTTGCCTTTCATCTAGAAATAGAATTCATCCAACATCCTGCACCTAACTAGCCACTGGAAAATCTGTATTGAAACTCTGAATGGAATGAAGATAAATAAATGCACAACCATTTTGTTGCACGACATGAATGTCGACTGCGTTTTTTATTCGGTGTCAGAGAACTTCAATGAATGCACATTCAACTCTTGTTTGGTTGTATTTTTGGAGAACTGCGGCTTTTTTACTGTTATCAAAGAAAAAAAAAAATGACCAACAGCAGTGAGAAAATTACCAACGAACAAATAAATTAATAGTGCTGGACAATCGACATGGCATCATTTAGCCCCAAAGTAAACAGAGATTGTGTTACGGTAGTAGATAACTAATATACTAAGTCAAAATTTTTAAACTTTCGCGATTTGTTGATGAATAATTAATCTCTGTTCTACTTTTTAGGGTACCGTACCCAAAGGGTAAAAACGGGACCCTATTACTAGGAATTCGCTGTTTGTCTGTCCGTCTGTCACCAGGCTGTATCTCATGAACCGTGATAGTTAGACAGTTGAAATTTTCAAAGACGATGTATTTCTGTTGCCGCTATAACAACAAATACTAAAAAACCGAATAAAATAAATATTTAAGGGGGCTTCCATACAACAAACGTGTTTTTTTTGCCGTTTTTATAGATAATGATACGGAACCCTTCGTGCGCGAGTCCGACTCGCACTTGGCCGGTTTTATAGAAATACTAAATGTATGGAAGGAAACAGAAACTTTTCGTAAACTTTGCAAATCATCCTACGGCCTTAGTTTCGTTTTGTCACGACGACGTGTCATATCGAATGCGACAAAACAAGACAAGCACGCGGTAATACACAATAACCCCCGCATTGTAAGAATCAAACACATATAAGTTGAAATTGGCATTCTTTTACTTTCTTCTGGAATAGCTCCCACAAAGTTTGGCCCAAACTTGTTATTTCTATATTATGCCGGAAAGTCGTAACTCTTCTGCCATATCAATGAGATTCCCTTCCGGTAGCTTGATGGCTAGGGCGGTTCTTAGAAAAAACTACTTTCGTTATATTGATCAACGGATATGGGTCACAACTTCGAAAAGAGGATATTTTACAGAAGAATAAAACATACCAATTTGTCAATACTGAGGGCGCAGCCTGCGAAACTCATGGCTCCATTTTTAAGTTTTCAATAATCTTCGTTATTATGCTATGTCGGCTCGCCCCATATTTGTCGAGTCGACAGATTCGCATCTCTATTTAAAATTAACTGTGTCTATGAAATACTTCATTCTATCATCGTCTCGTCTTCACTCACTCACCTATCAAATCAACAATTAGGGAACTTCATGGTCGTGCATATATTCATATTCATTTATTGTGATTGTATGCATACCTACTCATATTTTTCTTAGGTGTATGAAGTGTTAGTGGGTACACAAAGCATAAAAACCCTGTGAGGGCGCAACAATTACAAAGTTTGGGTCCGCTTTTGTTAGCTTAATAATTTTACTTGGATACTTCATATTTATAGAAATAATGAGGATTTTTAATATAAAAATAATTGTAGTTAAGAATCAGTAAAACAATAATTGAATTTAATAAGATAATCTAATAAAGCGAATCGAAATTTAATGTCAGATCAGGAATAGTCACTAGGTAGGTTATACATACATAATGTTAAAACTTTGTCATAAAGCAGTAGGTATGCTTAGCATCATTCATACAACGGCAAATAAAAAAAAAATGTCTTAGCGTACTTACTGACCTACTTACTAACTTAGTCTGTAGGTGATAGTATGTCAGCTACTACACTTTCGATTAATTGTTTTAAACTATCAACGGAGAAAAAATCGTGGACGATATAACAAACATAAAGTAAATTCGTCGACCGGATATAAGCTTTGAACTCAATAGATAGCGCGGTTTTTTTGCGGAAGAATGAAAGAGTGTCATTTACGAATGTTACCCTATATCTCCTTGGATAGTTATACTCTTTAACCCTTTAGACCCTCGTGCATAGGTCCGGACCACACATAGCTGCCATGTCCATGCAGGTGACTGTAGTTCTAAAAAACACATATGAATCCGCAAGCACAAGCTAGTTGAATTCATAGAAAAGAAAAGAAGAATTCATAGAAGCTTATTTAGATAAATATCTTCGATAACGCCACTCACACAACCGTCGCATCAGCTAACGTACCGTGAAGTTCTTTCGTGCGAATAAACTCGCCAAACACATTTGCACTAGCGCCTTTCGGAGTTCCTTTGGCACAATTAAAAACCACTAAAACCAAATTCATCACTGAACTTGAATATGTAAGCGTGCGTACATACTACGTCTACAGATGAACTTGCCTTCCCCAAACAAATACAATATACAAATTGGGATTTGACTACCAGAGTCCTTTGTTATCGAAAAGATCGTACACAGGTGCAGGTGGTGGTGTAACTATTGCACCTTTTTGGATAGCTAAAATCATGTGGGTAGGTCTTTTTAAAATAAACTGCGCAAAATATTGTTGGTAGACGTTTTTGAGAAAACGTCGATTTAAAAAAAACTCTGTTAAAATTTTACTTCTCAGATTTAAAGGGCATACCGCTCTAGCGTTAACCATATTTCTTAGACTTTCGAAGTATACTCTGAATAAGAAAGTTAATAAAAAAAAAACTACAAAAAGAGACGTACCTAATTAAAAAAATATTAAAACTGTTCGACTTCAAGGTGACACTTTCATTAAGAAATTCAAAATTCAAATATCGACGAGGCTTAACTTTAGACCAGGGTACCACATAGTCAAATTGGACCCTACTATCACGTCCTGACAGGATCAGGTCTACTTACAAGTAACCCTGTATAATCTTGGCAGGCCGATTGGTGATCGCAGTAGACTAACCTATTTTATTATATTAAAATCTACTTACTTATATCTTACCATCGCCTTAGGGTAAAAAAAACCTGTTATGATGTTTTTATGTCTTCTAAATATATAAATAAGTAAAATGATCGGATTTGACTGAAATTTGCATAGATGTAACTAGGCATATACCTGGAATAACGCGAAGGCTACTTCCCATGAATCAGTTCCCGTTGGGATAGCCTTTAAACGTTTCCACAGAACGAACGCGGGCAAAGCCGCGGACGAAAACTACTCTCAAATATGGACGATTGTCGTAGGAGCCTACGGAACCCATCCTTTGTCGCACGTCATCAGGAAACCAACTACACAACACCAATGAAGCTGAACTGAACGCACGCGTGGGCCTGTTAGGCGCCAATGGAAACGCCGATAAACATTTAGGGAAATGGTGATTCGGGTAGTTTTTGGGGTTTTTAGGATCCACCGTGGTTATTTTACCGTTCGATGGACTTGCGTTTAGTTCGCTGCTTTTTAACTGACTTCGAAAAAGGAAGAGAGTCTTTGTTCGGCTGTATGTACTATGTTTGCCGATTTCTCCGATAATTGTGGACCAATATTAATGATTTTGTATGAAAAAATGAAAAGAAATAGTTTCCGAGATGGCCATATAAAAAATATTACTAATTGATTACTACTATTTGTGCCGCAAAACTTTAAAAAAACGGTTAAATCTAAAGAAATTCAAAGTCCATTTTAAGTTTTCAGAAACTCATAAAATATCAAATATTTATTGGAATGCTTCAGTTTGACCGTGGATATTTTCGGTGACTTTTTGTTAGACTCACGTTTAGTTCGCTACTTTTTTATATATGAAGTGAGCACTTGTAGTTTCCAAGTCCCTTACAAACAAGGTTACCGACAAACTTTACCATTTGCAACATATAGATCGGTTTGTAAGTCTACTTTACCATCCAGCTAGCCCCAAACTAAGTAGAGCTTGGAGATGAAATCTACTATAATATATAACATTAACTAACCAGGGCGTCCCAGGGACATGCCACATGGAGGAAAAGTACCTTGAATATTGTAGATGGAACATTTTACTGAAAGAAGACATTATTTGAATTTAAAAAACAATTTAAACTGCATTCATAGATATTTAAATAATTATATGGTAGAACTGGGAATAGAACCCGTTACACGAGAAAAAAAAACATCCTGTAGTTCAATAATCATCCTGTAATAATATCTTCTTTCAGTAAAATGTTCTATCTATAATATTCAAGGTACTTTCCCTCCATGTGGCATGTCCGTGGGACGCCCTGTATACATATACAGGGTTATTGGTAAATTAGTGACAATACGTGAACTGCAGGTTCAGCCCATCATCACAAACACGTTTGTGAAGACGCCATATCTAATAAAATAAATAATTAAAATAAAATAAAACAAATAGGGCTCCCATACAACTGACATGATAATTTGGCGGTTTTATAGCACTTGGCCGGTATTATTCCATTTCATCATTCCAGTTAGCCTGTAAATATCATGATAGGTGGTGCGGTGCTATCATGATTTTATTTATTACTACCTGTAGATTGTTTGCAACAGTCTACAGTTAGCTCAATTGTCTCAATTGTAAATACTAGTTTTAATTTAATTCAATCATTTGATTGTAATTTTCTTTGATAATAAAGATTCATTTCATTACAAAGTGGCGACATACATAGGTTTCTGACTCGTGGTCCCACCAATTTTGACATACCAGCCTCATAGTCCCACTAGCTTAGGGCTGGCGGTCCCACTACTAAGTCCCACTGATTTCAATAATCGGATCGTGGTCCCACCGTTTAAAAAAGTTTTGCGACGGTTGTTTTTATCGATTTCAGAACAAAAATACCAGGCGTCCAAAACCGCATAGGAGATAACTTAGGAATATGTATAGCAGTACTATTGTATAAAATGTTGATTTTATAGCGTATCTATACCACTGATCATCATCATTATCATTACGATGATCTATACCAATAGGTAGTTCCACATTATTATAAGTAGATATGTAAGTACTATATGTAAAGTTATTCCATGACATAAGCTTCATTATAACGTAACGTTTATTTAACCTTCTCAAAGTAAATATTGCCAACGTTATTCGTTAAGTTAGCGATCCAAAGTTCTCAACGTAGCTACGTGATCCCAGAACCAACCAAATCAACTTAGATATTCCGCGCAGTTTAAAAACTTCGTCTTGATAATAATAGATCCGTAACGTTAACGGCACGGATGTTGAAACCAGGGCGGACAAGGGTAAAATAGGACATTTGCCGTAGTTGATTACTTACCAAAAACCCTTCGTCCCAAATCGTCTGCAGTCGTATTGAAGGTTTTATGTTTTTATAGTGCTTAGGGAAATTAAATTAAAAGAAGTAGTAGTAACTCAGTTTAGTTGACAGTACGTGGCGCAAACGCGTTCAGCTTTATCATTAGTTTAGCCGAATTAAACCAGTCATCCTTAATTAGGATTATAAATAAGTAAAATTAATTTCTTATACTTGAATACACAACAGTATAGTCGATCTCTGTGGCGCGGTGGGCGAAGGTCTGCCTGCCACGCAGGAGGTGGCGGGTTCGATTCCCGCCTCGGGACAAATGTGTGTACGATCTGCAGACATTTGTTCAGGGTCGTTCTGGTCGTTTTTCTATGTGTAATAAATAATATCTATCTATGTATCTGTTTAAGTATTCGACTTCTACAGATTTTTTTCCCTGCCTATCGTATTACGTAATAAAGTAAACAAACTAAGCGATCCTCATAGATAATGGAGTTGGTGATACCTCTGAAAACAAAGTCTTCTGATTATCGTGCCCTGGCGCCCACGTCGGTCCACGAGCCATGAGCCTAATGTGGGGCCGTAGCTTATTTTATTAGATAGGTACTTTTAATTATTTCATTAGCTTTAACTTTCCTTTTTTGAAATATTTAAGTGTGCATAAACGTAATGTGTTTATCAAGTAAATAAATTATACAATACAATACAATACAAAAACACTTTATTGTACACGAGAAAAAGAACATTACAAAAAGACATTACATGAGACAAGTACAATGGGCGGCCTTATCGCTTAGAAGCGATCTCTTCCGGGCAACCTATTCAAAATTATTGTATTGTATTGTTCGAGGATCTGAAATTGTCAACAAAACATAAAAGACTTTACGCTGCGCAGGTGCCTGCAATTCACCATTTATGTACGATCCCCTGTGTAATGTAGCACGTAGGCACTAAACATTTCCCTGGACCGTAAAAACTAGGCCTTCCTAACCGAAATCGTAAAAATAAATAAAATGTTTCTTTCCATAAAAACCTTAAACACAGCAGGTTGTGCGATAAAAATACATAAACACACAGTTAAAGAAAATGAAAATTGCATTTCTGTTTTGGACCAACCGGAATATAATTTCCCCGTTGCTGGTTATACTCGTAGTTCTATTCTACGTTCTATTACGGTATACAGGGCGTCCCACGGATGTGCCACATGGAGGGAAAGTGCCTTGAATATTGTAGATGGAACATTTTACTGAAAGAAGACGTTATTTGAATTTAAAAAACAATTTAAACTGCAATCATAGATATTTAAATAATTACATGGTTGAACCGGGAATCGAACCGAACACCACCGTTACACGAGAAAAATAATCACCCGTAGCTTTATCATACCGATGGAAAGGCTTCATCATAAGGATTATTTTTTGCTAAGTAACATAGTGTCAGAAATAAAAGGAAGACCATAAATTTTAACATTGCGATTGAGGAGTATTTATAATGCGTCTAGATAAAGGTTGGAACGGAAAATTACCACCTCTTCTATGCTATTTTAGATCATCTTTAACCCCATATGTTAAGCAATATATAAAATACTAGCAGCGCCTCGCGGTTTCACCCGCGTAGTTCCCGTTCCCGTAGGAATTTCGGGATAAAAAGTAGCCTATGTCCTATTCCAGACTATAATCTATCTCTGTGCCAAATTTCATCCAGATCCGTTTTGCCGTTCTGGCGTGATAAAGGAACAAACATCCATCCATCTATCTATCCATCCATCTATCTATCCATCCATCTAAACTTTCACGTTTATAATATTAGTGAGACTAGCAGCGCCTCGCGGTTTCACCCGCGTAGTTCCCGTTCCCGTAGGAATTTCGGGATAAAAAGTAGCCTATGTCCTATTCCAGACTATAATCTATCTCTGTGCCAAATTTCATCCAGATCCGTTTTGCCGTTCTGGCGTGATAAAGGAACAAACATCCATCCATCTATCTATCCATCCATCCATCTAAACTTTCACGTTTATAATATTAGTGAGATATATAGTGATAGTGATAATAACAATAATAACTAATAATAATAAAAATAATAATGATTAATGATAATCCAATGCGTCTTGTGGACGCTGCCGACTGGTACTGATATGGATCAATTGTAAATACTTAAATTAACAAAGAAAATTAAAATTAAATAATAGAATTAAATTAAAACTAGTATTACAATTGAAACAATTGAGCTAACTGCAGACTGTTGCAAACAATCTACAAGTAGCTCAACTGATCCAAATCAATACCAGTCGGAAGCGTGCCCAAGACGCTAGCTGCATTGCCCCGCTGCCTGTATAGCAATGCTGTAAATACTAGTAAACAGCCCAGCGGATGATGGTGAGATATTTCAGTGAACGATGAATTTATAGGCAGTGGACAGTGCTCTGTCTATCAGCCGACATTCATTCAAAAAGACAACTACATAACGCCGCTGTCCCACCGCCGCGCACGGAGAGGCTGCGCACGTGTGTCTAGCTTCGCATTCCAAGAAAATGTACATGATAACGTCCTCTGTAATCCACGAACCCGCTACACACGAATACGAGATTAATGACGTCATTGTTACACGCGTGGCTGGGTCAAATATGACATCCACGCAGCTCAACGCAGGCAACTCTATGCACGCGGTACACGTAACCCAGTAACGTAGACCCACATTGTCAAACAAACGAACCCATGCAGCTAAAATGCGCCGCGTGGCCGTGCACAGCGTGAGTTGCGGTGGGACAGCGGCTTAATTCAACATTAGAATTGACTCCAGTATTAAATTTTCCTTTTTAACGTCTAAAATAAATTACCAAAAAATATACACAAATGGGATATTCCTTTTTGTAAACATGTCTGTGCCTATTTATCAACCGGATCGATGGATTTTATTTCCGGTTTTCTTTCAATTTGCTCGAGAAATATATGTTTTATTCCGTTGCAGAGAAGGAAAAAAATAAAACGGCATTGTCTGGGAATATTTACTCACTTCCGTAAATATCGTAGAGTAAATATAATGGAGAGCTCATAAGTTTCACGCTTTCTACAAGAATTTTCCACCGGAATTCTATTCGACCCAACTGAATTTTTCTCTCTTTATCATTTAAAATGTTTTTATCAGAGCCATTCCACGTTACATTAGAAAATTATTGAAAAGGAGTCAAAAATGGTCTAAAGTAAAAAACTCCATGTGACCGTCGGGAATGGAACCTCGTCTTCAAAAACTCTGTAACTGTACTCGACACACACGATCATACACACACACACAAAAATAAACATACACTAATACCTCACTCTAAGATACATTTAATTTAAACAGGCTATTTCTCTATCTATTTTAGAAATAAGACTAATTAAAATGATCCCAAGGTAGTCCAATCATAGTTTTATTCCTGGTGTATTATTTGCCACAACATAAAATTATTGAAGGCTGAGCTAGCACAGTTTTCAAAAAAACATGATAACTTAAATAATTCCCCCGCAGGCGCGTTTTTATCGGTCGATAATATCCTTGCACATTCTGCGTTTTTATCGCGTGATATTTCAACACAAAAAAGGCCCCAGATTTTGAGTTTTAGGCACTGTTATATTTTTTTTCTGTTCTGTGGCGCTGTGTAGAATATTCCCTCTAACATAGAAGACTTTCGTATTCTTTTTGCGTTCTGACTGATGATGGAACAGAATGATGTCGCATTAAATGAATTGATGGTTTATGAAGATAAATACCGGGAATCATGGAGTGTGAGGAACTCTAGCTCTCTGAAGGGTTCTTATTTATGTTAATCTAGTGTTAACTTAGTTAACTTAGATTAGCTAATGGAACTATATCAGCCGCCAAAACCTTAGAGGCCACAGATGAGAAAAAAAAGAAAATATAACAGTGCCTGTTATATTTTCTTTTTTTTTCTCTTCTGTGGCCGCTTGTCAAAACTCTAGGGCCTTTTTTGTGTAGAAATATGACGCGATAAAAACGCAGATTTGTGCAAGGATATAATCGACCGATAAAAACGCGCCTGTGGGGGAATTTATTAAATAATAATAATAATAAATAAATAATGCTGGACTATTCACACAGCATTATCTAGCCCCGAGCTAAGCAGAGCTTGTGTTATGGGTACTAGACAACTGATATACATAATACAATACATTACAACGATAGATATTTTTTATCATACATAGAAAACAACCAGAACACCCGGAACAAATACCTGCAGATCTTTCAAATATTTGTCCCAAGGCGGGTATCGAACCCGCAACCTCGTGTGTCGCAGGCGGACCTTCGCCCACCGCGCCACAGAGAACGTGACGTCGTGTATTAACAAGTTATCAAGTTTTGTTGAAAACAGTGGTAGCTTTGCCTTCAATAATGTTATGTTGTGGCAAATAATACAGAGAAAACTAAAAGGCACTAGCGAGCGGCTGAGATTACAATTTTACATCCCTTTTTAACCAACGAAAAAGTGAAAGAGGTTCTCAAGTCGACGCGTTTATTTTTTTATGTTAGACCACGCAACTTTTTAAGTTGTAGTCCCATTTTGATAATTCTTCTATGACAGTACAAAAATATAAAAAATTTCGTCCTTCGTAAAAAGGTTATTCACAAAGTGCAACGATAATACTGGTATTTGTTTGTATTCTAATTAAAATTTTATTAGTCAATAAAGATCTCACAAAGACGTTTTTGGAAATATATCTTAAAATCCCAAGAAAAGCCTGTTCCCCACTAACGATCTCAATATAAGTACATCCTATTAAGCTCCTCGTCTATGGTTACTATAAATTAGCGTCATCGAGTCGGGTTCCATGATTTACGAGCTTGGGGACGCTCGGTGACGTCACGACCGCGTCACTAAAACCTTTTTAGATAGTCTCTATAGGTTTGGTTGATACCAACCTCATTATAGCACGGCTATATGGTTGCGTTGATCAGTCGTCACTTTCGCTATTTCGTCTCCCATAGCTGGATATTACTAGTTATTATATATATTAATTAAATCAATAAATAAATAATCCCGGAGAATTCACACAGCATTATGCGGCAATTAGTCCACTCTACATTGCATTCATTGTTTTGCTAATAACACCTACCTAAGTTTATATCTCCATAAAATAGGTTATTATAAGCATCAAGTAAGAATTAACTGTGATTAGAGCATGATATGTAATGATTGAGTACCATCATACTTACTGTAACATACCTACTTACTCGTACCTGTGAACGAAGATAGGTACACTTCCTTTTTTAATTTTAAAACCCGAGGAATGTAACATTCGGGTCAAACCCCTACGGGTTTAAAGAGTGTTATAAATTAAGTCCTATGTATATTCTTTTTAAATAAATAAATAAATAAATAAATAAATAAATCTAACCCCAAGCTAAGCAGAGCTAAACTATAGTCCCAATCACAGAGTATACCACAGATCACTATAAACTTACAATAACTACGTTCCAATTTCAAAGCTGTAGGTAATGGTCGGTTATGGTTCCTTTTTTGAATGAAATCTAGCAAAAACTGGATTTGGTTAATAAACTTCATTTAACTCCAAACCCCAGAGTAGACACCCAATAGACCACCCATTTTTTTTGGAAATGTTTTGTGGAATAACAAATTCCACAAATTCCTAATACAAGAGCGACTATTTGGGTGCGAAAAAAAAACTAACTTTATATAAACTTTCATCTATTTGATGAAAGTTTAAATAAAGTTAGTTTTTTTTGTAGTTTTTTCACGCCTTCTTAAATATAGTTATACGATATCGATAAATCAGATCATATAAAAAATTTAAGAAATTAATTTCCGTAAATTTTCTTGATGTAAGTAAAACAATAAATTAGGTAGGAAAAGCACAACTTTCCATAAACGATTGGCTATAGTTTCCTTTCCACCGAATAACGTAGGTACGTAAAGTGAGGTCTATCGGTCTCCTCATCACTACATCACACGAGGGAGGAGGGGGTAAACAAGCTCTCTAACTTCAAAATTATTCGCTTGTGTACAAACCGCCGCGTTAATTTCGCGCATCGTCGATCAGAGTCCTTAGTATGGGCTGTGTAATAGTTTACGAACGAAATAAGTTACTCTCCATATATGTAGCGCCTTACAGCGCCTCTGCCGGATAGATAGGAACGATTTTCGTAGTATGGCAGCAATCTAATATATCATACGAATTCTTCTTTGTCTCGTGGTTTTTGTTTCTTTTGCCACAAGTTGGCTAATTCGATTGTAATTTTCGAATAATTTTGAGCAGCATTTTGAGCTTTGGCAGGTCAACGCTAGTAGACGTAAACGAAAATATTTTTCGTTTTGTGCGAACCCATACTAGCCACTCACATCTTTAGACGTCACAGTAAGAGCTGTAGAAGTGGTAGTTCAACTCCATATCTCCGTATCTACGTGCCAAAAACAAATTTGAAACAAAATGCGGTTATTGAGTTTTTTAGTTTGTTTTTTAACTATATCTAATGTAAAGCTACTTTTGTTGCTGTAAGCTATAAACGGAGTGCACGTAGTGTACCCACACTACGTGCACTCCGTTTAATGCTTGTCACACACCTGAAAATCACAAAAATGTGCATTCAAATATGTGTTTTAACCCGTAACATTTAGGTGTATTTTTATTGACGGCATCAGATGACAGACAGCTCGCGGACTAGGACTACTCTGTTGAAGCTTGTGGGAAAACATTTTGAAACTGTAAAATGTATCGAAAGAAACGAGTTTAAGCCAAAATTTTAATGCACATTTTTGTGCTGGTAGTGGTATTGGATTAGGCCGATACCCAGCTTCTGTGGTGCGACCGCAAGAATTAAGCGCGCCGCAGCTACAGGAGCCGCACATGCATGTGCGTCATGGGCAATGAAAGAGTTAATGAGTATTAATTCGCTGCCATAGCCATGTAAAGCCGATGCTCATCTTGATGACATATCGACTGGCTTTGAGCTGCTTTCAACCCGAAGCAGACAGCTAGGCACGCCGTTCAGTGCTGAATCAGATATCCGATCCTGAGTTGAAAAGCAATTACTAGATCCTTTGACCAACGGAGCATCGCATGCCTACATGCTAATAAGCTTAGGACGGGTGTGTTTTCGGTTAGCGGGTTATTGTAAACCCTGTTGGACAAATAGGCTACTTGACTACTACTGGGAAATAATTCTAACGTATTGTCTGATAAAAATAATGCAAAGTGTAATTAATATTTTTCAAGGCCAGTCGCATTAGTTATAAAAACTAATTTTAAAGTTGGAATAAAATAATGACAAACGTCAAAACGATAATCTCTGTCATGCATGGCTCCCGTGCTCTGAGGTATGACGTCACACGCCACACCACAGCTAACAAGAAGAACTCATTGACACTGTAATCTGTGATAGTGTGACGTCACCCAGCAAACCAACCAAACGCACAGCGTTTTCGGTTACGTGATCATATATCAAAAAACGTGTAATTTTAATCCCGTTTTTTTTACCTAAAATAGGCATATTTTTAATAAAAATCACCTGATTACGCTTTGTTACTTTATTACTGACTAGGAAGAAAACAATATGGAACTTATTTTTAATGTAGTCAAATAGCCTATATTGTTCAAGGGAAACCGAGCCTCTCATACACAATCGTCAGGTGAGTCTTTACAAAGACAAATATTCAGAATCTTTCTACTCCAAGAGAATGTGTCAAGTCAAAGTGCCTAACCATCCGTACGTAAGACAATCTTGAGAAAATTTAATACGCCCCCAAAATATCTCGCGAAAATCAAGGGAATTTACAGCGCGGTTGTGAATTTTCGCGAGATATTCTACTTATTTGGTAGGCAGGTAGGTAGGTAGATGTAATCTGGAAACATTTAACCCCCAGGTTGTAAAGTCGCGCCAACAATGTGTGTCAACGCGTCCCCTGTCAAGACGCGCGACGCACTGCGGACATGCGAGAGGAAAAGTGTGTTGTTCTTTCAGATACAAATCAATTTAAGGTAGGTACTATTAACAAATATTTTTTTGTTTGTTTTTATATGAAAATGTATTTTAATGTTTTCCGTTTTTACTTGTTCTATAACAGAATATAAATGTTCTATTTTTTTATTTTTTTTTCATTTATTTATGTTTCACATTAAGTAGGTACTAAAATTATCTTAAAGCTAACCTAAACTGTAATTCGGTTTGTCCGTAAGCCTCTTAGTCTCTATGATATATCTAATGAAATGTACTAGTTCTATTCGTTATTATGTCAATTTTAATTTTGTTTTCTGTTATTCTATTATTAATATTTCATATACTTATACTTGAATGTTATATACTTTTGAAATGTAACTAATATAAGAAGGCATTTGACTTGACTAAGTGCTCCTCGTGAGCCAATGGTATGATAAATAATAATAAATTGAATTGAATTGACTTCTAGTTAAGTTTACGACTTTTGACATGGAGACAGGCAGAGTTGTGACAGCACAGACACAGCGAGCCATGAAAAAGAAGTAAAGTTGCTGGCATTTGTCATGATAATAAGACGTAAGTGTTAAAGTTTTAAATAAGATTTTGTGCTGTGTGGTATGGGCTCCCAGAATCATGACTTGTATCAGCACGTGTTCTGCTCTTTATTCTTAGTTGCCTGGAAGAAATTATTTCGCAAACCGCCAAACGAGTTGCCTTTACGATCAAGTTTTATCTATGAAAGTTATTGTAAACGATTAAATTAATGTGGCTACTATCAACAAAGATGATGTATAATAATAATAATTCAATAATAATAATTTATATAATTAATAATAATAATTCAGATAAAATTATCAAACTGTAAGTGTTCTTCTCATTAGCATGCATGTTGCACCTGGGACCTTTCAAAAGCTAGAAAACTGGGTCAAAGTAGATTAATGGGTCTGATGACTGACCTGTGTAACTTTTAAAACAAAGTTCCTTTTCAAAAAAATTCATTATCATCACCATCTATATTAGTCCACTGCTGGACAGGCCTCCCCGAATGCCATAGCGCCCTGTTTTCAGCTTGCCGCATACAGCATCTGTCAGCAGTCTTTCTAAAAAATTGCGTACATAAAATTAATAAAAGAATACGCCACCAAAACGACTACCACTCAGCGCTTGCTTTTAATCGAATTATTATTTCAGCTTTCATCCTAAATCACAAACAAAATGGCGACAAAACCCTTCTCCGCCCGGCTGTACGGTTTGGGCGCTTATTTTCTGATGACGTCACCCGTCCCTCACTTTTCAATTAGCCGCGTCGTGGCGCTCCTTGCTCGCAAAAAGCGGAAACAGAGGTCTTCTGTTACGGACTAACCAACTGTGGTGATAAATGAATCCAGTTAACCTATTTAGTTCAATCATAACACTAACATTATAAATGTGAAAGTTTGGAATGTTAGGACATATAACTACAATACAATAATAATTACAACTAATATTTACACTTAAATCTATATTCTAAAAATCTAAGCCGTCACCAGAAGGCAAAGTGCCCAGAATGCTGGCAGCATTGCCACGTTGAATAGCAATGCTAATTCGTTGACCGAAATAAAAGCCAGCATTCCGATCACCTGTGGACTCTATATTAGGAGTTTTGTTAGATATATGTGCCCCAGGACCCCAAGGACCTAGGGTTTTCACCCCAAACGGCTCAAATAGGTAACCTCGGTCAAGATTAGCGTATTAAAGTTACTTGGTTAGGACGTTTAGATGTTTGGTGTGATTTCTCCGCCATTTATGGACCGATTTGGATGATTCTTGCAGTTGTACAGAAGACGATTCAGAGGTGGACCCATAAAAATAACTACCAAGGAATAAGTATTTATCCGGTAAAACTTTAAAAAATTGTTGAAAATGGATTCAAACGGGATTCGTTTTTTAATTTTTTCAAAACAACCAAATGAAATGAAATGAAAATATTAATTGAAAAAGAAATACCCCATAACAATAGTTAACTCTAACTAGTTAGGTGTCAGTGGTCAGTTTCTCGTCAAGTAAAATTAAGTACAAATTATATCGAATTAGGCATTTAGAGATCAGGAAAGGTTCGTCTTTGAGGATTTACTAATTCTTTATAGTCATTGTCTAGGAATTCGCTTAAAT
Organism: Eupithecia exiguata; assembly: GCA_947086465.1. NCBI lineage: Eukaryota > Metazoa > Arthropoda > Insecta > Lepidoptera > Geometridae > Eupithecia > Eupithecia exiguata. The sequence continues at coordinate 3,177,390 of OX352244.1, read as the reverse complement.
TATTGTGTTGTGCGGTGACGGAGCAGCTTTAAGTATGTTCAACCATCACAGTACAAAATCCAACCTTTACTGTACAAATAGCTGGAAGCTACAGAAGTACCTAATAAAGTAAATCTTTGAATGTTTTTATTTTTGATGCGCATACTTGAGTTCTGAATTAGATAAATAAATACTATTCTCCTTGTTTAAATAGTGGTATGTTTGGGCCCAGCCTACCTCCAGGGTAAGGCCCGGTGAACCTCACTTTTTGATAAGTAAATTGGCTGTCAAATCCGCAAAAATCGCTCGGTCCGTATAGCTTCACTAATAGAGCCTTCGTTGAAAGATACCTGTCAGTCAGTCTGTCAACCGCGAGGAATTCCATTGAGGTTTTAATGGCATTCTGAAACTTTCTGAAGCGAGGTGAGGTTGTGTCGCCGTTAATTGTTAAAGGTTCTTGCGATCTGTCTATTGACAGACAAAATTTAAACACAAAATTATTTATTAGCAACAAAAGTTAACGTTAGGCATACCTACATTGAAAATAGAAAAGTACTTAGAAATTAGTAGAGTATACTTATATAAATATACTTTGGGACCATAGAGTTGGTGGTACACATTAAAAAAACTACTCATCTTTACACTAGCCAAACTCGATGTAAAATTCTATCAAGAAACAAATAACAAAAACTGGCCGTCGAGTTTCATATATAATTGTAAGCAATATTTTTTGAAGGAGGGATCTCAAATTTACATGTCATGTAAATTTCGTATAAAAAGACGCGGCAACAGAATGAATTTTAGGTTAAGTATGGGCGGTTTGCTTACTAGTGTATAGATGAGTAGTTTCCTCCAAATCTATACCTATGAGCACTTATACTCCCAGTGCTGAACATGCTTCATCCAAACAAGGAAGGTTTAAGACGTAACTACCACGCCTGGCAGGCGGATTGGTGGTCGCAGTGGAGGTGTTAAAAATACACAGAAGGAAGTTCCTGTTACTCTGGTAGGTTCCCTTGGCCGGCACTTGCCGGCACGATATCCACGGGATGAGTTGAAGGTCGAATCGTAAAAAAAAGTTTCAGAATTTAAACCAAATTCCAGTTTTATCTAAAATACAATCTAGGTACTATGCTTAAAACATAATTTGGCGTTTTAAAAAATAAAAACCGACTTAAAATTCCTAAATGGTGAAAATTGGTTTGTAAGTAGGCCGACCCCTACCCTCCAGGTAATTTAAATGTTTGTTTTTTACGTTTTAGGGGTGACTATCAGCAAAACTAGCGCTAAACTAAACTTTTTTCGCAAGCAACGTACGCGTGTTTTAACGACTTTCTTATTTATTTCTTTTTTTTTTAAATTCTGCACAATTTATCACACAACGGTTAGTAGAATCAAACTCAATCATGCTCGTTAACAAAATACACGCCCTTAGTTAAACATCCTGTCCAAAATAACGATAAAAATATTTAGTAACATTTCCGCGTAAAATATTCTCTGATAAGTTCTAAATCAAAGCAAGACGTCAACTAGTTTCGTCTCTACACGAGACATCATCAGGACACCACAATACTCGACCTTAACACTGAGAGCGCCAAGCAACAACGGCAGAGTCCCACCAGAGATGTTGCCACTCCGAGCTCCGCGCGCCAAGTACGCCAAGAACTTGGCGCGCGTTACTAAATATTTTCATCCTTATATATTGGACAGAATCTTTATCTAAGAGCGTGCATTTTGTTAACGACCCTGATTGAGTTTGAGTAGTCCTTATATTTTGCAATGGATTTCCGTAAAGTAACGCCTGAATCTATTATTCAACATCATCATCATCAGCCTATATCAGTCCACTGCTGGACATAGGCCTCCCCTAATGAGCGCCATAGCTATTATTAATCTATTATTAATCCTATCCAATTAAATCTATAACAAAGTTAGTGGTTTTTAGTTTAGGAGTTTGCGAAAAAGCGAAACGGAAAAGCCTTTTGAGAATCACGTTGGACCAACTTTGAAAACGGGGCCCAAAATGCTCAAAATACAATTATGTAAGAGAGCTTGATTACATAGTTCATACAAAGACTACAGAATGGATTCGACTAACGGAATGACAAATGGAAAAGACCACCTGAAAACTGGAAATGGATTCCGTTCGCCTCGCTTCCACGTCGCCGCTCATCGGGACATGCTATTTTTCGATTACAGAGTAATAAGTGGACTTTCACACTGGTATCCAGTTTAGTTTTAACCCACTCCATAGGGAGGTTCTCTCAATTCAGCAGTAGGTATTTTAAAAAGCTTGCATAGTGGTTTTTAGTTTATGCCAGAATAGAGAAAATGTATGGAATTTTATGCAGACTTAAACTACTATTACATTACAGTTACCTAAAATTACAGTTAGTAGGTTTAATTAACTGTACAGGTAACTATACAGTTACTTAAACCTACTCTAACCACAATAATAATTACTCTAGGTTTAAGTAACTGTACAGTTACCTAATCTGCTGTTATATTTAAAAAAATCTGATCAAATTACTTTTCTGGCTTTCCCTTAAGTTTCAAAAGACTATGTTAAAAATCAGTTTTAGTTTTTTTTGACTCTACAGCACGGGGTATCCTAGGGTAGAGATCAAAGTGGGATCACAATTAGTCTTAATATATTAGTTATAATGAGAATCATTTTAAGTTTGTTATTGTTGTTGTATGCATGTATTTGTGATGAATAAATTTATTTTACTCACTTTAGTAAGAAACAATTCAGAATTTCCCTTTCCATCTGTTTTAAAATCTATCAAATTCTCGTATTAAGTCAAGTCTGTAATCTCCTTTAGTGACATATCGGTTACCATCGTCGTTGGTTCGTTCGTAAAACAAATGGATTTTAACAGACTAGAAAATCTTGGTACACACTCGTAGCATCCCGCTACGGCGTAGAGCTTCGTAGCAATTCCTACGGCGTAGAGCTTTGTAGCAGCGTGCTATGGTTTAGTTAGACGGCACTTCGTAGCTGGCTATGGGATAATAAACAAAAACGAAAAATGTATGAAAACAATTTCGGATACACACACCGTTCCGAGTGTCCCGAAAAACAAATTCTTTGTAAATCTGTCTTAGTGAAACGCTCAGAATTCTATGAGTTTGTAGTACCTGGCCCTTCGTTGTTACATTTACTATGAACGAGTGGACTGTATTTTACATAAATAGCTTAGTAGGTACATACTAATAAATTTATATTAGGTATATCATAGAGACTAAGAGGCTTACGGACAAACCGAATTACGGTTTAAGTTAGCTAGATAAAAGTACTTACTGTGAAACATATGAAAAAAACAAAATCATTAATCTTTGACCTTGCTTTGCGAGTGAATTTTCCACTTTACATTTTAATTTGTAGCTGTCAACGTCCAATATTTTCGCTATTTCCGATTCGAAAGCGTCGACGTCCCGCCGTCGCCCGGTGTTCAGTGAGTGAGTGAGAGAGTATTTAGGTATTTTGAACACACACACACTACATTAATCCACTTGAGTCATGAACTCATAAAGCATAAAGCATGCTTTGTATCTCATAAACAAATTCTGTATCCTTAGTTATGACAAGGTACTTCTATATCGACTACCTATATTAACTGTGCCAATGTATGAGACAATGCTTTAACAATATGTATGTATAACCTACCTAGTGATTATATTCCTGAGCTGACATTAAATTTCGACTCGCTTTATTAGATTAATCTTATTAAATTCAATTACTGTTCAACTGATACTTAACTACAGTTATTTTTATATCAAACATGACATTGCTAATTATTTGTATAAATATGAAGTATCCAAGTTAAATTAATTATTAAGCTAACAAAAGCGAACTCAATCTTTGTAATTGTTGCGCCCTGACAGGGTTTTTATGCATTGTCTACCTACTAACACTACCTACACCTAAGAACAATATGTATGCATAAAATGACAATAAATGAATATGAATAATGTACATGTAGGTTGGTACAACAAAAATTAAAAAATTGGTGGCAACATGGCAACCACAGATGAAATAACATAACAGAAACTACGTTATTCATTTGTACAAGTACAGGCCCAGTATGTACTCATCACTGCTACACTCATGTACTATTTCATTCGATTTCGTTTCGTTTTGTTAATTTTATTTTGATAAATCAGCATTCAATGGTCGTTCTCGCGACAAGTCACCTACACTCGTAATAAGATTCGCGATTCAGCACGTGGGTCCCACACGTGCTCAATCGCGTTAGACAGACGTAATATGTAGGAAATAGAAAACATTACGTTTGACTTATGCCGGGTACAGACCAAGCGAACAAAAGCGAGCGAAGGCTAACGAGTGGGAATCGACGATCGTTCATTCGCTTTCGCTGTTGTATCCACACCACACGAACACATATGAAATAGTCGGCGGAGCACAGCCGAAGGGGAACGAAGGCCCTCATTTGGGCTCGCTTGCTTTCGCCATGACGTCCACACTGGTTCAATCGCGTTCAGTGGTTAGCCTTCGCTCGCTTTTGTTCGCTTGGTCTGTACCCGGCATTATGGTGCTCTCTCACTGCGAACATTAGCCTGTAACCTGCCTTTGCTCGCTCATGCCGTGTACAGACCAAGCGAGCGAATGCAAACGATTGGGATTTGACAATCGGTACGTTCTTTCCATATTGCTTTGATGTAGTCTGTATGTTAGCTTTTCACGCCTAAACGGCTGCACGGATCTCAATAAAATTTGACAGGGCCGTAAAAGATATCACGGGGACGGACATAGGCTATTTGAAAAACGCGTACGAAGCCACGGGCAGCGGCTAGTAATATTATGAATGCGAAAGTTTGGTTTGTTACCTCTTCACGTCAAAACTTCTGAACGGATCTGGCTGAAATTGCATATTAGACGTAGCTAATTCTTGATCTTGATTAAATACAGTATGTGCTATCTCTTATCCCAGAAGAACGCGTGCGAAGCCGCAGGCAGAATCTAGTGTGCATGCTCCCGGTGAGGGACCGCCTTTGCGTGCAGGAACAAGTTTGTTTTGGAATTGTATACGTTATTGTATCTTCCCCTGTTTTAATATAACACGTGTCGGTGCTTTTGGCATCAGTCAACATTTGAGTATCTGGGTCAGATTGCTTTAAATATCTATACCTAGTGAGTACTTACTTGATGATAAAGTAGGTAGTGCTTAGTTAAATTAGTAGTAGAGGTACTTGTTTTTTTTATTTAATCGATAAGTGCCATAAAAAGATATTTATTTTTTATAACGTTTTTTTTTAAATAAACCGTCAAGTGTGAGTCGGACTCGCGCAAGGAGGGTTCCGTATAATTGTATAGTTAAAAAACCTTGTTTCTTGCCAAATATTATGATTCTAGATCAATGGGAAGTACCCTATAGGTTTTTAATTTTTTCCTTGACTTGTGCTACAAGACCTTACTTTTTGCCAATTTTCATGATTCTGGGTCAACGGAAAGTACCTTTTAGGTTTAGTGTGCATGTGATTCCCTTGGAAAATGTAAAAAAAGGCTCCACGAGCTTACGAACCTGAGTATATGATGTGAATTTCAACTCGATACCTACACGCGTTTCTGAGAAAAGAGGGTTGACAGACGGACAGACGGACAGAAGGTAACCAGTTATGAACCTGGACGTATAATTTAATACACAGATTACAGAATATCAAGTGAATATAAAAACTAGCCCCGGCTTCGCATGGGTATATTCTATCGCCTGTGTGTTCATCACGGATAATGTAGGATTCTAATGGTGAAAGAATTTTCAAATCGGTTCAGTAGTTTTGGAGCTTAATCAATTCAAACAAATCTTTCCTTTTTATTAGGGTTCCGTACCCAAAGGGTAAAAACGGGACCCTATTACTAAGACTTCGCTGTCCGTCTGTCACCTGTCCGGCTGTATCTCATGAACTGTGATAGTTAGACAGTTGAAATTTTCACAGATGATGTATTTCTGTTGCCGCTATAACAACAAATACTAAAAAACAGAATTAAATAAATATTTAAGGGGGCTCCCATACAACAAACATGATTTTTTTTGCAGTTTTTATAGAAAGTGGTACGGAACCCTTCGTGCGCGAGTCCGACTCGCACTTGACCGGTTTTATTATAATATTAGTGTAGGTAGACAATGGATATTCTTGTAATCTGTGTTCTATAGGTAAACGTCACTTCGCCAATTAACTGGGTGTTCCCATGGTGGTCCTAATAAATCAGCGCTCGTTTTGTAATCGGCCTAGCCATTCTACGAACGGGCTGATTCTACGATCCGTTGGCGACATCTCTATTTTAAAGGTCATGTTAGGTTAATACGCAGTATGCACGAATGGATTCTCGATTGGCAATGAGCGCTGAGATCTTCGGAAATTGGAATTTCTACGTTGATAGAAACGAAGCATCGCGTAGTTAGATAATCAAAACTACCCAACTGCGCGATGCATCAGTTTTCCCTTTAGGGGTGATTTTCAGGCGAGGAAACTGCAATCAGCCGTTTTACGATTTCTCTTCAGTGGGTGAAGTGGCTCTTCATCTCATATCAGGCCGTGTACGTCCACAGCTGAGCATAGGCCTCCCCCATGACGACGACGCCACGAAGAGAGCTGCCTCCATCCGTCGACTCCCTGAGACCGCTACGATGTCGTCGGTTCATCGAGTTGATGCTCTTCCAACACTCCAACTGTCTACTGCGCATCTACTACCTACCTACACCTAGTCATTCTGCTATACAGGGTGGGGCAAATTTTTGGCCCCATAAGGGTAGCTACCGTTCCCTTTGTAGTTAAAAGGTTTTGTTTTTAGGAACCTAAAGGATATTTTATTTTGAAGAAAAAAATATTGTCATTTTTAGTTCTTTGAAAATAAGTACGGTTTGCCCAAAAAATAACATTTGTCAAAAAACATAAGTTGGTCTTAATCGACTCTATTTCCAATCAGGAACACTTTTCCCAAAGTAACTTACCCTTATGGGGCCAAAAATTTGCCCCACCCTGTATAGGATAGCATAGGTATCTAACGTTTGCAAAAAGTAAGGGCCTACCTACTAAATAGATACTTACCTGCCTAAGTTTCCGTGTAGTGGAAACCTTATTCGTAAACTTTATTCAGTGCCAAACTCCGCTGAAATTTCCGTGCCAAATAGAATTTGCGAACTTGTTGACAAGACCAAACTAGCTAAGTAGACCTAACCGTGTTGTGACCGGGTTCAAAGTGCATAACTAACGTGTTTCAATTTGAACCAACTGGCAAACTTCTATTGCCGTCGTGGCGAACTAACTAGGCTTTAGATAACTTATTTAACTACCAAACTAAAGTTTTGTGACAGCAAGTTCCGTCGAAATGTTTCAAAACCATCGAAGTTTATGTAGATAAGTATGTACTTTTTTTATAATCACCCTAGATCTTCGTTTGACCACAAAGTCATTTCACCTGATGGAAGCTGATGTTGTGGCCGACGATGAAAGTTCAGACTAAAACATTTTGAATTTCTCATAAAAATCTTAAGTCATACTAAAACCATAAGTTTGAGGAATTTAAGTTTTATTTTGTTGTGATCTCCAAAACTACTCACAAGATCAAGATGAAAATTCATGAAATTTGGCGTTACCTACCCAAAATTTCATGAATTTTCATTGGTATTTCATTGCTAGTTACATTTAGAACATAGAATATCTTCTGCAACAGTCTGCAGTTAGCTCAATGTTTCAATTGTAAATACCTACTAGTTTTAATTTCATTCTATTATTTGATTGTAATTTTCTGATGATGAGTAAAAGAAAAGTCTCGATAGATAATATTAATCATTTTATTCATAAATATACTGAGATCATTGGGTACAGAAAATATTAGACTCTAAATATTACGCCTACTCCATTACTCTACGAATATATTTCCACACGTGAATCTACATAAAAATGTACGTACCTACCTATTATTTTTACTATAATATTGGCAGTTTTCCACAAAAAACCTTGAGGTTAAAGCACATGTATACCACAGCACCGCTCCTCAGCGCAACATCCCATTAGGTATCCCAAAATTGTTTCTATTATAATGTATTAAAAAAAAGGCAAATAATAACACTAGGGAGTCCAAAAAACAACCGCTAGAAGACAACGCTGTTCACGATGACGACGGCGACGCAACCACAATAAGCTAGCCAGCCACCCACAGTTGGTAGAGGCACAATTATTGTATTATGGCCCATGCAGCTACACACAAACGCGCGCTGTCTCCTATTATTATGATGTTATTGTAAAGTATAGGTATTAACGAGTATAACAGCCGGTTCTTCATCCGCTTGTCACATCGTGTTTGTCAACAAATTGTCTACCCGGCTCTCGTCAACGATGTGTTTAAATTTAAACTACTGTCAAAAATAACAAGCGGATGAAAAACCGGCTGTAAGCCGACTGATACGTAGAACGTATTTTTTTTTGTCACCTAGTAAAAAATGTCCAGTGCTCTAGTAGGGTGCATGTTTAATGCCTTTTGTGGGTTAGAAGCATTATGACGACATCTCGATAAGACTAGGTATTGAATGGACTAGGTCACGATTGGACTAAGTTGTAGTTGGCCTAAATCTTGATTCAACTAAATAGCAAAGTGACTATATCGATATTTGATTAAGTCTCAGTTGTGGTTACTTTTAGATCATGCACAGCATGTCTTGTAATAAATAATCTAAGATGCTAATTTTTGTAGTGTACGATAGCGATGTGGTATGAATCTGCTTTGACCTTAGGTTTACAAAAGTGCTGTTACTTAATTTAAAATTCACACGTGCGTATTAAACGTCAGCGACTTATTGAAGTGAGGATATTTGTCCATAGTAACGAGACGTGTCGCGTAGTTCCCAGTCCGCACGATAGAGGCGCTGTAACACAATCTATGAGAAAATGAGATGCCACAATCACGTCTGGTTACTATCGTCAAATAGACTCAACCCTCAGGACCGAAATCTATTTCTAATTTACAAAACTACATGTTGGCAGATGTATGCAAAATATTCTTATTTAAATTCTACAGGTTCTATAACTCGATATAATGTATTTAAATGTTAAAAAGGCTTATTATGTAGCATACCAACATAGTACCTACTTAGTAGTAAATCCAGAAAACAATATTAGACAATCCCTAAGCCTATTTTGTTAAGTCTGTCGGAATCTATTATTTGTAAGAAATTAAATAAGTTTCCAAAAAAAATCGGCCTTATCGTCAAACGAACTAAATGTAACTTTGGTCGTTGAGCAGGTTTGGTTAAACTGTAATGTTACCCCTGTAGGTGGAGCCACCGGCGCTATAGTCCGTAAGTGGTCTCAAAGATTTTCATTTGAACCGACTAGGGTTTCGTGGCTTTGTTGGTTGGAGCACACCCGTACTGGTGGGGCGCGGGTTCGAGTCCCGCCGAAACCGAAAAATTTTGGGAACTTATTTATATATAACTTAGAGATACCCAAAGTGCTGACCAGCACTATAACAAAAAAATCTATTATCTGTATCCTAGAGTCTATAAATTTAGTCTATTTTTAATTAATATTGTGAGAAATATAATTAAAAATCAGTCAACTACCCTATTACTATTGATCAGAGTAAGCAAGTTCTTCTCAACCTCAAATATTGCATATTAAAATACAGTAATTTCATTACCTACCCGTTAATGTTTCTTAAACAGTTCATTCCAAATACATAGGCGCATCTGTCATTTTGGCGCAAAATATGTATAATTTGGTTTGAGCTTTGGCATATAAGACTTTATTCTGAAAATCGTATACTAAAAGCTTAGTTTGAACTTTGAACAATCTACAGGTCAATTTCAAATAAGAGAGGAAAACAGCTCAAAACATAAAATTCAAAGTGCTTTATATGTAACTTTAGACGTTACGGCTGCCTTACAGGACTCTTGGACACGTCAGAAATTTCAAATAACATAAGGAAAACTAGGAAATAAAGTTTTAAGTGAATTTAAGAAGTAACAAGAAATCTTTACTTTATTAGGTTGTCAGTGTTTGATTTGGAGAAAACCCATCCTAACCTTTTTATTCTCTAGGTAAAGTTGTTGTTCTGATATTTTGTAGTAAGCCTTACATTCCTCAATATACCTAGGTACTTTGGAGTTAAAACAGCCCGCCTATCAAATCAAGAGATTCACTTAGGCGGAGGCTGTTATGGCTCAAAGTGAACTGGTTTTTTTTAATGGACCTAAAGCTGTTTTTCCACTCTATGACACAGAATAACTTTCTAGCACTTATAAGATTGAAATTGACCTAGCTGTTATCTCTGTGGCTACTATTTCTTACAAATAACGCCATCTATCCCTTAATGTAGGAAGCTTGTTTGTTTCAAAGACAGAGACAGTGTGGCGCTATTGGCGTTTTTGTTTCTATATTTTTTTCGAAATTCACTGTCGGACGAAGCCGTAAATACAGGGTGTAACAAAAATTAAGAACTAAGTTTCAGGGGGGTTCAGCTTTGATCATAGAACACGGGAAAAATATTTAAAAATATCCCGACTTTTAGTTTTCGAAAAAATAAATAAAAATGGAATTAAGACTAGTCTGATGAATAAAAAGTTTTTATTGTCATTAAAAAATAAAAAGGCCCGCGACATCATTGCAGCGGGCGACGCGCCTTAGGTGCGGTAGGTGGTACCACAAATGCATTTTCCTCGTTTCTATGTCAATAAAGCACATGCATCAGTTATGCCTAGTCTAAGTCGGGATTTTTAAATATTTTTCCTGTGTTCTATCATCAAAGTTGAACCCCCCCCTGAACCCTTCTTTCCGTCCTTCATTTTTGTTACACCCTGAATAATCAGTCGTAAAGCAGTGGTTCTCCCCCTCACTGATAAAATGCTGGATTCTGAATGTTTCATTAGACTATAAGTAAAGTTTATTTTAATTACATAAAGTAAAGTTTATTTTAAAGTTTAAGCATAAATGTGCATTTTATTCTACTAAGCTAAATCCTGCTATGCATTTCTCTCTCTCTTTTTATACCAACATTTCAATCACAGCTGTAGGTATAAATAAAATCATTCTTTGGCTTGCTAAATTTAACATTTTTATGCTAAACTGCATCTAAAAACTACGAAGGCCTAAAGAACAGTACTCTTTATGAGATCGCTTATCACACAATCTACAATCACTAATTGAATACATACCTATTACATAAGCAGATGTTATGTATACAAATAGCACAACACGATAATAAGTAAATACTAGTGAAGTTCATAATAAGTAAATACTAGTTACTTCAAGTTAGATGGTACTTTCAAATAACTGGTTAGAGACTCTAAGATAAAAATATCAAATAGGTACTTATTATTGATGAGTATAATAGTAGATAATAATGTTCAAGTACCTACTTGAAATTCTAGCCAGGTTCTCTGTCATCATCATCAATTAGGGCAAAAGTCATTTTAATAGGCTACTTGACTATTACTTGGAAATAATTCTAACGTATTGTCTGATAAAAATAATGCAAAATGTAGCCAGTCAAGGCCAGTCGTATTAGTAATAAAAACTTATTTTAAAGTTTGGATAAAATAATGGCGCGTTTATTATTTATTAAAACGATAATCTCATCAACATGCAGTGTAATCTGTGATAGGTGTGACGTCACCAGCGAACCAACCAAACGCAGAGCGTTTTCGGTCACGTGATAATATATCCAAAAATGAGTAATTTTAAAATAGGCACATTTTTTATAAAAATCACCTGCTTTGTTACGTTGTCATTGACTAGAATTAAATGTAGTCAAATAGCCTATTCACGTAAACCGGTCAATTCATTATATGTCAGATTTTACAGCACTTAAATACCAAATATGTAATGTTTTCCACTGAAGGTGGTTCAAATAAATAGTATGCAACGTGCTACGCCACAATATCCCACGAGAGAACTAGAATCTATATGAGATTCTATATCTACATAACTTAAATTTAGTCCCCTAATAAGTTATTTTCTCAATGTCATTGTGAGTGGGCAAGTTGGGCATATTATAGTAATGCCCAACCATGATCTTCTCCCAAAGGTAGCTCACATGACATAGTATCTAGCTTCCAAAAGAAGCTTTATAAAATATGTGCACAAAATACACATCAGAGCGCTCACCACGCGACAACTATACCCAAATCTGGCACAACGATAGCGCAGGGGTCATCCGGATTCGGTGGTTGATACACCTGCTTCAGTTCTAGTTTCTCGATGTCCACTGGAACACCCTTTTTCTGCGACATTTCTACAATGCACTTCTTAAGCTTCATGTCGCTGGAAATAACAGAAAATTCGACTTTAATATCTTGACTAGGGCTTTGAATCTGTTTTGACACATGGCAACAATTCTGTCAATGTCTGTTTGAAGTCAGCATTAAATAAGCTTTTATGCCAGAATTACACACTCGTCGCGTAACTACGAGACAGGCGGAGCGCGAGTGTGTAATTGGTGCGCTCGGGCTCTCGTTCGGTCAACAATACTGAAAAAAATAGTTTTATTGTTTTTGGACAAGTGTGTAATTGGTGCACTCGTCTGGCCTCTAGCGTAGCCTCTCGTTGTTGAGTGAACGAGCGCCCGGGGCGTCACATGACGTCTTGACGAGTGTAGAATGCCAGCTTATTGCCAGCATCACATAATTTATGTAGTCGAGGAGGCATTGATATAATAATGTTGTTATCTTGTCAAATACTATTCAATAGATGGCTAAACTTGTATTGTCAAATTGTATTATGACAAAGAGATTTTTTTTTTCTAGAAAAGAAAATACCCCTATTTGAGACAGTTAGTCCCCCGCACTTCAAGGAAAACCATGGCACATGCATGGTTTTTACAACAATTTGCATGGTTTTTACAACAATTACGTATTATTATAATTACTAAGCCAATGCAGTCTATTTAAACTACTTTAATTTGACAGATCCAAAAAAGCACTCCCATTTCAATATAGATGAACTATTTTTGACTATTTTCTATATCTTTGAAACATTTTGGAGAATGCCCACAGGAACTACATGACCTGATCCCACCATCTCCCTTCCACTTAAGGACAAGCAGACACACAGCGCATTACCACCTCTATGTGGTGGATAAAGCTTCCACTCGCACTGAGCAGTTTTCCTCCACCTTCATCATTCTTACTACTGAGGTTTGGAACATGCTCCCTGCTGCTGTTTTTCCAGTCAATTACAACCTAGGGTTCATCAAGACAAGAGTGAATAGGTATCTTCTAGACCTTTGTAATACATCGTCGCTCACATCTTTACTTTCTATCAGGTGAGATTGTGGTCAAAAGAATAACATTCATTCAATTGTTAATATGTAATCATCATCCGCAGCTGGATTTTACCCACTGTGGGGTATTAGGCCTACTGCAGTTTACCTATGAACCAATACACTAGTGTTTACCATGGATGCTTACCTTAGTTTAATAGAAACACAGCATAAACAGCTGATGATAGCCATTGTGAGTAGAACAGCAACAGTTACAATGACTGTATCCAGAAGGCTCAGGTCTAGCATTGACATTGTAGGAACCTAGTAGTTTTATCGATTCTATCTGAAAGTGTCCAAAGAATTTATTAAGGCTACTGTTTATGCTTTAATTGACTAGGATGAGAAATTACCATAATTTAATATCTGCGAAAAAGATAAAAAGTTCGCATTTAATTTGTATATGTAAGTACTTTAAGTCATCATTCTTTTGTTTTCAGCTTTTGCAAAAACTTACCCTCAAAATTCAGGCTGTTTTACAGCTTCGAAAATATCACTTTTTTCATGTGGATTATTGTTTTCTGTTTACGTTACAAAGTTATCATTCAGACATGCAAATCTACTCGATACGCTCACGCTCAATACATCGTACCCACAGATCAGATCATTAAATACTAGTCAGATCGTACCTACAAGCATGAGAGCAGCTACGATCACAGCTGTGCTGTGCTTTGCGCACAGAACCTGATTTACCTCTGTTTTGTTTGTTGTTATTTTTTCAGGTTTTCATTTTCGTGTTTTTGATGAATGGGCTGGCTGGCTGCCTAAAAGTAGGTAAGTAACAAGCAATCTACGCCTCTCTACGGGTGTGAGTCTTGTGTGAGTGGACTTGATTGAGTGACTGACGACGAAGCGAAAAGTGACAGATGTCGATGTCAGTGTGATATGTCAACGTCAAATCAAATCAATTAATAAGTTCGTTTTCATTTACACAAAAATTTATTTCGTACGCTTTAGTACGCTAGTATATATACATTTATGCTTATCAATTATCTTTTGTATGAAATAACAATAACTCAACGTTTAGACACACATTATATTAGCATCTTCCACGATCACGTTACAGCTTTCCTCTTTTGGATCTCGTTGCTTTTTTTTCATTGATTGTTTTTTATGGAAATCCACATTCATCTTTTCGGCTAGAGCTTTAACTTCATTTTTAAGTTTTTCGTCGCTAAAACAACCATCATAATAAATTTAGAAAAATGATTACAAGGTACCTACTTTACTTAATACATAATGAGGAGCACCATATTTAAAGAACTAAACCAATGCTAGATACCTACCGAAGAAAAAGTATTAAATAGGAAATAAATTTAAGTAATTACTACATAAGAAGCAGGTAGGTCCTATCTACATAATAGCACCTAACTACCATAGAAAAATGTATTTATAAAAATACGGTAGGTAGGTACCTACTTTATGGTTATGTTGGGTCTATGCATTATTGTTATGTCATCGATTTTTTCGTATGTAATGTAGTTAAGGTGGTTCGTCCCGGGTTGGGGCTAGTTATTTTTTTTTTGTTTTAATTTTTTCTGCTATCAACAAGCAAGAAAATTAGCAGAAAAATAATAAGCCGCAAATCGTTATATATTTTTTATGAAATCATAATAAAATCAACTTCGTTTCAGTGGTATTTATGGAGAAATTGGGAAAATAAGGGATTTTGTGCTAAAACTCAACATTTCCCCAAATGCTCCCAAACTGCAAATGAATGAAAGTAGTTTTTATTATGAGTTCATAAAAAATAGTTTACGATTTGCAGAATATTACTTTTCCACTAGGTTTATTGTGAAACGCAGAAAAAAATTATGCCACTAAAAATTTTATCTCGCGGCAACCCGCGTCGAACTATCTTAATATGTGCCTTTTTTCAAAGATACTTCATCATCATCATCATCATCAGCCTATCAGTCCACTGCTGGATATAGGCCTCCCCTAATGAGCGCCATACTTAGATACATTATATTAGATTACATATGAAGATACTTACGAATAATGAATTTTGCAGCAAAATATACAGACAGATATTACGCAAATACTTGCGCAGACCAAAATGAATAATGCACAGTATAGGATTCCCATAAATATGCGATCATTTCTCTCACGCATCCTTTCTGAAAAAAAAAACAAGAAGGTGCGTACAGACAGCATCGTGAACTAGTCGGTAGCCCCTAGCCAGCCAGGTTATACATTATGGCAAAGTTTATAATTACCTAGAAAAAAACAACATCAAATAAATAAACATCCAGTGCTTGCCTTGAGGTTGATTACGATTTGAAGACAAGAAATCAGAGAACCGTTTTTTATGAAACCGCTATTAGCATAAAACAAACTATAATTCAAGAAATTTGTAAAGGGGAGTGAGGGGAGAGAACCACATATCCACGACGCATATTAAGACCGATAGCGTCATCATGCATGACGCAGTCGGTCTATAAATGCATTTTTTATCACAGAATTATAAATAGACATTCTCACCTGAAACCACACAGAACTGTTAACATAGCTCAAACTGAAGTACCTAGATTGGTACTTCATTTGGTTGATAAAAGGGTTAGCTAGAATCGGAAAGTTAGGTAGTCAATTGATAAAAAGGTATTTTAATATTTGAGAAATAGTGTAATAAGCTGTTATTGAGTTTAAAAATATGTAGTTTGATAAGCTGTTTAAATATAAAAAGGTAACAGTCCCAAATCAGTTTTTTTTATTGCGACGTACTTGCCAATCCATCATCGTTAGAAAGCTGAATTTCTTCGCCTGTAAAATATTATTCAGATAGGACTTTTTCAGGGATTTTCAGATCAAGTATTTTAGGTATCTTAACTGAAATGTTTAAGTAGACATTTTATCAAAAACTACCTACTATAAAATCACAAAGTTACTCACCTGTATGCATTTCATTAGTAGCTTTCATTCTTTCTTTTAAATAATGATAGTCTAACGTACATTCTCCTGTAACTTCGTCTATTTTATATAGTCTGAAAAATACACAATTATGAGGAACTTTTCCACAAAGAGTCAGGATGAGAAGGCGAGTAGTTAGGGAGGATAAGGGTATGTAATTGCTTTCTAAATATTTATTAGATTAGACCTAGTTCCAGTAGTTCCTGTTTTAATAGGAAGTTATGTCATGAACTAACCGATCACAGCCACACTTTTTATCGCATTCTTCAACTTCTGCATAACATCCGTTTGAGTTGGTACACTTTGCATTGGCTTGGTTCTGAAATATATAAGCAGTGGATATATTTTTTTAATTAACTACTTAAGCAAATGCAAAGTTCACTTTATATTGGTCAGACTACGTAAGATGAATCTTCTGAAATCAGTTTGGCAAGGTTTGGCATGTAATATTGTAGTTGGTATGTAGTTACCTACTTCATTTACTGAGGAAGATTCGGCATCTAAAATAAAAATAAACATCCTGTTTTAATTTTGTTAGAGTAAACGATTTCTAGAACCTAACGAAATTCTGCTTGCCTTGAAAATAAAAACTTAACTTAATGAATAAAAAAAAACTCACAGGAAGTTGCAAATAATATGCAAAAAAAAGTTAAGGTTAGGGCGCAAACTTTTTTGAATTTCTTCATTTCTGTTGAAGAATAAAAGCACTTTCACAAAAACACAATCCGTATTTCTAAGTAAGTATGTATTTCAAAAATGCTTCACGTATTTACTATATAGGTTGCAGTTACACTAACTGTTTGGACGGGATTCGTGTAGGTAGGGTACGGAAATAGACCGACGGCGACCTCGAAATCATTTGTATTCAACAAAAAAAAACGTTTATTAAACATTAAGTCTTTTGTGTTCTATATTTTTTTTTATTTTTTATACATTGTTATGTTAGATTATAATTGATTACTTTTCAATAAACTCAAACAGGTTACCTACTATCGAAATCAAAAGTACAAATTCCGATATTTACCTGCATAATCATGTCAGTAAAGGAACGTAATGTTTCGTTCAAAAATCAATGCGTCCCGCCGTCGTCGCCGTCGCGCCAGTCTTTCGGTGCGCCCGCCCGCTACTCTCCACAGATTACTTAAAATAGTAGCATGCTTCTCCTACTTCATGATGGTTTTAGAAATATCTAAGAGATAAAACTGATCACGGAACGTCATTTCTTATGTGGGCTCAAAATAGATGAAAATATTTACTTTTTTTTATAGTGATTGCTTTTGTTCATCGCTTTGGCTTTCTACAAAAGTTGTAAATGAAAACAGACTTCGCTTGTCTGTTGTACGTGTTTGCGTAGAAACTTCTCTTTCTACGGCGTAGGTGTTTTTGTATTTCTATCTTTATCTAAAACCTTTCGTTTCTGAGAGTCGGAGGGAGATAGCTATAAATTTAGCAAATGCAACTTGTTCTGTCAACTTTAGCGAAGTGTGTGTGTGTGTGTACCGCACGCACCGTTGCCAAGAAAGAATCAAAAAACCAGTTTATTTACCGAACACGGGTGAGAAAGTTCTCTGTGAGTCGCGCTTGTTGGTTTTTGATAAAATATTTTTAGCAGACGTCTGCATCATAAATAGGTCTATTATTGTGCCTGAGTGAAATTAATACGATTAGTACTTACGTTTGTTAGTGACTAAACAAAACAAATATGTACGTCGCTAAAGCAAGTGATTGAGGTGTGTCGTGATTCGAATTTTGAAAGTACCTATGAACTGAAAAGTTGGCAAAGATAAAGTTAATAGCCTGCTAATACATACTTAAAAGATTTATTTGCTATAACTACAGAATAAATAATCAGCCCGAGTACGTAGGTAATCGATTGTTGCATAGTTGAGTGAACACCGACCGTGTGACTTCCTTGGGACGAGTTCGCAACAATAACGTGAGTAAAAGTTAAAATAAAATAACAGTTTTTTAGCTTACTACATGGTTCAACTCTCGCGGATTAAAGAAATGTTTTTATTTTATCATTTTCTAGTGAGATTACAATTGGAAATTCCACACTTTTCCTATAAGAATTCTCCCAATAATAATCTGTTTTTATCTTCACACACAAAGTAGGTAGGTACATATTATGTTTTCTACTTCGGCTGTTTTGAATTTCGCTGTGCATTAATCATTGCATTTCTGTACGTATGCCACAACCGGTTTGCAAATATTTTGTTTATGACACCAAACTCCAACTAAAAACTTGTCTTGAATCGCAAATTACTTTTGAAAGTTATGGTCTTTCTTGAACGTTATATTATATGTGCTCCGAACACACAGCATTGTTGGAAGAACGATTTGTAGTATTTGCCTTGATATACCGACTTCTAGTCTGTTTTGGGCTTAGAGTATACCTAGAGACGGCATACCTACGAAAAAAACGTGTATACCTAAACTTACCTATAAACTAAAATGGCTCCTTTCCGTAGTGCTGCCCTTTTGTACCTCGATATTTTTATCGAAACAAGTATTTTTGTGACGATATTTTAGCAGTTTCGTAGTGATTTTATTGTTTTCACCACGATTATGAAACAGAATTCTATAATCATATAGTCATAGAATGCTTTAATTAGAGATACAAAGTATGTGAATGCACGTACCCAACTATGGCTCGACCGCGCTCATGAGACGCAACCACTGAGAAGTTAAGAAAATGAGCTATTATAACAATTGTAATTTTTTCATGTATTTTCCGAGTCAAGACTCATGCGTTTAGACACGTGCCAGAACTCCTTAGAATTAAAGATCAAAGTTCACCAAACCAGTTTATTGAACAGTCTGCAGTTAGCTCATTTGTTTCAATTGTAGGTAAATACTAGTTCTAATTTGTTTATACTATTTGATTCAAATTTTCTTTGTTAATAAACGTTGTGTTCATTTAAGAAAAAAAGGTACCTACTGAAATGAAACAACAAGCTACTTAATTGCAAAATATATTGTTTGTATGCAACAGTGATTTGTGAGATAGTATATTTATATTGGTATAACAATATGGGTATAACAATGTGTAATCTGTATCTTTAGCGTAGACGCTATCTATGCTTATATTATAAATGCGAAAGTGTATTTGTTTGTCATTCAGTCACGGCTTAACTAAGAAACCGGAACCTAACTAAGAAAGGATGGAGAGTAACATAGGTTACTTTTTGTCTTAGTAAAATAACAAACTCCCATGGTAGAGTTACAGGAATATCCCCCTAGATATTATATGAAATTCGAATTTAACGAGGATGAAACCGCGGGGAACAGCTAGTATTATTTATTATTATAATATAAATCACAAAAAGATAGACACCACATTTTATAAGCAATTCAACAAGTCTCATTCATTTATTATATTATATCACAAATTTAACACAGACTCCTACATTTTTAATTAAACAAGCAATGTAATCCGTCTTATTCATTTACAGTATAAATCAAAAATTTAACACAGACGCCACCTGTATTTTCGATTGTAGAAGCAATGCAACAGTCTCATTCATTTACACATTTGCAATATACCTACCTAATTCAAAAATTCAACTAATACTACACCTAAATTTTCAATTTTACAAGTACCTAATGTAATCAGTCTCATTCATTTACAGTATAAATCTCAAATTTACATTATTTCTATTAAAGTACTGGATCGCGCTGGCACTAGTGGCTGAAACAAACATGAAGAATAAATTTATAATGCAACATTATTTGTCAGCCTACAATTATAGACTCTAGAAAGGTACTGAGTCAGTACCTTTCTAGAGTCTATAATTACTGAGTAGTTCAACTTTGAAAAAATCTAAAATCTTAAAGAAATTCTAAAAAAAAAGGTGGGCGAAGGTTTGCCTGCGTTGCAGGCAGACCTTCGCCCACCGTGCCACATCGTTTGCGAAATAACTTTATTTTGCATGGAAATAATTTGCTAAGGGAGGATTTATGGAAATGTACATTTTAGAGGGGATTTGAAGTATGGTAGGCTTTAATATTACTTTGGGTCAGATTTATTTACTTAAAACTTAATATTCATTAATATCAAAATTTAAGCCCTTTAGAAAAATAAAGGTAGTCAAGTTTGTTAATGCATATATGCATTACTTTGCAATAGAAGTTTGTGGGAGTAAGGTCAAGTAAAATACTTACTAAAAAGATTCGTGACGGTACGGCATCCTCTCGCAGTCTTGTTATTTAAAGTTCGATTGAAGCAAGTTTCTTCAAAATGAAGAGAACGAACGAAAATATCTTTCGTACCAAACTTCAAATTTTCTACTCCAATTGAGTCCAGCCACTTTTTCTTTTACCGTAATTTTCGGGTAACCTAGAACGTAAAAAACCAGTTGAAAATTAATACACTACAATTTACACTTGAAAACATCGATACCTATGAAAAATGCCTTGAAGGACAACACTATCGCCAAACAAACAGTTTCATGTTTTCTTTAATTACACTTAAAACTTACAAAAATAAGCTACATTCGGTATGAATTTTATGTAAACTATTCCTATGAAAGCCAACACATAAGGTATTTATTGTATTATTTGGTAATTTAGCAAAATAAGAATACGTACCGGTGTAATGTTATGTTTGGACGATTTTCACTTGTTTTTAAGCCGCAACCTACCAAACTGCTGTTTGGCATCTTCCTATTAGCTTTCTTTCGCTTACTATATAAGTATTCACATGAAAAAGTCCCGAACTCAAATAATTTTAGCATTTTTACTGTAAATGCAACTCTCGTTGACAGTTTACATACCTGAAAGTAAAATGGCGAACCGGCCTCAATCATGCTTTGCTATGACGTCACGTTTCAATGTTGCCAAAAATAGGTTTCGCACATTATATTGATGTCTCTTTTTACATTGGTTATTGTAGGTAAGATAAAACGAGATAGCTATAAGTTTATGAGTACAATATCGATTTAGATCATATTTGTATAACCGAAAGTTCCTATAGAACAATACGCCGTCTCTATATACCTATACTCTAAGGTTTTGGGCCTAATCTTCCACAGAAAGTAGTCGATCCAGTTGTCACGTTGATCGGCTGTCAATGTCATTTCATAGCGTTTGTGTAATTTGCCGCTAAAGCAACAAATTTTTTTCATAACAAGTTTTTTAGTGAAAAAACAGTGATTTATACGTAATAAAAGTGTTTGGAGTGCCAAATAAGTGCGCCCGAGCAGATGGAGCAGGTTGCTACTTCGGACAAGGAGCTGTCTGATCACCGATCTGATTATACTACTTCTCATCTTCGAAGGGTGATGTAGGCCTAGTTTCGCCACCCTTTGAGTTCTGAAACTGGTTACTTAGTTAGTTTCAGTACTCAGAGCCGCTACCTAATAATAAGCACCGAGTGGGTAAGTCTTATAAAGATAAAGAGCGCGATCAGCGCGATCATAAAAGAGACACGTTGATTACCCAAGTTGGGTACATCACAGATTGTCTGTCGCAATAAAACACCGCGTTGGCCGGCCCTAGTAAAGGAGTCCGTATCCTCGCATCTAGTCAAATACATTTTCTGAGTTATATCCCGCCTGACCACTGCTGAGGTAAGCGTGGAAAACTCAACGAGCGTCACTCAAAGTTACCATCGGATGGTCTACTTTGTATGGACGTCGCCGGTTCTATCAAGCCGGTCAAGCACAAGTGAGTACTCTTCTAATACAGCTTGAATTATCAAGTTATTGTGACCAACACAGGTACCTAACCTATAGTATAGACAATAGGTGCTGGCTGTGCCACCTTTTTTTTGGGGTTTGGGACTGCCTACTTCATGTTTAATCATTTTAGGTGTAAGTACCTAATACCTATATATTGTTATAAATTCAAACAAACTTATTTGAGTGTTAAAAACAAACTTCTGATGACAATTCTAAGGTTTTTATTTATTATACTCTGGGTAATTTCTAAGAAATTAATAAATCCCAAAAATTTACGATCCCGACGGAAAAACAAACCTAAAAACCTTAGAATCAAGCAACGGCAAAACCTCTCGTCAAAGAACTAAATGTAAATTTGGTCTTTGAGCAGAATTGGATAACTTCATTGTTTCCTCTGTAGGTGGCGCTGACGGCGTAAGTGCCGAAAGAACTCCCAAAGATTTTCGGGCCGACTAGATAAGATCACGTAGCTTAGTTGGAAAAAGAGCACCCCTGCGCTGAAGGGGAAGGTGCGGGTTCGAATCCCGTCGGGATCGTAAATTTTTGGGATTTATTAATTTCTGATGACAAGATAATGAATAATGTACCTACCAAACTTAGAGCAGAGTTTTGTGTTTCTAAATAAAAAGTTGTCAGAATAATGCAAAAAAGCTTTTGTTGTGGTTTAAATAAAATAGATAAAAAACTATTATAGTAGGATTGTTCTGAAATTCCTGCAAAATGAACCACCTAGTTTATAGCCTGCAGTGCACTAGACTTAGGCCTGTGCAGTTTGGTTTCCACCGGTTATTCACCGAGAAGATTAAATATTAACACAAAAGTTCTAATTATAAGACCCAAGGCGCGGTATGTACTGTTCGGGGCGAAGTTACCATTTCAGAATTTTGCTATTTCAGCATAGGCAGAAGACAGAGAGAAAATATCAGGACAAGAACTGATTTTTGACTCACTAACTTAAATTGTTACCTTTCTTTTGTAAAAATTATTGTAGACATTCTTTGAAGAACAGTACCTCATAACTATTAAGTTAATAAGGTTTGCAAATGGACCTTTCATATTACAGCTTGGAGGTCATCGAGCAAAAAAGCAAATTGACCTTTCACATTACAGCTTGTTGGAGGTATATAAAGTGACTTAAACTTACTTGGAGTGAGTGCAAAATACCTTAGTCTTTTGTAAGTTACTCACATTGAGATTGAAACTGAATGGGTGCAAGATCATCGTAATGGCTCTGACATTTTTCATTTGAAGTAACATGAAACTTATTATAATATTATATTTTCTTTTATGGCTATACCAACATTATATAAAAACATTAAAAATGAACACAATTATAAAGTTTCTTAGATGAAGGATGTGAAGCTCTATTTTTCTTCAATGTTGACAACAGTTGGAATGCAGGTACATCAAGACAAATACCTACTACTATTAGCTGCATATGACAACCAACTGCAAGGCAATGGCCCAAATAAAGACAAATTCTTACTGCTATTTTGTTTGAGTTAATGAATCTCACTACAGGTGAAGGTTAGTGCACACTAACAGTCCATTAGAATCTGGTATATTTAACTTTTATTACAGAAAAGTGTAAGTACTTATAAGTTATAAGAGCTTAAAGTTTTTTTTTTTTTTTTTCCTAAGCTTTGATAAATCAAGTAGCAGAAGATCAGTACACGGTAACTTGGTTGTACAAAAAACATGATGTACAATAAATATTTTGACATCTTAGATAACAAAACCAAACCATCACAGCTGGTTTCACTGGGATATGATCCAACTTTTGCCGAGATGCATCAGTTGCACTCATCCA
The DNA here is from genome assembly GCA_947086465.1 of Eupithecia exiguata. Lineage (NCBI taxonomy): Eukaryota > Metazoa > Arthropoda > Insecta > Lepidoptera > Geometridae > Eupithecia > Eupithecia exiguata. The sequence continues at coordinate 3,153,731 of OX352244.1, read as the reverse complement.
AACAAAAGTTTCTGGTCAGATGGGTGGTGACCCAACCAAATATATTTTATGACACAAGTCAAAATGTTTGACTATACCATTTCATATGTAAACGAAACTTATTATTTTAAGTATAATTATAAGGGAAACTTTATCCTATTGCCAGAAACAAAGTTAGAGTTAGAATTATAATGCCGACGAAGTTGTAGAAGCTGTCTTGATGACAATTCAGGACACTACGGCATCATACCCCTCAGGGCAGGTATAACGGCATAGCCGACTGCCCGACAAATAATATGACATACCTAGTACCACGCATAATGGACCAAATGGAGTCCAAATGTGGATACAAGAGTACTTCACCATAACCATAACCATGACATAGTACCAAAACGGTACTTATTGCCCCTGGCCTCGGAGGCTAAATCCTGAATTTGGGGCCATCACATGCTTGCTCGGGCTAGCGACGATGTTTAAGAGCTGTCTTGATGACGATTCAGCTATGGCAGCATACCTCTCGGGGAGGTATAACGGCATGGCCGACTGCCAGCCAAATTATATAACAGAGTATCGGAACGGTACTTATTGCCCCCGGCTTCGGAAGCTGTATCCAGAACATGGGGCGTGGCTTTATAGATAATATCAAATGAAGGAGGCTGTTACAGTATAAGATTATTCTCATTAGGCCGTGAATCGCCATTCACGACTCAGCGGTGTGACCCACAGAGGCGCGCGACGTTGGTGCCCCGTTGATAGACCTGACAGGTTAAACTAGCTCATGGGCACTAACAATGTTAACTTCAGTTCTGAGGAGTCTATTTTTTATACCTACAATCAAGGGCCCGAATGGCACTTAATATCTCTGGCCTCGGAGGCCGTATTTAGAAAGGAAATTTTGCCATATGATCCTTCATCATTATCATCCTCAGTCTATATTAGTCCACTGCTGGACATAGACTCCGGCCACTAGAGCCGTATTCATTAGATGGATCCTGATAAGTAAAATTTTGCTTTAACAAAGTTAATCTAATTTTTATTATGCTCAGCTGAGAGAGTCAATCATTGCTCAAAAGGAGGTTAATGATACCCGCCTCGGAGGCCATATGCAGATGATGAGGCTTGTCAAACTAAGCGGTATTCCGCTATAACAAGGCCAATCGACTCTTATAACACACTTCAATCGAAGTGTTATAGCACCTTTTGCCCTCGGTCTCGGAGACCGTATCCAGATAATGGGGCATACACACCAGGCGCCGCTACGTCTCAGCTCACTGACAACAATCTCAGCAAATGCGTCTGGTTTTCCAACATTTAAAATCCTGAATTGAGGCCCTGTCTGAGCTCTTTCAATGTTCTCTCCCCGGTGGAGTCCCTCGTCAGATGAAGACACGAGAGCTTTTGGAAAAAATTAAGGGGGGGGGGGCAGTGAAGTAGACCCCCTTTAGGTTTGTCCAAGGACAACCTAATTGCTGATGATGAAAAAACATGAAATACTGCTATGGCCAAGATTTGGCTCAAAGGCAGATAGTGCTGATAATTGACAGTCTGGTTGGATACTAAAATTACATCCAGAAGAAATTAATAGAATCTACTAAGAACAGGCGAGCTAAATAACCCTGGACTAAAAAGGACAACCTAATTGCTGATGATGAAGAACATGAAATACTGCTTTGACCAAGATTTGGCTCAAAGACAGTGCTGAGCTGATAATTGACAGTCTGGTTCTGGATTAACAAGTTTGTTGATTTTAATAGAAACAGTAATCAAACCAGCTACTTTGACTATAATAGCTGGTTGGATAAAATTCATACTAAAGGATACTGGAATAGATGCATATATCTCCGGATAGTACTAATGCTAAGATTCTGATCTAAGATCAGCAGTAGCTTCTAGAAGTTTTTATTTTTTAGAAAAAAAAAAGACCTATTGAGGAGATTCTGTGCAGAGGAAATTGGAGAAGCTCTCAAACCGTCTTACGCCGTGCTGTTATAAAAGGAGCACTACACTACACAGCACTATACTACAAAATCATAACACTGGCCCTGACCAGTTGTTTAATAATTTCATAATACCTATCTTAGTTGTTTGGACTAAATTTTTCTTTTTTACTAAATTGAAATGTTGTATTGAATAACATAGATTTCATGTTTATTCTAGAAGAGAGCTTGACTTAAAGTCAAGTTCTGGTACTTGTACCATAATTAAATTGACTACCTACCTATTTGTAATAAAAAATTTAGAAACAAAGTTGATGTTGCATTTCTTGTTAGTAAGAGATGTTGATTAACATTGATCTTAATTGATATTAAATAGAGCATTAAAGCTATTAAATAGCTACCTATTTAATTCATAGAATTTTTTATAATTTAGAAACTAGTTAATGTTTCTAAGGATTTACAAACATCTAGTTTTCTTTATGGGTCTTAGTACCTACCTACCTGTGACTGATTTGATATGTAGGTAAATTTATAATTTTATAAAAACACAATTGCATAAATTACAGAAATAATATTAAATTTTTATTTGGAGATCACATAGCGTTTGTGCCTACTCTTTCACCAGCAGATAACAAACAGGTCTTCCAACAATGCTGTGTGTTCGGAGCACATATAATATTACCGTTTTGCATAAAAACAAAACGGATATTATGTGTGTGGAGAACACACAGCATAAGCAAGGTGCTTGCTGGTGTTGGGAGACACTATGAAATGACATTGACAGCCGATCAACGTGACAACTGGATCGACTACTTTCTGTGGAAGATTAGGCCCAAAACAGACTAGAAGTCGGTATATCAAGGCAAATACTACAAATCGTTCTTCCAACAATGCTGTGTGTTCTCCACACACATAATATCCGTTTTGTTTTTATGCAAAACGGTAATATTATTGTAAAGGCTAGGCCACCGGTTGTAAAAAGTATTTATGCCAAATTTATTTATTCAATATGTCTTGCTAGAATCTATTAGGTATACAAAAATTTATAATCTTATCAGTAATCGAGAAAAAATACGAAACAATAAAGCATGGATATTCCGAAACGAAAATCCCTATTTACCTTAGCACTCAACAGATGGCACGGATCTTTTGGAGGGAAAAGAGAGGATTCTCACGGGCTATCGCGTCAAAATAAGAACATGGGTTTAAAAAAGGCCTAGGCCACTCTAATTTGTGATTATAAATTTTTAAAGACTTTAATTAACCTAATTAAAAATGACGACCACTGTGGTGCGGTGGGCGAAGGTCCGCCTCCGACGCAGGAGATTACGGGTTTGATTCCCACCTTGAGACATATTTGTACCTTTTGCAGGTATTTGTTCCAGTTGTTCTGGTCGGTTTGTGGTTTTATATGTTTATTAAACAATGTCTATCAGTTGAGCTACCTGTAGATTGTTTGCAATAGTCTGCAGTTGGCTCAATTGTAAATACTAGTTTTATTTTAGTTCTATTATTTTCTATCTATACGTAATTTATGTAATGTATGTACACAAGCTCTGCTTAGCTTGGAGCTAGAGGATTCTGCGTGAATGGTTCAGCACTTACGTTTTACATTTTCACTATGAATGTTAACAATTTGACAGCCCCAAGTAAAAAGCCCTCTTTTCTGTCTGATTGAACTTTTTTTGTAAGAAAACACCTCATTACCTAGATTGTTTACTTTGTATTATTGCTGCAGATGTCACAACAGCCTCACAGGACTACAGCAAGCTGATGTCTAGAACATTCCGGGAGTTTGGCTGAGTCATGCAGCCATGGCCAGTGGCAAGGCTCTGTATTCAATAACGGTGGTCGTTCTCGGCTTCATTTGTTTTGTCGTGGGGGCCATTGCTGTTGGACTGCCGACATGGGGATATTTTTATAGCTGTAAGTACTATCCACACAATATGCTAGTCTAGATGCTTTAACGTTCCATTTGTGAGTCTAATAATTATTCATACATATTAAAATTTTGGTGGTAACAAAAAAATCTACTGAAAATTATTTGTTTCTGTTTTGACATTGGAATTATTGTTGTTGGTTTTTGTTTATTGTTGTAAATAGTTAATATCCTTTTTTCTATTTTAGTTGCATTAAATCTTTCTGGAAAAATTGTACTAAAATGAATTCCACTACACCAAATATGTAGGTAATAGCTGTAGTTAAACTCCTAACAAGAACAAGGCAACAGCACACAAAAAGGTTAACAATTAACATTTCAAAAACACCTGTTCAAGTATTGTTGTGGAATTTCAAAATCTTCTAAACAAATAGTTATGAGTAAATTTAACCTACCTTACACTTACTTTAAATAGTTAACTATTTTGTTTGTTACTTATGTTTGTACCTGTACAACACGACCACAGTTTTGATAACCAAACTTTTTAGTTTTAAATTAATTCTTTATTGCACACACAAGATTCATAAAATGTGTAGTTGGGCGATTCTCTGTAAGCTCGTACAGGTCCCATACAAATGCTGTCCTGGCAATTTTTTTAACATTAGTAAAAAAAAACGTATTCTATTTCGAAGAAAATGAACTATTATTTTAGGTAGATAAGGAGGCCCACTGAATTTGTATGTATTTTGCGAGTAATTAACGATTTTCCAAAAAATCATGACAGGGGACTGTTTGGGGAATCAGGGGACTGTTGTACTTAGAAAAAAGTCATTTTATATCAATCAATCATTCATTACTTTTATGGCCTATTTGCGCATCAATAATCAACAAAGTCTCTTTAGAAAAAAATAACAGAAAACATAACTTTCTTTATCAAAAATTAAACATTCATATTAAAAATTAACCTTAAGTGCTAGGAATATTTTGTACTCATTGAGATCAACATAGTCTTATTATTATAATATCAATCAGTAAATGCTTTATGCAGTATTCAATGAAATACTTACTATTATTAATATAATTATTAGAAAATAGTCTTTTCTCCTAAATGTAAGGCTCAAACACGTCTACTTGAGTAGAAAACTGATAAAATATTCTCTTCCCCTTTAGAACCAAGTCAGGACTATCCAACTTTTGGATAACTTGATCAAATGACACGTCTGAAATGTCCTTATCGTCTATTCTAAAAGTCTGCAGGTTTTGGTCACAAATCTTAAGGAAAGTAACACGTAAGTCGTTTTCATCGTCATCAATATCATTTATTACGGCAGCATAACGATATTCTACATGTTTAGCTGGAAATTTCACAAGAACGTAATCTCCAGTATTGTAATATGAATTCCGAATGCCACTCGTTCCTGCTATATCATCATCCAAACCTTGAAGGGTTTTGTTTGGTGCAGGTGTCAATTCAGGTTCTGCAGATTCAAGATCTTCCGGTTCGGACTCTGTAAACACTTCTTCTACTGTCCATCTAGGTTTTAGAGCAAAGTTGATACTGCCAATCTTATAATGCTCACAAGATCTGCTATTGCAAAAGCAGCTGAGACTCTTCATTGTAATTGTTTTACATTTAGTTGGAAGGCCGAGAATGGAGCTGGAATAAATACCGGCGACCTGATGCACATTTAAAGTTCCTTTAAAACCCTTCTGATCGGACGCTTCCTCTTCAACTTTATCAATCATTGCCTGGATGTCTTTACCGTCGATGGCGATACATGTGATGCCAGGGCATCGCTCTTGGATTACTTTAACAAATTGATCAATATTATTGATATCGCCTCCAGAATTAACAACAAAATCAGCTGTTCTTTTGCACGTTGCTCCAATACCATCTGGTGCACCTTTGCCATGGCCACTTTCGGTGTAGTTCCATGTAAAGTTCTCAATATCTGGAATTTCTTCAATGAGTTAATATTCAGTCTTTGTCTTTTGGCTCGGTATACGGTACAATGTTCTTTCCATTTCCTTAAGGCAGCTCTGTGCTCACGAGGTGTCATATTCTTTGCTAACTTACGTAAACCTTTTTCTTTCTTCTTTTGGTACTTCAATTTCTCCTTTTCTCTCATTTCTTCTCTCTTTTGAGGGTCGTTTTTTCTTCTTTGGTAACGTAGTCGCTCTGCTTCTCTCTTTTTCTGTAGTAATTCCTCTCGGGATAACTTTTTCTTTTTAGGAGCCATTTTGTGTGGGTTCGATCAGCCTGTGTAAAATAATTAAAGTTTACTAAGGAAAATAACGCGAAGCAATGATATTTTGATGATTCTTACATAAATAAAAGAGACTAGCAGATAAATTTACACTAACAATACATAAAAACAATAACCAATCGGCATAATACACAGTCCCCTGTTGTGCAGAACAGTCCCCTGCCATGTTTTCAGGCAGAGGACTGTTGCCAGGGGACTGTGTATTTCGGTTAAATTTCCCAATGTTTACAAATCTAATGCAAAATAGTTTTTTAAGAACCTACCGATCAATTTAGACATACATAATGAAACAATAAATTGTACATTGAGATAATTAAAGTAATTAACTTAAATATTATTACTTACCAGAGGACTGTGTGTGGTAGCGGTCCAAACGCGTGTTCACCTCACAAATGACGCTCTGACACTAAACAAAATAGCGTCTCGCCGCCGCATTCGACAAGGTTGCTAACTTCACAATAATAGCGTTTCGTTTCACTCAAAAAAACGTTTGTAAACATTACAGTTTTTATTTATTGGGGCTTTTAATTTTTGGCAGGGGACTGTCTGGAAATTCTAGAGACAAAGTTTACCGGACTTAATTAAATAAATAAAATACGTAATGAGACCTTGTTTTACGAAAATAATTTAATTCGATTATTTTTCTTTACGAAATTAACTGCCAAATGTATGTAGTTTTAATAATTTCTTCTTAAATCTCATTTTTAGGTGTGGAAACAGTGATGGGGACAGCCAGGGGACTGTGTTTTTAGAGCTTCTATCACTTCTAGAAAAAAACTTAAAATAGGTATTGTTCTAAAAACAATGGGCTCGTATAGTTTCTTGGTTAAAGTTTCATCAGGAGTGAATTTTTATTAAAGAATTAAATTATTTTTTGAAAAATTCGGTCGGGACAGCCGAGTTACGAGTTTACAGAGAATCGCCCAGTTACAGAGTTACAAATGAAATTGTCATCTTTTATGTTAAAACATCATTTCAAAAATTAAACATAATTTAAAAGAGGTAGTTGCAAAAAGGCCGTTATAGTTAAACAAACAAGGTTATCAAAGCTTTTTTAAATTACTATCGGCTTATACTATCCCACGGCTGGGAATAAATAAATAAAATACCTACCTTTAAGGAGCACATCCATCTGTATGGAATTTAATTGCTGATGTAACTACCAACGCATGAGTTGTGCCTTGCATTAGAGTAATCATTGCTCTCAGGGTCACAGTCAATTGGCACCTGATTGAAATGCAAAGAGACACTGTATTTACTACATTTCCTGTTCTTTTAAATAAATAAATAAATAATGCTGGACAATTCACACAGCATTATCCAGCCCCAAGCTAAGCAGAGCTTGTGTTATGGGTACTAGATAACTGATATACATAATATAATACAATACATAGATAGATATTTTTTATTATACATAGAAAAACGACCAGAACACCCTGAACAAATGCCTGCAGATCGTACACACATTTGTCCCGAGGCGGGAATCGAACCCGCAACCTTCTGCGTCGCAGGCAGACCTTCGCCCACCGCGCCACAGAGGTCGTTTGGTTCTTGAAGTGGAATTACAAAATTGGTCTCCGGAATAATCCTTACACTGTCTCATTAAAGTTAACTGGGATCTGGAGCTGTAAGGGGGAGACCCTAACATTACAGCTTAGTTATAACCTGTATATACCTAACTATAGAATGTCATTGAGAATAGAAATGCGATTACAGTAAAATATTCCATCTAATGGATCGCCATCCGGGGAGACTTGGTGTAAGTGATTTCGGTTTCTATCAGTTACAAAAACAATTGATGACGAAGCTGTCAACTTCAAAATATCATAGATGTCAAACTCAATTGTAATTTTTTTTTATTGACCGAGCGAGCGAAGTGTCTCTGCATCAACTACTAGCAAAAGTATGGATTCTGTCAGAATGTACGTACATTATTAGTATCTACAGGTCTAGAACTACTAGTTTATATTAAGTTTATGCTACTCACACTTTGCTTGACATTGTTTTGAGGGTCAAGGTCAAGTGTGAGTAATCTGACAATTGACTTTGACTTAGGTTATGTCTTGACTTTAACGTTAAAAATTCTGTTGTTTAAATCGGCTCCAGCTCGCCAGAAAGTTGTATTTTTTCAGCCATATTGGCAACCGAAATCGCTACTCTCCCCGGATGGCCCAATCGATAGGAATGGGTACTTTTTGCGTAACCGCACAGCGGAACAGGCAGAACGGAGAGATAGATGATGTTATTCAGTTATTCTCGATCCCATTCTTTGTACGCAGGTTATTCTACACATTTTGTGGCACTGTATATTTTTGTTGCCGATTTTCACGGAATAGGCTTAAACTGGTCAGAAAAAGCTTTATAAATAATCTACAAGGGGCTAAAGCATAATGTTATTACAATTATGTATAGGAAGGTACTAAGTACTGCTTAGTTAGAGCATAAAATATGACGTCATACGGATGGGTAGGCTAAGACGTTACACGAAAGCTCACAACCATACCCTTATGTGGTAGACTTACAGCTTTTTCTGACCCCGCCCGCTGACCGGTTTAAGCCGATTCTGGGTCGATAAATGTGGTGAGACCAAGTAACAAAAAACGACGCGACTGTCTTCTTTTGTTCTTGTTTACTAAAATGTTTTTATTTTTAATAACACATTTGTATAATTTGGCTTGTGCACCTGTACCAATAGCAACTAATTATTTCAGATGACTCTGACATACACCTCTTCCCGCAGTCTTATATCTGTAAGTACCTTTTCTGTAATGGGTTTTCTTTGGACGCATTTACGTAGGAAGCTTGTCGCTAGCGTCTGCGCCGACTCTCTGTAACCGGAGCTCTGACAGAGAAACCAATTTTTATTCCTATTTTGTACCTAGCATGGTAATCATAATGGTTGTATCAGGAATGAAACTTAAAAGTCGTCGGTCACAGGGTTGACAAGCAACTGGTTTTTTTAATTTTATAAAACAAAATAATGTTATAAACAGGTGTTTTTTTATTATTTTTTCAGTACCTAGTATTTCATGAATTTCAATCAAAGGGTCCTGTTAAAATAATTCTTAATATTCTCATTAAATAGTTTACATACTAAAATCTTACAAGTTTTTTCTATGATCCATGAATCCATTGAACTCCCGTATGTTCGTATTACGGGGATTTTGGTTGAAAATAAATCAATCAATCATAATGAAAAAAATGTTTTTATTAGAAAAATCCAAATACATTTATATAAATTGTAGGTCATTAACAGTGAGTAATAAACTTCAGATTAAATGCTTATAATTCATTGAAGTTATAAGCCCGAAATACTGATTTAATATCATTTAGCACAAAAATTAAAATAGATTTTTAACTTTTTAAATTGAAATCTGCCTTAATCGAGTTTAAAACATTGTTATTAATAACTATATTTTTAAATTGAAAACGCTTTAAACTCTTCATTAAAAACATTGTTTCTTTTAAACTGTTTTGAACACTGTATAAAACAAGTGTTTTAAACACTTGAATGTAAGTCAGGGCCCCAGTGTGGGTGTGTATTCATGTCTCAGAGCGTATGTATGACCATTAAATTCTGCTAACGACACTTATGTACATACCTACCTGCTTATCTACGTAAATGCGTTCGGTGATGGTGTTGGTTTTTGTTACTCAATATACATAACTGTTATATCCAACTTATAGCATTTGGCCACAAGGGCTCGACCGTAAATTACTACTGTTTTTTAGTTTAATGTTGAGCGTTATTTTGTGTTCGCGTTACTTAATTTACGTTATTTATTATGAAATAAATAACGCAAAGAAGGAGGATCTAAATTCACCCACATCCTACAACAAAGAAAAGTATCTCAAAAAAATTATAAAATTGAGTGGTACAAGATGGCATACTTCCAAACCCCATTCTTACACTACAACATATAAAAAAATTGATTTGCAAATTTGTTCAGGGACAGTATTATAAACAATAATTTTATTACAATGTTGAGAAATACTTGGCTATTTAGACTCGACTTCAAATTATAGGTACCTAGGTATGGAGATCCGTCATCGACAAACTGAAGTTTTTTTTCGCCTGTTCGACCTATTCTAACATTGAATTAGTGATCATTTTACTACTTACGTTGGATGAAAAATAATCCAGAACCCATAAACCACCCTTAAATCATGTTTTAAGAGACATGGAAATAGATTATTATGATCTTTAAAAACGTTGTAATTTTTTTTGACTCCGCATACTTATAAACATATATAATAATAATAATAAACCGATTAAATAAATAAATAAATAAAATAATTATTAAACCAGTACAAGGTGGGTCGATGACATAGTACGCATCGGGGGGCGTCAATGGAGGCGGATAGCACAGAACCGTGGTGGATGGCACAACCTTCGGGAGGCCTATACCCAGCAGTGGGTAAAATCCGGCTGCGGATGATGATGATGAAACCAGTACATGTAATAAGGTTGCAATTTAACAAAGTCTTCCTTATTCTATCTAAGTGTATTCTATTTAACTATGCTAATGAATAAACATCTAATTTAATTTACACTACTTCAATGTTCGGTGGTCGAATAGGTGAAAAAAAACTTCAGTTTTTCGATACCTATAATTTGAAGTCAAGTCAAAATAGCTAAGTATTTCTCAATATTGTTACAAATATTTGTCCTACTGCCCTGAACGAATTTTCAAAGCAATTTTTTATATGTTGGAGTGTGTTTATGGAGTTCGGAAGTTTGCCATCTTTTTACACCCAATTTGAGATTTTTTTTGGGATACTTTTCTTTACTGCAGGACGTCGGTTAATTTTGTATGGACCGTGATCTCTTTGTTGTTCATTTGAACAGATCCTTCTCAAACTTTATATTGTGCCATATTTACCATCTGTCCAGGCGTTTAAATAATATCTTACGGTTATCTACCAAAGCCTTTAATTTAAAGTCGTGATGATAATTTTTCGCAAGTACCGAAAGTCACGTTTACGACTTCACCGGTAATGCACAAAAAATATAAAGCAGTGTTCCTGGCGTTAAAGAAGTAGTTAGGGTTTCCATGAAAGCGTACAGGATGTTGTTTTTTTGCCGCGAAGTGCGAATGTGGCGTCAAACAGGTTTGGAACCCCTTTGCATTCTTGAGATGGTATCGGCCGTAAGATAACAAAAGTTGGTCAAAGGCCCATTTCCACGCCTCCAATTATGTTGTTTAAAATTAACATACAATATATAATCCTCTGTTTGTAGCTCGTGCGACGCAATAAAACCACTAATTATTAAATTAAATTATACTCCGATTCAAAAACCAGGATACGTTTTGTGTATAAAGCGATTTCAAAACCCAAGGAATATTGGTGGAAAATATTGAACGGCATGGTATCATCAAAGCACAAAACCTCGAAACAATTTTTGGTTTTGAAAGCGAAAGGTTGTCTCATCATTAATTGATCTTTCGTTCGTTTTCGTTTTAAATTAAACATTTTTCGCTCCACATGTGAGATTATACGTTGCTGAAGATTCTGTTTTAGTTTTTTAGTGATAACCTTGCTGTTACCATGTTGTTTTATTTTATTGTTATCAGTTTTGTTAAGTTTCTATTCATAAATGTATTTGTTGACATCAAATATCTTGGATTCTAAATCGCAGTCATAGGTTCAATTTCCACGGTTTAAAACTAGTAAACGTAGGTTAATCTGTTTTCTAATGAAATTCTTGCTTTTTACTACAAACCTCGACGGATGTTGTTCCCTTGCGCTGGGCTAGCAAAGTCGGCCAGACCGCGATGTACTACGTACCTTCGTATACTGTTACCTTCAACACTACTGTTTATTCTGTGTCGTTGATACAATTGCCTTTCTAAGCCCTAGCCTGTTTATTTCATGATGAGATCAAAGATTAGTTTTATACCGTTAATGTTTTATTTAGTCTCGATCGTGCCTTCTATAGGTTGTTTGATGCGTTTCACAATTCGCTTTTGTCTGCTCTCGAGAGATCTGCCTGTCTGATTATTTATCCAAGATAAACACTTATTGATATTTTAAATTAAATTTAAGAGGCCGTTTTCCTTTAACGTGCCGTAAATATTTATAAATAAATAAATAATACTGGACGATTCACACAACAATAACTAGTCCCAAGCTAAGCAGAGCTTGTGTTATGGGTACATATAAGATACAATGCAAAGATATTTTTTTATCATACATTTAAATCGACCAGAATACCTTTTTTTTTTTTTTTTTTATTTATCAACTTAAAGGTTAGGTATTACAAAATAATAATAATAACACCCAAAAAAACCACAGAGGTTTGTAACCTACTTTTCTTTTTTCTTTTTCTTTCTTTATCTCTGCCAATTATTCTCCATCCATAGAAAAAGGGCAATATCAATAACTCAAAATTTTAAAATAAGCCATTTTAAAATCATAACTTTCACATGAAACGTAAGTATAAAACCTCTCCTCTAAGGCTCCGTTTTTACGGGGCCATGCTCATGCATTAAAAAATGCGGCACGCCCGCCAATCGGGTCATCGACCCTCGAGGCCTTTGTGACAAGCTTGTGGGATGTCCCAGGTTGCTCGTGGTTAGGGTCCCACTCCATAGGTAAAAACTGATAGCATAATGTAAAAAAAAACTATTTAGATTACACGAAAGTGAGACCAAAAATACAACTAAACTTCAGCAAATTGTACATGCGCTACGAAAAAGATGAAATTTCGAGTTCGGAAACGGACGAATGAAATTATGAATGAATGCTGTCAAAACCAATAAAATGCATATAAGGTTTGTAGTTCGTAGAAAATTAATTACAACTGCGACGATATCGTCTTATAGATTTTCGAAAAGTGCCTTTTCCCCTTGTGCTTAGTATCACAAGGAGTCTATCGCCGACGATACGCTCGCCCATAATAGTGGCCCTCATATTTTTATTCCGAAATCATTGTACCTACCAGAATATTAATTTCATCATAATTCGTCACGTACCGGCTACCGAATTAATTTCGTATTGTAATCGCGGATAACAGTTTTTGCCGTAACTGATTCTGACTTGGAGCATCAAGAGGCCTTAGTCTGCGGTAATACAAAAAACATTCGATAAACGTAATCGAGAACCATACATTTTTTCCGCGAAAAAGGCATAGAATGATAGTAGACACAAACGAAGAGTAGCCAATAAAATGCGATAAATAAGTCTCATTTTCCTATTCGTATGCCTGCTATGCGTGAAAGCACTGAAGTTGTAATTCTTTTTGTCAACTCACATATACTTACATCGATTAGTTTTTATCTTCGAAATCAAGAGAATTGTTGAGTGAGCGTGTTTTACCTATATGATTGACGTGTTTGGATTAGACTTTGTACGCTCATAGGATGCAAAGGAAACACTTAGATTCGGTGCAAGTACATACCGAGGATTTTTTTTTGCCGTGTGTTCTTATTTTTCTCGAAGCACCAATTGAAGGCGTTTCAATTGGCAGTACGGGTTGCTACTGTGAGTGGTTTCTTGCTAGAAAATCCCAATAACACAAATCTCCAGCACACATTAATGTCCTTAGATAAACGTGCTTTCCACAAAGAGGGTTTTTTGCCATAATCACCACGCCGATTCAGGTGGATTTCTGTAAGGGTATGATGAGTCTACTTCAAAAATTGCTGAAAGTTAACAACCTTCCAAAACCTTCGACTTCTCTGATGTTCCAGATGGACCTTGGGCAAATACAGAGACCTATGGTATGTGGTATAATATCGCAAATAAATGCACTCCGCAAAAGCCATCAAAAGCTACACTCAAAAAAAAACTGAACCCCTCCTTGTCTTTAACCTGCACAAAAACCTGTCTTTAAGTCCGATCCGCCAAATCTCCGGATCTGACCTTTCAAAGTCAAGCCCATTACGGCTTAGTTTACTGTAGGCATGGCATTAAATGTCTCTAATAAATTCTGAGCTCAGCGCAGTATGTTATGTCATTGGAACTGAACTGAAACTGTACTGCAAGATTGTTGCTGTTGCTATGCATCTCCCCGCTATACCCATGCATCTCCCCGCTATACCTACTTGTAGCTTCAGATTCAAAACTGTATGTGTTGAGCATACAGTTTTGACTCGTAAATACATAGTCGCAGCCTGGAGGCAGTTAGCTGGCATTTTTGCAATTAAAATATCTTTTTAGCGAGAACTACTGGGAGGGGCGGTCTTAAACCCCCGTGCCTCGATGGTTTCGCTTTCGCACACACTTGTGCATATAATAATGTCCTTGCGCACATGGCTACGCGAGAATCGCCGCTGTGGCTGAAATTAGGTTCGGAGAACATCATAATAAGTAGTTTGAATTGAATCTAAGAGTTATTATTGGTCAATAGTTTAGGATTCCTTGAAGATGAGCCGGTGGTTACTGAGGTTAAACAGCGCAGCGTCGTGTGTTATCGAATGAGTTGTTGGAACAAGACATATACACAGACATAACAAAGAATATTCTTATAGGTGTGTGTACTGAACTAGAGATTAAGACGGAAGATAGACGAAGACCGTTAAAAAAATAGATAAACAATAATCCTTTAAACTTATTTGACACAAACCTTGGCGGTCGCGGCTTATCAATCGTAAGAACCGACTATTGAGGGGGAATTCTGAACTTTTTAAAATTAAGTTCCTAGTTTTCCTCTTAAGGGGGATTTGTCCAGGGGGAAATGGAATAAGCGTTCCAAATCAGCGTGTGGATGTGGAGGCGAACAAAGGGAACCTACCAAAAGGGCAGCAGCGTCTTTCTGTGTATTTTTAACACATCTACTGCGACCACCAATCCTCCTGCCAAGCGTGGTGATTACGGCAAACTTCCCCTGTTTCGGCCTTACTGAATGTTCAACGAACTTTCAGTAGCATCTCGGTCAGCAGTTGACGTGATAACACAATGTATGATGTTATTCATGTACCAGATAACTTTAACTGTACGTACATGACAAAATCGTGATGATGTAACGCTCTGTGATCATCGTCTAAATTACAGTTGCCCTTCCGTGTAATAACTATGTTTTGAACTTGAGACGCAACATGTTATTCTTTACACCTACTCTATAACGGTATACTATACTCTATACACAGGCTTACTTAAAGCGCTACCCCGACCCAAATAGCGCTGCCACCTATTTTATATAATGTTGAACAAAAGGAATTTTGTAACGTTTTTTTTTATTCCTTTGTAATAGGTAGGGTATAGGCTGAACGGATCATAATGAAATTTAGCAAAGTGATACATAGTATCATGGTGAAGGTTACTTTAACCGTCCGTAGCAGCTAAAATATTAATCATAATTTAGACCTAACAAGTTAAAAAGCTATAAGAAAATCAATTAATTTTGCTTTAAAAATGTTTTACTCTCAGCGATGTACCTTACTCCATTCGTAGTAATTGCTATTTTATCTACACCGTAACGTACAATAGAGTAACTGTTCCTCAGTCACAGAATTATAGCAGTAACTCGCTGAATTTACACAGAAAGCAGGTTCAAAATTTAAACCTTAAATGAAACTGAAGTATATATTTCTTGTGAGATATTTTGTATCTGAAAGGTGTCTGAAAGTGTCGGTAACAGCTTATGTGGTACATAAAATAAATTGAATGTAAAATTTATTCAAAAAATTACTACAACAGAATAAAATAATGACTACTAATATTTACACTTAAATCTATTTTCTAAAAATCTTCGCCGTCACCAGAAAGCAGAGTGCCCAAAATGCTGGCAGCATTGCCACGTTGAATGGCAATGCTAATTCGTTGACCGAAATAAAAGCCAGCATTCCGATCACCTGTAGAGTCTATTATAAGTTTTGAATGAATCATTATTAATAAAGAAAATTACTATCGAATAATAGTTACAAATCAGAACTAGTATTTACAATTGAAACGATTGAGCTAACTGCAGACTGTTTCAACCAATCTACAGGTAGCTCAACTGATCCATATCAATACCAGACGGAAGGCGCGCTGAAAGTTATCTAGGTATCCACAATTCAGCTAAATATCTCAAATTTTTAGTGTGATAGATAACAGTTTTAGGAGCTATAAATAAACCGAAGCTACGGTGATTTATACTTACACAAAACATTTCGAGATAAGCTCCCAGTAGATACAAAATGTCATGTGTTTGTGAAAGAACATAAGATTTTATACATGTAGTCAAAGAAAATTACTATCAAATAATAAAATTAAATTAAAACTAGTATTTACAATTGAAACAACTGATAGATTGATTGTAGTCAAATCATTGCTGTGTCATCAAGTTCAAAATTATGTATCTGATCTTTTAGAATTTGACACACGCAATCTCGAATGCACGATTGTGCTTGAATTCGTGTAATATTTTAGAAACTAAAATGTTATCTGCTTTTTGTTACGGTTTTCAAGCTTTTTGTGGGAGATTGAATTCGTTGAATTCGAAATTGGCACATTTTTTAGCCAAAGCAAAGCAACAGAACGGCATCCCTGATGCGCCTCCTGATTGGCGGTAGCAGAAGCTACAGCAGCTTATAGCTGGAAGGATGGACGCGAACTGCGCTTTCATGAAGCGCTGGACACACACATAGTGTCATGCGTTTGTGAACTCATTTAGATTGTGTCCTTTTACTTTATGATGTTGTTAATTTATCTATTGCTGAATATATGTTATTCCTAGCAGCGCCTCGCAGTTTCACCCGCGTGATTCCCGTTCCCGAAAATTCCGGGATAAAAAGTAACCTATGTGCTATTCCAGACTATAAATCTATCTCTGTGCCAAATTTCATCCAGATCCGTTCAGCCGTTCTGGTGTGATTGAGTAACAAACATCCATCTAAACTTTGACATTTATAATATTTAGTGGGATTTACTAAGCTGAAATAAACGCATTGAATTGAATTGAAAAGCATCCTGTTTGCTTTCTAAATGCTGTCTCCGGTTCGCCGAACGTATCACAACATCAATGGGCAATATGACGAGCGGATTTCGTCTGACAGCCAACGACCTCGCGTTTGTAAAACCCGTGAAGGTCTAAAGAATATTTTTTTCTATTTGAGCCATTAGTCTTCAGTGCTCTTCTGTCTTTGTCCATGACATTGATGCTAAATGAAGTGTCACGTCTAAATAAACTGTTAACTGTTATGGTGGGTACAGATACAGACCAAGCGAGCGAGAGCGAGCGAATGCAAACGATTGGGATTTGATAATCGGTACGTTCGTTCCTACTATGATGTAGCGGCAGCCGCCGGAGTACGGCCGAATACGAACGAAGGCCCTTGTTTGGGCTCGCTTGCTTTCGGAATGACGTGCATACGGGTACTTTTGCGTTCGTTCGTTCGTTAGCCTTCGCTCGCTCTCGCTCGCTTAGTCTGTACCCGGCATAGACGCGTGCTATTTCTTTATGCACTAATAGATGGAATTGAAACTTGGGCATATTGATTTATGAGTCTGTTTTGATCAACCAATAATAGATTGGAGAATCTGGAGGTAATAATTGTGTTTCCAACTAGTATTCTTCGTTATGTACGGTCTACGAGTATAATGCTGAGTTTCATAATCATCAATCACCAGGCATCATCAACATAGTGACGACTGACGACCATTCATGTTACCGCTTAAAATAGCCACAACTTGACTGTCAAGACTGGCTTTCCAAATTCGACTTTACTAGCTGGTGGTTCAATAGCCTAAAAATAAGATGCATGGCGCTAAAAAAATGATAAAAATTGTGGTTAGAATAAAACGACACTAAACTGAATAAATCAACATTATTTATTTATTTTTAGCCTGTATTGTCACACGGCAGGACTAAGGCCTCGGTCAATCGATATTAAAAAAAATATTTATAATATATGTCTATGATTTGGGATTTTACGGTTGGCCAAAATCATACCTAATAGTTACTTGTGCCAAAACATTGTTCACAAAAATACCTAATGTTTCTCATCATAAACCAGAGATGAGATACGGCACAACTGTAATAAGTTGTGCCGTATCTCATCTCTGGTTTATGATTACCTCATACTGTACCAGTTTAATAACTACACACACATTACTGACTATATTTTGTGGCTAAATCGCTGAACCACAGGAGTAAGTAACCGGTGAATATTCATTCACATAGCCCTATGAAGTAGAGAAAATTCTTGCATGCAATCTAGGTTATCAGCTTACTGGGGTTTGCCATAAAACTTATCGGTTTGCTTTACAGCCTATTGTTCTGCGCATTTTCTGTTATGATCGATGAAACCTTTGCACTGTGAAATTGCTTTTGCGGCTGTCCAGATAAAAAAAATATAATAACTAGATAAAATTGGTTCACATTGTTTAAATTTGATTGAAGTCTGATAAGCAAGAGGTGGCATAAAAAGTTAGATAGCTTATGGGTGCGGCCTAATGCAATGCAAAAATCAAGTAAAATGTTTATTTTTAAACACTTAGATTTATGGTAACGAACGTAAATTTTCAGATAAAAGGTAGGGAAAAACCTGTAAAAGTCGAGAAATCAAATATAATGTTTAAAAAAATAAACTGTTTTCTTTAATACAAAAAAAATACAAAATTCGCATAAAAAACTGTTTTAATTGAAAAGCCCTAAGTTGTCAGAGACAACGCCTCATTATTTTTTACGATGGTTTTATCGTTTACTTTTTCTATTTAATGCATCGATCAAAAATGTCCGGCTTTGCCGGCCCCCCTTAGATTCACAATGCGCACGCCACAACCTTCAGTAGCAAAAGAGGTACATTTTGACATGTTAGGAAAGCTTTTCAACTAGTGTCATTTTAGCGTTCAGACAAAAAGCATGGGTACAAAAAATGCAAGAATCACTCGTCCAAAGTGCTGAAAAAGGATGGAATTTCTTATTTTCAGTAAGTTTATATATATTTTTTACCCGTATATTGAGATGTGAGTCATATACTTGTGAAATCAGCATAAAATATTGTTGTTTGGTTTGCCTATGTTAAAATATTAATTTTGTTCTAAATTGATAAATGGAGAGGCTATTTCTTCTAATTTTTTTTTTTCATTTATAGTATGTATTAATATATTTTTCATAAAAATAAGTTTAATATTACTAGTTGATGATTTTTAAAATAATTAGTTGGCCCGCCCAAAAATTTCATTTGCGTAGACTCTCTAATAAAAGAAAGACTAGGTTCTTACCTACCTACCAGAAGTATGAATTTATAAAACGTTTATTTTTTTCCCGTAAAAAAAACTCGTGCAAAGCCGCAGACAGGAACCAGTTCTTTTTAATCTAGAGTGCCTGCCTGTAATTGTATTTTAAGTTTAAATTGTTGTATGTCTGAAATGACCCTTTTGTATAAATACCTACTGTTGAGACACCAATTTATAGTTTCATCAATAAATGATTCGTTATCTTTACCTGAATTCTGTTAATTAATCCTTATAGAAAATAAACTGAGTAGGTAGGTATATAATTCTCAGGTAGGTAGGTACCTACCTACTTACAAAATAAAATAAAATGAATTCGACTCCACCAATCTCTTGTTCCGTATGGAAAAAACTTGTCAGGCTCTGCGCAAACTGTCTGCGTCAAAACAAAACGAACCCAATTTGTAAGGCTCTAGGTATCTACGGGGGAGGCCGCGAACTCCTTATTTTTGATCGAAGATTTAATGCTTATATTTTGAATAATCAATAAATAATAAGCAAAAACTTGAATTTTGCGCTGATATTGCTATGCTCTATTCCGCTCCTATGAGCGCGAAATCTTGTCCTTTTCACAAATTACATTTACCATTTAGAAAGTACCACCACCATGACTTATTTATGGTAAACTTTTTTGTTGCTCTATTACAGAAGCAACTCGTCTTAATTTTGGATATACCAAATCGAAAAAGTTCCATTTTAATGGTTTACTCGGTGGTTAGGATAATCTGATTTTTCGACTGCGCATTGCGCAAGAAGGGTTATTTCTTACGAACGCGATTAGATATTCCTCATACAAACATCAATCAAAACTCACAGCAACATCACTGTTGGATTAACCAATACAAAGCTTTTTGCTACAAAACAGAGCCGCTCTGTGATCCATATCAAATCTGAAATGGCGTTCTTGCTGTGCGGCCCGCAGACTATTGCTTCGATGCTGTAATCGACTTGTCTTATACCAATATTATTATAATATTCTCTGTCTAGCTAGTCCATCGTTATGACAATACATATTGTACGGCGCCTGACTCATAGGGAATTTCGGGGGGAGATTTTCAAGACATTGATTCCGGAAGTTACCTACCTTTAGTTGTCACACTTTTACAAATTGAACGCGCCTTCGTCGTAGACCTTGACCATACACCAGAATTAATTTAGCTCAGAAAGACTATTAACAAAGAAACTGAATAGATTGTAGAATATGCACATTATGTTTGCTTTATTTGGAAAAAAAAAACATCCAAATCTCGTAAACTGTGTCACCTGCAGAGATTCAATGCGAACGTCCGTCTTCATCAGTGCATAAAATACATCATTAGTACCTACTTATCTAATCTACCCACGCACTCCTAATTGACATGACACGTGTCATCATGATTCATGACTCACTAGCTCATCAATTAGTCCATGTGTTGCGAAATGTCAGGATTGACTCCTTGATGTGCCACTCTGAGGCCGAGACAGCTTTCGTTACAACTTGTTCATTCAATGCAGCGAGGTTTTGTCCTATTTTGTATCATTGTTAACATGCGGATACAAATCAGGCGAGCTCTTTGATAAAAAATCGAATATAAATTTTTAGCTTATGCTCTTAGTCTGTATCAGGATGAAATATTTATTCCACATTTCAATAAAGAACTTCACTAATTATGCAAAATTTATGTCGTTGTTGCCGAGCTGCATGCACACAAACATATTATTGTATGTTTACAAAATTTCGCCTAGCGCAAACTCGCGAAAATGCCGCGCGGGGTCGAAATGTCAAAGTTTGGATGGATGGATGGATAGATAGATGGATGGATGTTTGTTACTCAATCACGTAAGAACGGCTGAATGGATCTGGATGAAATTTGGCACAGCGATACATTATAATTTGGAATAGAACATAGGCTACTTTTTATCTCGGAATTACCACGGGAACGGGAACTACGCGGGTGAAACCGCGAGGCGCTGCTAGTATTCAATAAATAAAGAAAATTACAATGAAATAATAGAATTAAATTAAAACTAGTATTTACAATTGAAACAATTAAGCTAACTGCAGACTGTTGCAAACAATCTACAAGTAGCTGAACTGATCCATATCAATACCAGTCGGAAGCGTGCCCAAGACGCTAGCTGCATTGCCCCGTTGTACCTATAGCAATGCTGATGCGCTGTGCCAGATACTCTACTAAGAGTAACTATCTTGTTTATTACCAGCAATTGTTAAAATCATGTCAAAACCTTCGAGATCCGTATAAGGCTTGACATTAGCATACACGAAAACATTCAAACATTGGTTTGGTTAGTTTATCTTTGACCAGCTTTTGATGCGGCTTTGCTTGTGAAAGGCGCTGTACTTTTCTGCTGTGTTAAGGATCATATTATTTCAGTCATGTCAGGAATTACGTGACTTGAGATCTCTTATTAAGTCTTTTACCACGGTATCGATCGATATTTGTTGTGGTGGACCTAGGGAATTTGTTTTCTCCTCTTCCCGTGATCCACCCATGTGGAAGACGAAGGTGGACCACGGGTAATGGACGGTAATAAGTTACTTAGTACAACTCTACTTACATAACATACCTCTTCATGATTGTAAGTACCACACAGATAAGCAGTATATAGATAAGAAAAGCGAGAGCTAAGCATTAGTGCCTCACCCAATTGGCAACTCGGTACAAATTCAATTAGTATACACCACGGAAATCGTGATGTGGTTTTCTTGTTATGGAGCCAAAGACGTCACCCAGGCACTTGTTTTTGACATTATGAAAGGATCTGGAATTCATTCACCTTTGCAAGTTCATCCAAGTGTGTCCGTTGACACAAATGTGCAGTTGCCGTTGCCTTACACATAATATTGGGGTTAACTTCTGAGCTTAAGGAACCGCGACTCCACCATTTAAAATTATCATAAACAGCGAAGGTTTCCCACAGTTTGGTGATTCGATAATTCTAGAACTTTCATGTTTTCAGTTTTTCTCTTCTACGTATACGATTGTGATATTTTCTGAACAAACCAATAGAACTGTCGAGTTTATCTTAGTTTAACATATCTGTCGTATTGTTTGTGATCGTAGAGTTTACTTTTCCGTGCGTCAATTCGTTTCTTTGTTCGAAACGTCGATATCGTTTTCCGGAGTTGAGCCCCCCCGTTATGGTTTTGTCACTTTGGTATCAATGCAGCTACAAATTCTTAGAACATCTTTAATGAACAGGTGACTAATTGCTTGCTTTTCATGTTTTTTTATCGCCAAATGAGAGTGCGAAGGCCTACAAAATGTAGCCAAGAAGTTAGGAGACCAGACGAGTACTCTGATACTTTATTTAACATAATAGCTTTAGCAGTTTTGATGCTTGGTGGTAATATCGAGCGTCGACCAACCTCATAGAAACACTCGATAAACATGACTCACGACTCGCGGGTAAAAGCAACATATACTTTGCCTACTTCTACCTTCTTTGTTCTTCGCGGCCTTCATCCGAACATCAACAATCGAATACACCGTACCTTCCCGTCCGTAGTCACAGTGCCTTCCTGTATCCGGACCGCCTTGGTATCTTATCTATTATCTACCTACTCGCTCGGTATTGCCTATGCATGACTGCCTCGTTGGTCTAGCGGTCAGCTTGTTCAACCGCTGATAATGAGAATTCAAATCCTGGGTCGGGGCAAAGTTGATATTGGAGTTTTTATAGCGAGAAAAAAACAATAGCAGCCCAGAGTCAGGAAGTTAGAGCTGTTACACCCCCGTGCCTCGAATAGCACGTTAAGCCGTTGATCCTACACTTGACCTCTCCCTGGTCATGTCAGTATGCCGTCCCATCGGATTATGAGAGTGAATAGAGTGTGCCAGTGTTTCCGCACACACTTGTGCAATATAATAATGTCCTGTGCATCTGGCTAGTCTCCGTTCAGACTGGCCACCGTGGTCGAAATTCTGCTAGAACATGCCTATGCATGTAATGTGTATGTATGTATTCAAATACCTATTACATAATACATGCTGCGCTTCATCTAGCGCAGCGCAGATTCCCCCTCCGGAAATGTAATTATGCTTATTTAATTGTCTTTAGACGTGTTGTGGAATTATAATTAATCATTATTTGTTCTCTGCAGTAAATTTTCTGATTTTATAGTTTGTATTACATAAAGAACTTGTTTCTGGTTTATTTTCTTGCTCACCATTATCTACGTTGTCTATTATTACTATTACTGCGCCCGTTTGAACCCATAGCTAGGTATAGGCCTCCTCTCTTTTCTGTTCGTTCGGTCTGGTCTTATTTTCCATAGCCCGGTAACGCTGTATTGGCCATGTGGGGTTAACAGAATATTTGTACTTTCATTAAAAAACGTCGGTCCCTATGCCTCAACCACAATTGACGAAGTTGTCTGACCAAATGGCCACTGGCCTGACGAAGTTGTCTGACCAAATGGTCACTGGCCTACCTCTTCATCGTCTATGGACTTTGGACTGTCCGTTATTACTATACCTAGTCCTTTTTGTTTTTCCTACGCATATTAAAATCCCTTGCTGTTTTATAAAACTTGATAGCATAACACGTTCTGATTTTGTATGGTTAGAAACGAAGAGTTTACTTAATCGACGTCTATTACAACTTGTTTTGTTAAGCTTGTTACGCATGTGGGTATACCGAAGGTCTTATTCGACATACAAATATTTTTTGAGTTATGTCACACGCGTTACTACGCGTTTCCTCACTAACATGTAAAGTTGTAACATATTCACGTAGAGTTCATAATCTATAACTTTCCCATGGCTTAGTCACTGTTATGCATTCACTTTCCGGGAGTTTTTGTAAACAAATATCGCGTGTGTATGCTACGTCTGACTAATAAATAACTCTGCTTTTGTTTTAGAGCCGATACCACCCATCAAACGCAAAACTCATCATCTCATTTGATCTATGGCCTTTAAATTCACGGAGATGGTTTTTATGTAGTGATCGTTTGACGTAAGTAAACCACGTTCTGCGTAAACCAGGGTCTAATTACTACTACTTAACCTGTGCAGCTGTTAGTTAAACTCTTTAATCTAGTTCAGGTGGTGATCGCATTAAATATTTTTGTAAAAACGGGACCATATAAATAACTGGAATTACACCGCTGTCTCTGTCAGTACGTAACGGTTCTTGTCATAAGCAACGAATTTATTCTACCTGTCTATGCGGCGGCAC
This sequence comes from Eupithecia exiguata, assembly GCA_947086465.1. Taxonomy (NCBI): domain Eukaryota; kingdom Metazoa; phylum Arthropoda; class Insecta; order Lepidoptera; family Geometridae; genus Eupithecia; species Eupithecia exiguata. Next base: position 3,129,321 of record OX352244.1, on the reverse strand, counting down.
CTAAACATAAGTCAGAGCTGTGTTTAAATGCAGAAAAGCTACAACCGCCATGGAAGAAATCATGCTCTACATGCAGGTTTTTATTGACTTGTTACGTCCATGGTTCGCTTCACTAACAGGGAGGGGAGATGTGTAAATTAGCCATAGTATGGTGGCAAATTAGCGTCAGACCATCACGATTCCAGATTATATCTGGTAGCTTTTCACATCTCCGATCCGCTTTGGAGGAATCAGTAGCCAAGCCAATACCTAATTGATATAGCATTCCTTGTCGAAATTGTTATGTTGTTGCTGTCACTCACACGCATATGTTTCTTCTCATAAAATTATTTATTGAAAGCCATCGCGACACGATAAGCGATCACAACAACAAACCTTCCTGGATAAAAGCGCGGGCGTCGTACCCTACCCCTTGTCATGAACGTCTCCATACAAAAGCATGCGTTTTATAAAACTCCCGGACGCCGTCGATAAGGAGCTTGCATAGTTGCAAAATATTAACTTGTTGTTTATTTGTCCACAGTAGAGAATCCAAACTTCGATCAAGGGTACTTCGGGCCATGGCGGGTTTGCAAGCGGTTGCTGTACAACAGGGAGAAATGTGGCAACGACGTCTCCAAGTTCCGGCCATCCAGTGAGTTGATTGTTTTTGTTGGGATAAAAATTGTCCTCGAGGGCTTGCCTCGACTGGCTGCCAGATTTACAGATGAAATGGATGGGGTGACTGAAATACTGTGCATGTAGCTCGCACTAGAACGATTATCTATCTTGCGTGTAAGCGTGTAAAAGGAAATGCCGAAAAGCAGCATTGGGTGTCAACATGGTAATGATGCAAAAACTGGTTGCTTTTGCTGTGCTTGGTAGTCAAACAACACGCTGGTGGACTGGTATGGGACAAAAGATTTGGCAAGCATAAGATTGTCAGGGTTAGTTTAACAAAGAAGAAGCCTATACTCAACAGAAAGTGGTTACTAGGTGGTTAGATAGAATAACTTATTGTTCAAATCAATACAGATAGGGGACCATCTACATTCGAGGGTGTTTCGGTATATATATTTCGGTTTTGCCATTAAATTCGGTAACAACTCACAACGTGTCTCCTTCGATCATCACGTCGACAATTTCCTACTTGCCCGTAAGGTTTTTCGAAACCAACCCATTTTCAATTTACAAATCAGGTGAATGAAATAGCTGTTCTTGTGTGAGAGTATTTCTGACTCAGTGTACGATGACGACTATTGAGAAACTATTGGTTCATAAGGTTACCTCAGTTTATGGATACCACATACTAACTTTGTTGATCAGACTCATATCAAAGGGATTGAGTGAATTCCCACCCATCATTCTATTTTAAAACAACGCCCTTGAGCCCATTCCTCACTTCAAAGACGTCTGTTTTGTATCGCGGTATCTTATCCTATCCACAATAATCCACATCTATTATAAGTCAATGGTTCCATTACATGATCCAGGGGCATTAGGCGACGTGACCTATTTTCTATCGCCCCCATTCCCCTGTCACTATTAAAAGCCCTTTTAATGAATGTGGTATATAGGTGTACCCAACGGGTTCCTTCGAATGAAAACTGACTTATAAATACACACCTTTTAACCCACATAATACACCCCTTGACTTATTGCGTGAATAAAAAACGAGCATGCTGCAACCTGATAAAATGCACAGGTGTAAATATGACTTGTAACAGTAACTCGAGTGAGTCATTTTACTTTCTATGTTTTCTGGTTTTTTTATGGATTTAGTTTAGGAGCTTTGCTACAACATTTGTTCTGAATAAAAAATATTTTTCCACTATAAGAACGCTTTTTCAAGAATTGAAACACCTTCTGCCCTTATTGCTTTCGAATGCGTTTGTAAGTAAAACCCGTAGTAGAAGAATTTATTATAATGTCCTCGAATTCCCATTTATTTGAGTAAATAAATCTGACATTCCATGAGTTACTACAATGAATCAAAATTGCGAAATAAATTGCGTGCCACTGTAACATTGTCTGAATTTTCGGGAATTTTTGTTGTGAAAGCTCTATAAATCGTCACGAATAAAATTTGTTTATCTTTTATCGTCCAACTCTTCCCCCTTATAATTTAGCATGGCGGTTAGTTACACGGTTCTTAAATAAACTTTATACTTGGGGCACAAAGTTTCTGCCCCTTAGCCGTGAAAATCGATTTAGGAGGCGTTGAGGCGCCACCCTATTAGATTACTATTACCTGCCTGAGCCTTAGTATTAGCTTTAGCATTATCATCATCGACTGCCTTTACATCCACGAAAGAAGGTTTATGTAGTGTTTGTTTTTCGGCCCTAACTTAGACGGAATCTTAATCTTAGCGGAAGGAGTTGTTGCTTATGAAGAAGCGTAGTTCCATAAGGTATCTGTTAAGCGAGTACTGAGGCGTCAACTTTAGTGAAACCGTTCACAATGTCCTTTGCTAATTAAACTTTTATCGTGTACTTTTATTACCGTGCCCGTTATTGGATAGATAGAGCAACAATGCCATTAGGTGATACCTCACTTAGCAAATTCAGCTCTTAGAAAGCACGTTTCTTAATTGAATTGACTTGGCACATTTTTGGAATCGACCACACCTTTGTTAAACCAGTTGCGTAAATCTACAATGTTGCTGCTCGTTTACAATTTTGTAGTATGCTTCATCCACGTCTTGACGGTGTCATCGCAAACGTTCTTACCTTTCTGATGGATGACAGTCCACAAATTATACAGCCTGCACAAGCGCTCACCATGATGTCTCTATTTGAAACTCCAAGTGCCTCATAGGCACTTATTATGAAAGCAAGCGTTCGTTTTAAAGATCTAGGTAATAGTACAAAAGCACCTGCTCATTATTTACTAACCAAGACTTATGCGAGTCGAATTTTGACCCCAATTTCATAAAATGCTACGAAGCAATCTGTTCAGTACCTAAACTTTCGACTTATCAATAAAGAATCTGACATTATAACTGGACAAAGCGGCCACGAAGACGATTTGTGCGCTACTGTTGTTAATGCTAGAGTTCACGACCATCGACCTTAATGCATCTAGAATGTTTGGTTTGGAAGTCATAGCATAGATTCATGGGATGGTAGGGTTTTGTTAGAGGAGTTCGTTTTGCATCAACCTATTCAAGTAAATCTACTATTTCGTGTTATCGAGGTTGTTAGAGGTAGTTTCTACGTCACAGAACGTAATCAACAAGTCAAAAGTTTGATTTGACAGACAAATTGCATTTAATATACGGTTTCAACTGTTAGATCGAGACAAGGCTTGTTTTTTTTTCTGGGAACAACAATATCGAAATGCAGACAGTTATTTAAACTTGTTATTCAAGGCACAACATTTATTAATACTCGTAAGATGACACTAGATCACTGAAAATTAATTGCATAGAACTCCAAAATGCAGAACAAAGTACTCTCTAGGAACTCTTGTTGCCTTATTAGGTACGTTATGGTAGGTCGAGCTAGGTCTTATTGACTTTTCAAAGATGGTACTGCAAAAGACTGAATAGATTGTACACGTGATTGGTTTTGCAGTTAAAGCAATTGAAGACAGTAATGATTGTATAAAGTAGCTTAAACAGGTAAAATTGCAGGAATTACCATCAGGGTCGCGACAATGATACTAGATTTACGTTTGAATAGTTCAAACGTAGATTAATTATGAATGAAGGACAAACGTTTGTCAACATGGGTACTTGTGGTTCATAGGTGAACTGAAAGACATTCAGTGCTTCAATTGCCGTTGGTTTTACCTTTAATCAAATAATATACCTACCCGTTAATTTATCAAAGTTTCCTTTCTCAAATGTTTCGCAACGTAAATCAATCTTAGTTAATAGCCGGTTGCTCAAACTCTGATTCGATAATCAATGATCGAATCTCTTGTCAACAGGTTCTCACTTGCCGAATTGACCTTGACATGATAGAAAGAAGATAGATAGATAGAATATAGATAGAGAGAAGATATTATTTGGTCATTCGATTGGTTTTTAGGGTTCCGTACCCAAAGGGTAAAAACGGGACCCTATTACAAAGACTTCGGTGTCCGTCTGTCACCAGGCTGTATCTCATGAACCGTGATAGTTAGACTGTTGAAATTTCACAGATGATGTATTTCTGTTGCCGCTATACCAACAAATACTAAAAAATAGAATAAAATAAATATTTATGGAGGCTCCCATACAACAAACCTGTTTTTTTTGCCGTTTTTATAGATAATGAAAATAAAAAGTCCGACTCGCACTTGGCCGGTTTTATTAAAGTTTGATTAGTCATAGAGATGATCACCAATTCATTAAAAAGATGATCAACCTGCTGTTAGAGTTGTTTGTTTTCTTCAGTTGATTTAGGTGAAAATGAGAAAAAGTTTTTGTGAAATATAAACCGCATTACAAGTAAAGGAGATAAATACTAAAGCTGTAACAAATAATGCCTCATTAGTCATTACATCAGGTGAAACTATCTTCCGGATTCCCGCCTAGCTCATAAATAAAGGTCATGTTTGCTCAATCCCAACCAAACTGGTATCTTATCTTCCCACGGTGCATCCCGCGGGATTCCTGTCTCAGTTTATCGGGACGGAGCATCTTCGCTAGACTAGTTCACTGTTTACGCTCCATAAACATTTTTAAACGGTTTAGCTTCAAGACTTTCAAGTAACAGTGATTGAGTGATGTGTAAGTTTTTAATTTATCACTGGAGTTACCATTATCAAGATCTAGCTAGTTCGGTGTCTTTACACACTAATTCGTATTTATAACTGTAATCTAGTGAAAGTTATGGGAAAGGAGTCCTATGAAACTCGTTCACTGTTGATGGAAATTGCTTCACTCGAAGGCACTTGAAAGAACTTGAGTAACATAAAATATACGAAGCACATTACGTTGCAAATCTGGTTCAGGTTATAAATTTACCAGTTAATCATTCATATACAGTTTTACTACTAAAGTGTAAAAAATGGTAAAATATATCTAGTACTATGTGTCATGTATTCTATGAAGTATATATATGTTTTACTACTAAAGTGTAAAAAAAAAGGTAAAATATATCTAGTTCTATGTGCAATGTATTCTATGAAGTAGGTATATATATGTCATCTAACACCAACATCAGTCATCTACCCAAAATATTTTGCGAAACCTAATGATGATGTGACGAATGCGTAAGAAACAATAACGGGCCAAGTTTTAAGTCCTGCGATACTCCTTGCATTCCAACGATAGATTAGGTGTTGAATGGGGACTAATTTCCGCGTCGATATTATCTTAGTTTTTACAGAATATCCAAGTCCAGTCACTCCTAATGCGTTAAGTAATTTGTAAACTTTCCTTGTTATCACATATCGTAATCGATTCCGTCGTTAGAGCGGAATATTTTACAGTTCATGTCCTGCCAACACTTGTGTTAGGCATGTTGTGTTTATTAGATACCAATGTTGATTCAGGACACTCAGCGTGATGTATTTTATGTTTCTTTCGTTGATTCTATAGATCATCATCATCATCAGCCCATATTAGTCACTGTTGGACATAGGCTTCCCCTAATGAGCGCCATAGCGCCGTGTCTTCAGCTTGTCGCATCCAGCACCTGCCAGCAATCTTTCGCAAATTGTCATCCCACTTGGTCGGAGGGCGTCCTTCACTACTTTTGCCGAGTCGCGGTCTCCACTCAAGAACACGTTTACCCCAACGGTTATCGGTTCTTCGCGAAATATGGCCGGCCCACTGCCACTTCAGCTTGCTAATTCTTAGAGCTATGTCGATAACTTTAGTTCTTTGTCGAATGTATTCGTTACGAATCCTATCCTACAGAGAAACTCCGAGCAATAGCTGTTTCCATAGCTCGCTGGGCGATTTTAAACTGGTGGACCAGCTCTACCGAGAGGTCCTCGTCTCAGCTCCGGTAGGTACCTGCTTTACAAAGAAAGAAGGATGGACGGAGCAAGACCACAAGGGTTTCGAAACCGATCTCATAACCTTTAAAGCCGATCATTATAATCTCTTTTTTCGAATTCGCTTAAAATCATCTGCATGTTTCCACTTGCGTCTGAGATCTTTATATTTAGTAAATACAGAATACTTGTAGATTTTAGTATCATCACAAGCCGATGAGCCAAACACGATGACAAAACAATGTCATTGTGCATGTGTTTTGAGCTTGTGTAATGTTTGCATTGTTACCAAAGCATCATATAATGCATTCGCATCGCAAACAGTTGTAGACTACGGGCCAATAGGTACTTACGAAGCTATGCGAGTAATGCATTCACCTCCGTAGCTACCTTACCATGACAGGCGTACTTCGCTCAGGTTCAGGGTTCCTTCAAATCTACCTTGCTGATAGACTTTGATTAAATCTAATCAGAAATATATTATATTATCGTTTATGTTTTTAGGCTTACGATTTAAGGTCTTAGCGTCAATTACAGATCTTAGCCAAGTCACATCCATAACTAAATAAAAATAACTTTATAATCTCATCTCACTTCTCACTAATATTATAAACGTGAAAGTTTAGATGGATGGATGGATGGATGGATAGATAGATGGATGGATGTTTGTTCCTTTATCACGCCAGAACGGCTGAACGGATCTGAATGAAATTTGGCACAGAGATAGATTATAGTCTGGAATAGGACATAGGCTACTTTTTATCCCGGAATTCCCACGGGAACGGGAACTATGCGGGTGAAACCGCGAGACGCTGCTAGTATTAATTAAGTGTTATTTTTGATCTCTACTTAAAATCAAATAGTATATAAACAAATCAGAACTAGTATTTACAGACTGTTGAAAACAATCTTCAGGTAACTCAACTGATCCTTCAATACCAGTCGGAAGCGTCCCCAAGACGCCGCCGGCTGCAAGGCAGTCACAGATGAAATAATGTTACTTCGTAATGCCCCAGTGTTAATTGATTCTCTGTACTTCAATCATATTTTAACCACTAGTGGAATAAGGCAAGACAACCTTGCTGTTCTGGCTGATGTCGATGCAGACGACCACAAATAATCATAATCACCTACACGGTCTGACTGATTCCATGCAAAACATGAAAAGACCTATCCTTCCAGAGCTTTTTGTATTGTATATCCAAATGTAATAAGGTTTTATTATACGCAATAATAGCAATTAAAGTAATATTACAGTCACTATTTTCAACAACGGTATTTTAAACTGTGGCATAGTTAATACGAAGGCTATTCAAAACAAAATTGGGGCCATTACTCAATCGCCCTTTCAGCTGATTTCAAAAGGTACATATCCACTGACACAAATATAGAACAACAGAGCCCGTCGACTGCATACAAAACAATGCTTGCACAGGTGTTTAGCTCAGGCCTAGATTAGGATTCAGCGAGAGCGACCTGCCATATTGGTACTGGAGCCCTTTGTATATTTCAATTAAGATTCGAAGCAGTTTTAATAGTTTGCCATATTCAGCCGATTTCTAAAGGAGGTAGTCAATTCATCGGATCTTATGTACGTTTAGCGTTAATAGTTCAACATGAGGTCCGATTTCAATTATTATTTGATTTATTTTAACAGGACTTTACTTACTTCTAGTTTGGTGGCATATAAAGAAAGGGATAATGGGATTTCTGACTTCTGTTATCTTGACAGTTTTGTTTTTCAATTAAAGACAGCTTTCTAGAATGGAGTGCGAATTCATGTTGTTGACGCTCAGCTTTGTATGGATTTCCATACAAAGTTGAGATTCAATTCTTATTAAATATTATTGGTTGTAGTATTTATCGCGTACCTTTTCTTTTATATTCCCCTACGTTTTACGATAAGTGTAATCTTTAATTAATTTAACAAATCGTTTGTTTAAAATGTTTCATTAAAACTCTGTTTTATAATGCGTCCCTAAAAATGACTTGTCATATGCTAACTATGTAGTAGACTAGACACTACTGAAAAAGACAGAAATAATAATATTGAGCATGAAAACTCTAGTTTTATAGGTACTACTAGAAATAACAGTGCAATCATTTTATTGTCCTTTGTTGACTAGCTAATTTCGAGTACCTATGTTCTTGTAAGGCCTTGGAGTTAATCTTGTCTTTTTATTGTCCACTATAATATCAACGAACAAGCTAAGTTTACATGATGAAGAAATAGGCTTCCAGTTAAAGGTTTAGATTTCAAACGAAACTCCTTCAATGATCCTTTCAATGTATTTTCACACTTTTTACCTTTATTACGTAGAAATATAAACTAGATATATTATGTACTATGTTTATTCGTGTATTCGTATTTAATCGTGATATGCATCTCATTTAGTGAGTGACTCATTGTAGTGGTTGAATATAAAAAAGCCCAGGAAAATACAGTGCTCTATTGAACAGGAAAAAGTGTGACTAAAGCCATATGACTTCCACTTCTTGAACTCGTGTTTTAGATGGTCTTACAGTGTTTGCCTGCCGCCATTTTCCACTCTGAACCACTGAGCTAATCCATTGATGGATTAGATTCGACATTAAATTTTGCGTTTAGACGCACATTGACAATACGCATAATGACTTGTTCCTCTCTAATCCAGAGCCCGGGTGGATTATATTCTGTTTCATAGCCCGAGACGTCAGGAAGGGGTTCTGTCTTCGGCTGTATCTATTTTTTTATGTACATTATGTTCGTAAATTTCTACGTCAATTAAGGCCTGATTTAATAAAAAAAAATCGTTACTGTTTAAAGTATTATCCCGAAATGGTCCCATAAAAAATGTATTCCCGGATGATTAGTATTTTTCCGTCAAACATAAAAAAAAATACTTTTGAAAAATCACGGCTACAACAATTTTGGTAATATCTTCGCTAGATTTTGATGATTTTTTCGTTGTTGTTGATTTTGAGATGGTCTCATAAGTTTTACCCTCGAGGAATTTACATGTGCGCCGTAAAACGTACCTATTTAAAACATCATCATATGATAATTTTCACAGTCAATGGTAACAAATGGTTTCCATGGCAACAGGCGTTAACAAACTTAAAATTCTATTCTAAGAATTTAAAAACACGCCTTTTGATAAATTTGATAGCGCTATCGAGGTGTTCGGGGGTTAAAACTACTTTCAACGCATTCTCATTATGTATTCAGTTTAATGTCGGTTTATAGTTTTTTTTAAATACAATCAATGCGGTATTTTTGTGTAAGAATTATAAAATTTCTGAGTGTTTTTAGTTGCTATGTGTGATGAAAATCCGTACAGCCGTTCTCAAATTTATGATCGTATTCATGCCCTTGTTCTTAGTGTTGTGTGTGTTGTAGGTTTCAATTCAAAGTAAAATCAGTTTAGCTTGCTCTTCTATATCACAAATAACTAAAACAAATTCAGCGTACATTAAACTTTTCGATTAGATCAGCCTATAACCATCATCACATCAGTCATGCGTTTCAAATATGTTACGAGTATAGCTACCGTACCAAATCAAGTATGTTTATTTACGATTATCGTAGATGATACCTAAATGTGTTATAGCGAGTTATTTAGTTTGTAGGTGGTAGGTAATGTAGGATTCTATAGGGAAAGAATTGATCAAATCGGTCCAGTAATTTCGGAGCCTATTAAATTCAAACAAATCTTTCCTCTTTATAATATAAGTGTAGGTATCTATACTTATTTTGTACTTAAATTTTGCAAATCTATATTTCCGAAATTTTCTTTCGCGACCACCCTCTGTACCAGCTGTAGACCACCTACTGGTCTACAGCTGGACGCAGGCTTCCCCGTGGTAATCGCTTTTTGCTTTTTTTTACCCACGCTGGGCATGCGTGTTGGGGATTACTGGTGGATCTATTATGCAGAAAGCGCTGCTACCCGCCCTCGGTGTATCTCATGAACCGTAATAGTTAGACAGTTGAAATTTTCACAGATGATGTATTTCTGTTGCCGCTACAACAACAAATACAGAATAAAATAAATATTTAAGGGAGCTCCCATACAAAAAACGTAAATTTTTTTGGTCGTTTTTGCTCGATATTGATAACGGCAACAGGTATACTTGAAATATTCACAAAATATTTAGCAATATATCCACTTAAAAAAAGAAGAAAATGAAACAAATATTTAAGAGGGGCTCCCATACATACAACAAACGTGATTTTTTGCTGTTTTAATAGGTAAATACTAGATTGATGTCTCGTGGAGAGACGAAACTAGTTGACGTCTTGCTTTGATAGGTATTTTTTCATTTTGTAGTTGGTGTCGTTTTTCTTCTACACTACAACGCGGACTAGGTACATTTTGTAAGAACTTATCGGAGAAGATTTCGCGGAGTTGTTACTAAATATTTTCATCCTTATATGTTTTAATAGATAATGGCACGGAACCCTTCGTGCGCGAGTCCGACTCGCACTTGGCTGGTTTTATTATTTTACTTTTATCTAAGCCTATGCTTATCCTTTTCACAAATTGGCGCGCATTGCGCCATCACACACCAAATCACGCCGAATAATTAATATTTATTATCATATTTTTTGCTGCGTGTTGTCAGACTCCAACAGGAACATTGACAAGCATGATCAGCATTAAGCTACGTGCATATTTGCACAAGTCAAACAAGATGACGTGAATTCGTGATCAAATTATCGTGAGTCACGAATTGAACGAGCTCAAGACGTGCAGAAATGTCATCTTGGCTGTATTTTCGTACTTATATTTGTGCAAACACAAGCTAGTTCATAATACTGTTTCTTTTTAACCGACTGCCGACGGAGAAAGTTCTATGTTCGGCTGTGTTTTTTATGTATGTTCGTCGATATCTACGTAACTATCCCGTCAAGCTTAAAAAAAGCTATAACAATTTTAGTGATTATTATTATTAAGATAAATGATAATTAATAGGTTTTGATGATTCTTTCTTTATTGTATAAACAGAGGTTGATTTTGAAGTGGTCCCATTAAAGTAGAACCCTCCAGTCCAGGAATTAAAATGTGCGCCGTAAACGTATCACAATCATCATCACATGATACATTTCACAATCACTGGTAATAAATGCTTTTAACGGCAACTGGCGTAAACAAGATGATGCGGATCGCATAAAGCGAAGGACTGCCGATCCGTTCTTTCGATGACCTTTCTTTATAATGATTTTGACATTTATTTCCTGGAGATCCGAAACAAAAGGTTCCATTTAGTGACGCGTCCGAAGCAACGCACGTTTGCACTTTCAGCAATAAGGTAAAATAAAACCGGCCAAGTGCGAGTCGCACTCGCGCACGAAGGCTTCCGTACCATTATCTATAAAAACGGCAAAAAAATCACGTTTGTTGTATGGGAGCCCCCTTAAATATTTATTTTATTCTGGTTTTTAGTAGTAGTTTGTAGCGGCAACAGAAATACATCATCTGTGAAAATTTCAACTGTCTAACTATCACGGTTCATGAGATACTGCCTGGTGACAGACGGACAGCGAAGTCTTAGTAATAAGGTCCCGTGTTTACCCTTTGGGTAAGGAAACCCTAAAAATGAATTAGTAAATTTTTGTTCTAAATTACTCTAATTTAAACGAAACTAGATACGAACAGTGATCGTACCAAATCTAACGACATCTCACCACGGGGAGAGTTGGCGTCGAAAAATTGCCAAAATCACCTCACGTTATAAGTGGATGCTCCCAGAGTAGGTTCGTAGTTAACCTGCTTACATTTATAATGCATTCGTCGAACTATGAAAGCTTTTATAATAAAACCTATTGCAGTGAATTTACGTTATTCAGTAACTAGGAAAACGTCTGACTAAAGTACGGTCGTATCATAAGATAATTTGAGTTACAAATAAAATTTCACGTAAACGACATTACGTAAGTGATATTGCTTAGCGTAATAGCTTATTGCTAATAGAACTAACAAGTTTATGAAGCTAATAGCGCTAAATACAGCTAGGACAGACATGCAAATGACTCGTAGAAAGCTCTTTCATTTCCATAATGTCTATCAATCACCTTACACATTAGTTACAGTGTCACTTTAGTCTTCTGACCTCTGCCTACTCTCTATAAGCTATCACCATCATTCTAGCCAGGGATCACTGTTGGGTAGGGGAGAGCAGGTCGCATTTATACAGTTTTTTCTTCAAGCCTTAGAAAATATAAACGAATAGCTATTTCAAAACCGTTTCAATGTTTTTTTGTGGGATAGTCTGAAACCGTGAGATTTATCGAAAAATCATGTTAGGAGTTACAAGCTCGATTTTGAAAGAAAAAATTCTGCATGGTAAAAACAATATTTATATTATATTATACCGAACGACGAAGTACCTACATTCTTCAAGACGACCTCTGTGGCAGCCGGCTAAGCCGCCTGGGACGCAAAATGTGGAGGGTTTACACAGCGCTCCGAATGATTTATGCCATATTCGTCCCCAGGAAGTTCGGCCCACATGAAAAAATCTGCTTTCGTCCCACATTGTATGCCAGTGGCATGAGTGCGTCGAGGTACATGAAATAATAAATTACATTTTTTTTTCATTATCTGCCAATGTAGAAGGTGACTCTCGCGAGATATAGGATATCTAAACCGTGTGAGGATTACAAGTCAAACAAAAGAGTCTTCTCTTCTCAACCGGTGAACTTGTTGAATAGAGATTAGCATGAAAGCTCACACACTGTGACGATATGGACGAACAATACGATAAACTCTGCTCTACATTTAGAATTTTTACTTTCACTAAAATAGGTGTGTTTTTTGTAACGGTGACATATGTGTCTAATGTTTAGCGAGTTCTGTGAACTGAACTCTCTGACTGAAGTGTCATGCTTCCAAGGATGAGGTTTTTTGAGTGAACGTTTTAGTTTTTGGGTTTTATTTATTAGTCACAAGGAAATTGGCGCTTGTCACTGATTTGCCTTCTTACAAATTTCCTTTGAGGTTAATATTTTACCCAAGATTCAACGATATGTATTCACATTTAAATCCTGACGTCAGTGTTAAATCGGCGATATTCAAGGTTTTCTCTCAACTATTTATAACAAGAAAAGCAGGCAATATACTCACTATTACAAAGAATATGTTACTACATTCTCGTTTCTTGGAAAATGACGTAAGCACAGTTAACAAACCCATCAAAATGACCCCAAAGTTGTTTGTTATGGGTTCGGAACCTTGTGAAAAACCGGTTCCACTGATTTCCAAAGTTGACTGGTGACGTCATTTCTTACATCGTGCTGCCTTTAAAGATAAGGAATTACTTCTCTGTCGAACGATATGCCACCAAACTTACGAAGTAACATTATTACATCTGTCACCAAACTTCTTTGTGACATTAATGTTTTTTATGGTTTAGTTTGACTCCTGGTGTTAAAAAAAATTATTACCTAAAAGTGTCATAACCTAAACAGAATTACTTATATACAAAAAAAATAGGCAAAGGGAGTAGATTCAGTTTTGTGCTGCATGCAAGGAGCCCCCCCGCGTGCCTCCTATAGGAACGGGCAGTGCACGCGTGGGGCTTGCTACCATACTACCTATTTAAATCTGTTTAATCCATGGATTGAAGATCAGCAGTCTGGTTGTCATGACCCCCTATGTTTTCCTTTATTCTTTCCAACAGTAATCCCACAAAAGATCCCATATTTCCATGCAACAATGAATCAGCTCTGTTACATTACAATACAACGCTATCTCTGAAACAATGGACATTTTATTCAATTTTCCTGTTGCATCTTACACGAGCGGCTGCATTGTCAATGTCATAGCATTGTCACGCGATCGGTGCTATTACGAGGCCCTACTGCTATCAGGCTGGACATCTGTAAAACCTTAAACACCTTGTATTACTCAACTACTTAAGTACCTATTACATATAAACACACGTTCATGTTAGGTAGGTACTAATGTCCTTGTATCCGCCAATTTGTTTCACAGCACTGACTGGTAGAGTACGCGCTGAAGAAAAAAATAAAAAACAAATGTGCCAGTGACAGACGGACAGACGGACAGCAAATTCTTAGTAATAGGGTCCCGTTTGTACCCTTTGGGTACGGAACCCTAAAAACTACCTACCTAACAAAAAGTAAATTCTTTGAATTGAGACATAGATGTTTTTATTTTAGTCGCTTCGAGTAGACTAAAGTAAAGAAGCCACTAAAAAACCTTTAGCCTGTTAGTGTTATTTTTCGGAATCGTGTAATGATGCCCTCTGTATTCTTATGAACACGTCCTTGATCTAGCAGCGCCCTAAGTTTACGAGTCTAGCGTCTATCTAGATTGTTTTTCCTTCCTCTATTATCTCCTCTAAAACCAGTCCTTACAATCTTAATAACGGAATTCTTCATTAGAACGTTAGATATACCTGCCTACGTTAGCGATACAGTAGCAAAACCAGTTTTATTATCAAAGCTATGCCTCACCGTTGCGTTGAATTGCTTTTAAATTGTCTGGAAAACAGTATGCATGCACTGTACCAGAAGCTCTGGTGCTCTAATTTCTTTCTGAAAACGTCATAACATTTTATAAATCTTATTATTACATTAAATTGTACCGCGATGGGAATCGAACCCAAAAACAACTAAAGCCGCTGCGCCACCGCGGTTCACGACCACGCGGCACAATTTAGCTGCGTGAGTTCGTTTGCTCGACAACACTACATGAAAACTAACCCACGGCTGTACCTACAATAGTAGCACAGCACAGTTTTGACGTCCAACTTCCGTAGTGAAACTACGCACGCGTGTGTACCGCGTGCATAGCGTTGACAGCGTTGAGCTGCGTGTGTGCCATATTCGAGCAAGCGTGTAGCGATCACGTTAATAATCTCCTATTCGTGCGTAGCGTGTTCGTGGATTGCAATGTACGTTACCACTGTCATCACTTTATCAGTTATTATCACATACATACATATTGTATGTTTTTGCGAATCGCAGCTAGACACACGTGCGTAGCCTCTCCGTGCGTAGCGGTGGGACAGTTCACAGCAGCGACTTGAATTTGTTACTATTCTAAAACGATGTTTAACGGAACTTGGCTTGACATACCTTTAGTTTTTTGTACAACTTGCCTTGTGGTTCAGACTTCGGATGTTGGTTTCGTATTTCGGCGCTTTTGTTTTTTATTTTTGGAGCGGAGTAGGTAGGGTCTTCATCGCCCGTTTATGTTCTGTCTTGTCTTTTTAATACACTGTACATACCTTTTAAATTAACAGTTTAAAGCCGTGTGTTCTCTTATGCTTAGGTGCGTCTCACGTGAGACGTTGGGAATGGGCAAGTCGCGTTGACGTTGGGACTCCAACGTCTGAAGACAAGAAAACTGTCAAGAAAACGCTTATTATAGTGTCAGACATTGATGATCATTTAGTTTACCTTCTTACCTTCGTGGACCATCTCTGTGTATTTTAACGATATTATCCAATTCTATTCATAGATCATGGAACGTATATTCTACATCAGTGGTCTAGCCTATGTAATTCAATACAAGTTGCCGTACCGGTCTGGTGTACTGGGATACTGAGTAGTATCGATACGATTGGCAGACCAGGTATATACATTATTATGCATATGCACTCGATTACACATTCCATGATGCAAAGATACGCGTGAAAGAGTAATGGGTGAGTATGCTTCTGAAAGCGTATGACAGGACCGAAGCTCCTTGACCGATTTTTCATTCTCAATAAAAATATGAAGGTAATAAACTAGAAGTAGCTAAACACGTGATTAATACCTACTAAAGGTTGTAGCAAACATGGGCCGCACCGCATTTAAGCATTAAATATAATATGGGCCTCAACTCGTATTATTTTGTTATGTTTTACGGTGTCAGCGCTTTGCTGCAAGCCTGTTGCTAGATATCGAGACCTCCAGGAGGGGCGTGTGACTGTGCGGTAACGTTGCTTTACAGATTTGCTTTGACCTTTATGTACCTTAACCCCAGTAGAATAATGTCAAAAACACAACGCATTAGTGTAACTAGACAGGCATTAGTTAACATGACAGTGACCGCTGGGCACGTCATTGGCCTTGGAACCCGACCCAAATGAGAATCACATAGGCATGGTATACCTTCCTAATTATTACTCACAACAAATTAACTATGAACTTGAGAAAAAATCGCGCTTTTGTTTGTTTTGACAGAACAGGTGCCTTCAGCATTTCCTTGCAAGGTATTTCCTTTATTGTTGTAGAGCTACGAGTAACTTGGGCTTGTATTGCCAGCTTAAAGTCGTAATAAATAATTTAGTAGAGTGAAATTGAAATTCATACAAGAAAATGAGACCCCAACCATCGGATAGAGATAATTATGGTTTCGGAGATCCATTATCGATCATGGTAGGCAGGCACTCATCATTTATTTGTATTTTAGTGCCATAAGCGCGTGCATTATGATTATACCGACATTGGTATCTAAATATTAGTTGCTTAGGCCCTTATTTTGTCTGTCGTACATGATCTACTCTACGGTACTAAACACTTGTTCTATTTTACACGATATCTTTCTACCTGGCCCTAACCAGCATTCGGTACATGAATATTCAATGTACATAGGTAAGTAGTGAAGTTTCTTATAAAAGATAGCTTAATTCGTGGTTTTTAAATAGCCGGACGTAAGTTTAAGCAAAAAAGCGTTTGAAATCTAAACCGATGTAGTTCTAAAGATTGGAAATCTGACACACATGAAAAAGGTGAGTCATGACTACGATTACTACCAGCTTACGGTCATGTGTGCGAATTGCCTTCACAAGGTCGCGGTCAGATGATTGAGGTGATGACTCAAAATTAAGATAAATACACCTGTTTGTTTGACTTTAAGGTTGACTTTTGATTGAATGTCCTCAAAACCAAATACCTTTTAAGACAGGACGTCAACATTTACGCTAGACCTTTTGATATTTTTTCAAAAACTTCTGAATATTTAGGTGGTTCCGACTAATAGTATAATCCCTTCGGTGTAAAACGTATATGGGACCACCTCGAGGTTATTCTCTGTACAATAGCGAAAGTATCTTGAAGAGTCTCTTTTATCTCATCAAATTGAAACAAATATTGGCAAAGCTATCGAGTATTGCATCCTTTTGTTATTAGTCGGTTAAAAAGTATGATGTCCAGAGTAAATTTTGTGCCTAATTAACCAGTTCCAGTGGTCGATAAGTAGCTTTAATGTTAGTTTACGTGTTCGATAACTTTATAGCTAAAAGAGGAAAGTGAATTCGTATGAGTCAGGTCATACAATGTCCTTTTAGGTCAGTCGGTGTCTGGTTGTAGTAAAAGACGGTATTCGGTTGACAATTACCTACCGATTTTTTGAGATCGTAAAAACTTACTAAAGATTTTAAGGTAAAAAGTGTTGTGGCTTATTTTTGCCTTGTGTGCTATCAAGGAAAAAACAGTGATATAAAGTTGTAAACTCGCAGGTTAGATTACTTTTCTCTGAAACTGAAGCCATTCTATAAATAAAATGTTTGTAAACGACTCACTCTTACTCTTTTTGGCGTTTAGTTTGATCAATAATTATTGTCAGGGTGAAAGAGCTCAAATCGAAAAGTTGTACATATCCTGACAGCAAATCAATAACAACAAAGTGATTTTTAGTAGATTTTTATACTGGCTTCTGCCCCCGGGCTTGATCGCGCTTTTCCGGGATAAAAGTAGCCTATGTCCGTCCTTGGTCCTACCTACCTGCCAAATTTCAGAAAAACAGTTCAGCCGCTTAGACGTCAAAAGGTAAAAGACAAACAGACAAGTTACTTTCCAAATAATGTTAGTATGGATTGTGAACCAAAAGAAAATAATGTTAACTAACTTTTCCTTTGTCTATTCCAGCTGCGGTGTACTTCGCCGGAGTGGTAGGCGCCATAGGCGTGTCCGTGCTGGGAATATTCTGCATCCTGTCCATCCTGCAGCTAGCCATGGTCTCCTCGAAGGAGCGCGTCGCCATCAAGTACACCAGCCTTGTTATACTGAAGCTGGCCTTGGCGCTGTTAGCCAGTAAGTGTTGAAGTGAGATAGCGAATGGAGCCGAATTGTCACGCTCGCGTCAGTTACGCTGAATCGGTCGTCATGCTCGGGTCGGTGACGCTGAATCGCGTACACTCGGTGCTAGCTGTATCACTTATTCACCAGCTGTTACCAGCCATGTTTACTGTCTAACAAGGACTGCATCATTAATGGTAATTATAAGTACATTCTTTAGAAAGAATTCAGCTGGCGTCTACTTAGCCGGAGTGAGTGCCATTAGGCGTGTCCGTGCTTGGAATATTCTGTACACTATCCATCCTTCAGCTAACCATGGTCTCCTCGAAAGAGCTCGACGCCAGTAAGTATACTAGTGTTGAAGTGAGATAGTGAACGGACACGCTCGGATTAGTGACTTTAAATCGGGAACAATCGACTGCAATTGGTCATCACGCTCGGGTCGGTGACGCTGAATAGCGTATGCTCGGCGCTGGCTGCATCCTAAATATTCATCAGCTCTCTCTCATCAGCCACGTTTACTGTCTTACAAGGAATGCTTCGTGTATGGTAACAATAAGTAACTTCTTTAGCCAGTATTCGGCTAGTGTTTACTTTGTGGAAGTAATATAGGTGCCATAAACGTGGCCGTGCAAAAAATAGGTATGCAATTCTGTTTTCAAAAAAATTGAGCCCATGACTCCTCTCACGACTATTCTCTAACTTGCATGTTTTTGGATTTTGCCGGCCACCCCATCTCATAAAACCACCCTGTATAATCTATGTAATTTTAATATGTATAACACAAGAGAAAGAGTCATTAGAACTGTAACACAAGTAAAGCAAGCTAGCTTGGGGCAGTACGGGTTAGATGATGCTGTGTGAATTGAGTAAAAAAAATCACTACGTGTCTTAGTCATCATTTATTTCTTAAACTGGACTGATCCAGGGATTCTTAATAATCACAAAGTCATAAACAACCCTTTACCTCTAATAATTAGTGTAGATATTGACCGCTATCGTTTCCTTCCAGCATTGCTGTCCATAGCCGCAGCAGGACTATTCGCCGTGCAAGGCGATGACCGAGGTTTCTACCTGACGAGAGGAGAAGCTTTCTACGTTCAGGTAACTTACCTTCCTTCCTCATCAGCGTCATCTCATACGTCCCGTCCACTGCTAAACCCCTCCAAGAGGGGTTTGCCAATCACTACCCTGGGCAGACAGATCGGTGATCGCTGTGAAGGTGTTAAAATATACAGAAATAAGCGGCTGCTTCTAGTTACTAGAGGAACCTACTAGAGTTATTAGATTCGTGTCCTGCTACCGCCACGGCGGTCATAACTTATTGTAAAATTGTGGTATCGCTCTCGTGGTACCTGGATAAAAATTTGCCCCGAGGAAGACCCCAGGAGAGAATCTACATCAATGCACAGCACACGTAAATTTATTGCACCTAGCGCCATTTACGGGATGCTCTTACCTTACCTTTGATTCCATGCTTTGGCGATAGATGTCGCCACACAAACTTCCATATAATTTCACCCCTTGAAGTTTATTTTTTGAGACGAAATGTAGCCATGAGCTACTTTTGCTACAATGCGTCTCCTTACCAAATTTCATCAAAATCTGCTCTGTGGTATACTCGTGGAATATGAATGAGACGGACAGATAAATCACCTGTCACTAAAGGTGCGGGTTCAAGCCCCGTGATTCTCTTTGCCAATCTGTTGTAACTAGTTTCTATTATTTCCAGATCGTGTGTATAGTGATAAATTCAGTGCTCTTCATTATGTCTGTATACGACGCATTGTTCGCGCGACGCGCCGGCGGCGACCCGACCAACCCGCTCGGCGCGCCAGAGGGAACCGCCATCAACAACCCCGGCTTTAAGGAAGGGCGAGGTATGTACAACAGTTAACCAATAGGCAAGTTACACATATCATCTAAACAAGTAAAGATCGTGTCCATAGTCATAAACTTTGCGCTTTTCGCAATGCCTGTATACGGCGGGTTTTTAAATTAACTCTATCTCGACATAGCTCAATGGATTAGAAAGCTGAATTGGCTGGGGTAAACGTGTTCTTGAGTGGAGACCGCGACTCGGCAAAGTAGTGTAGGACGCCCTCCGACCAGGTGGGATGACGATTTGCGAAAGACTGCTGGCAGATGCTGGATGCGGCAAGCTGAAGACAGGGCGCTATTGCGCTCATTAGAGGAGGCCTATGTCCAGCTGTGGACTAAAATAGGCTGATGATGATGATGATGAAATCATTTAGTTAGTCTACCTGTCGGCACAGTTTCTATTTATTTGTTCTCATTTTGGTTTTAGGTGAAATTGGAGATGCAAAATTAATACCTTGACAGCAATAACCTGTAAACCCTCCCTATGCCAGCAAGCAAATTTTCTGTGTATCGATAATAGTTTTTGTTTTAATTCATGATGATGTTTGCAGGTATATCGATGACCGATGCCTCGGGCAAGCCTTACAGCACGAATGGGCACGGCAGCGTGGCCTCAATGAACACCACAGCTACTACTTTAACAGGTATGTAAATATCATATTATAATATCATATATATATCATAAGGAGTCAAAAGGAGAGACAAAGTTAGACTTACAAACATTAAAAGTAAAACTAAATTTAAAAACATACAAACAGTATACAAACAACTGAAATGGCGTTGGACAGGACACATGCTAAGAGAAGAAAAGGACAAGTGGACGAAAATAATAACTGAATGGTATCCCCGAGGAAATAAACGAAGTAAAGGCAGGCAAAATAAACGATGGGAAGATGATATCAAAAGGGTGGCCGACCCAGAATGGACCCGCACTGCAAAGGACAGGAAACAGTGGAAGACCTTAGAGGAGGCCTATGTCGAAGGACCAACTGGAGTAAAAGAAAAATAGAATTAAGAATATAGGAAAAACCAGAATTTGTAATCCAGAAATAAAGGCTTATTTTATTTTAAATATCATATGGTTAGACGCAGACCCCTCATAAAGTTGACCTGGGACCGAATTCTGCAAACCAATCATTTTTCTATGAACCGTTACGGTACCGGTACGTTACAAAATCGTCCATCCATAGATGAAAGAAACTTTAGACAGTGCACGGAAAGATATAAATAATGGTTTCAATCTTGACACTTTGACACGCGTCCCTCTCCCATCTGTAGTTTCTTTCATCAAAGGTAAAATGCCAAAATGTGTCATTTTTAAACGATACCATTGCTATGATGCAGTAATTTAGTGGAATTACTTTATATTTGAGTTCATCTGGTGAATACCAAAACTTTTTGGTTTATTAACACTGACTTATCATATTTGTACCTACAGCTAGAATCATCGATATTAGACGTCGATGCATGGCGACAATGCAACAAATCACTTAAAATCTTTCGAAAACTATTCTCGAGTTCGTATACAGCCTATAGTTTAGTAGTACCGGAACCGCGAGCCTATAGTTTAATGGTACCAATACAAGATTGTAATAGTTGAGCGGTTTCGGTCAAACTATACCATGCAGCACTAAAAATGGTGCCGTCCCTTTCATACAGATCTCATTTTTAGCGGTGTCAATTTAGTCTATAGTCTAATGACATCTTAATTGACACCATGAAAATAATCAAGATTATGGGAAGTAAATTACACATTAATCTAATATTTTTATTGTATATTCCAGGGTTATCAGACGCCAGTACAATAACGCGGTCTCCCCTCCGTTCGTCTCTCAAAAAGCCGAAGCCCAAAGGCGACCCGAGCCTTGGCATCCAAAACCCAGGGTACTCCGGCCATTCACCGCCTCTCAACAGGAATGGAAGCCAGAAGAAAGTGCGCATACAGACTCATAGTACAGAGGTGTAGGTACGATGAAACTAGTTGGCAGCACTAGTAAAGGTAATTTGCGGTGGCTATACAAGTGTGGAGTGTACCATAATGATGTTTTTTAAACTTATATACATGAACAGAACATTATAATAACTTTTCACGGTCATCCCATAACCACGACAGTGTGTAAACCTATTGAAACGTCGGGAAAAAGAGTTTATTAAATAATATACCAAAAATATTCGAATTCGGCGGGACTTGAACCCGCGACTTAACCCTCAGTACGCGTATGCGCTAACCTGCGCCACGAAATCAAATAACCGCCGAGTCGAAAAACTTTGGGACTTCCTACGGACTCTAGCGCCGTTAGCTCCACCTACAGGGGAAACATTGGAAGTTTATCCAATTCTGCTCAAAATCATAGAGATTACCCCGAGTGCGAGGACTTACGCACTAAGTAACAAAAACCTTAACAAGATAAAGTTAAAAACTACAACCCGACTACGTGAAAGTTATAAAAGTTTGAAACATTTACATTGACAAAATAGAATGACGTATCGGTCATATTTGATAGGCATAGAGTTGAAAATGAAAATAGGTCGTAGGTATTGTAATTTTTCTCTATGGGGCCTACAGCCTGCGGCTACCTAAACTTTAATACGCGTTTTGAAGGCTTATTCGGGGTCGGAACCCTAAATCCTATAGCCTATAACCATCGGGGTATTGAGACGAATCAATCGATACATGATTTGTTGAAATCGAACCAGTAGTTTCAGCGCTACGTGGGAACAAAGAAATCGGCCACATACATACAAACATACAAACATAGGGTGCTAACCTCATAACCCTCCCCTGTTGGTAGTCGGGTAAAAATAGGTTATTAAACGCGAATAGTTGTGTTTTTATTCCCTCAAGCTTCTATCGCGTTACAGCGATCGTGGAGACGGGGCCGTGAATAGTTATTTGTAATGTAACTAGGTGGCAGGACAGTTGTGGCCGGGTTTGGCATTTTTTTAATCTATCTTTATATTCGAGGACGATAGTTGTAGTGTTAGTTAGCTTTCTTACAATACGGGACATCTGTGTATTTCGTCCGAAGCTGAGTATAATAAACTATGATAGAGAAGGTAGTACTGAATTCTACAAAAATACTAGTTAGATAAAATAAATCTCAATTCAAGACTGTTGGAATGGTCTTTTAGTGTTAAGTCTGTGAATGTGGCCTTTGTAACTATGCGACCAAGTTAAGTTCTATAAAAAATGCGATAAGCGTTTTGCAATGTAGCCAAATTAAAATCACATATGGGACATTCAATATAATTTATGTTGTTTTAAGTTTTACAGCGGCATGTTTGCATGATCATGGAATAACTGAATGTCTATAATCCCTTTAAAAGTGATTTTAGTGTTACTGACCTTGATAGTAACAATGTTGTATGACCATTTTAGAAACTATACAAAATATTACAATTGCACTATAAGAATCTATCTTGTCACCTCGCAATAATGTGTGATGTATTGTTACGAGCAAGGGGACTCGTAAAATCTATCAACAGCTATGGCTAAGCAGTATTTCATTATCACTGAACAACAACGACTCTTAGCTAATACTTAGACTAATTTAAAGTGAGAGAGTTTTACAAATATTAGGGCAAATTTAGAGCCACAATGTTTTTCATTACTCGAAGCCGTCTCCGAGTTCAGTTTTAATGATTAAGTAATAAGCGCATATTAAAGGCACAAAAAACCGACGCAAAACCACCCATATCATGTACCTATTGTATTTATTTGTAGTGTGTTACGGACTGTTTTAAAAAGCTATTTATATTTAACGCCACGGTGACCACATCACTTTAGCTATTTTGTGGGGCATCTGGTCCACTGCTGGAATGCAGTCTTCCCCCTGATCGTGTTATTGGCTCCTATCATATAGGTGGCATATAGACCCTTAGGGATATAATATAGGCCCATTATCCCCACGCTCGGCATGCGGGTTGGGGATCGCAACTGTTGTTGTGTGATCGATTTAATTTTAAAATATCGCTGTGGGCACCTAGCGTACTATTTGACACCGAATATACCTAAACGAGTTTACTGTTGTAAGATTTCCGGGTATCGCATTTTAATTCACTAGAAGTAATCTAAGTTAAACTATACATCTATTTATTTTCTTTCGAACATGTTAAGTCTACATTGCACTGGTTCCAAAATGCATATCCTGAAGTTTTCAAAATATAAAACTAAGTTTACAGTTAAAGGAGGCATGGGTAGTTATTCTATTGGCACTAAAATCTAAGCTAGTCTAAAATTGTTGCTGTCCCTGCTTTTCAACCGTCAAAAAGGGACGGTAATATTTTTACGCTTGTTTACTTCAGATTTTCTGGCAACAGAATAACGACTTAAGTGTTTTGTATAGTTTACTGACTGTAAATAGCTATATCGCTTTCGATATTATTTCAGTGCAAGGTAGACCTAATAATCATGATAAGAGTCAAGTTATATATTAAAAACAAATTTTGTATATAATAGACCTACTTAAAACTGTTATCTCTTAAGATACATAGTAAATAAGCACTACTATAATTATGAAATTAGTAAAGCACATAGCAATAAAAAACATATCTTCACAGATTATATTTAAGAATATTTTACCTGTCACGATAAAATTATTTACATTTTATGTATATTTTAGCTTGAACAAAGTTCTTTTGTATAAAATCGACACGTTGTATATAAACTTCCAGCACATAGTGTTGTATAAAATTTATTAATGTTTTTATTGTTAGTTGGTTCGCTTTGTTGTACATTTTCAGCAAATTTTATATTATAGATTTACATTATTATGGTTAAAGGTCGTGTAAAGATGTCACGTTTTGTAAAATGTTTATTAGAACTAGACTACCCCATTATTAATGTTGCAACTACATATGGGAGCTTTGTTTAATATTACCCTCTGCCTTTATTAACATTTGTCAACATTAAGCAATAACCAAGAGATGTCTTCTGTTGATTTATCGACAGAAGACATCTCTTGGCTATTGCTAAAACAAATGACAAGTCAGAATAGAAAAAAAATATTAAGCAAAGGTTGATATATGAGGGGTACCCCCTTATCAAAATACTACTTACTGTATTAAGATTACTAAAGAAATACTTGAATATATATGTACTATATTTCAATTCATAGGCCCGTATTATGAAAGCTTGCTCATTCATAGATCTATGCCTACAAAAAAAATAGTGACGTTTATTCCATAGAAAAGCGTTACCCAAGCATAGATCAATGGCCTAGTATCAGTAGTCCGATGATGCTGATCAATACAGATCATCAGACTACTGAGCCTTATAGTCCGATTTTTACACATTTCGACTTTCCCAAAAAAAAAAGAAATGCATTAACTTCAGTTTGTTTTTTCGAACATGCTAAATATAAAGCTATTTTATACAAAAAAATAGGTATTCCTAGTTTTCCACCAGTCAACTGCATCTGAGTTTCTTTAATAAACTTATGTTTTTCTATATTCCCTTTGCTTCTTCCAGAAATCGATGACTGAGCAGCTCATAATATGGACCATATAATATTTCTCGTTCAAATCACGTTATCCTGAAAATGCCTGTAACTATAAATTTCAGTTCATTAGTTACATTTATGTCTATCTTATAAACCTAAATTATGTATGTATATCAAATAACTGAGATTTTGCAAACAGTGCCTTGCCTTAACCCAAATTGAATGTGCCTTAAACGTGTACATTTTTTATTTGATAATATAAAATTATTGTTTTATTTTATCCGTCCGACTGTAAATGGTCCAAATATTACTGATGTTTTTATTTAATTCTACATGGTATTTTATTAGTTTTAAACTATTTGCTTGTATTTAAGTAACTAAGTATAAAGGGTTATTGGTAATTCACTGACTTTGCATGAACTTTAGATTCCGACCATCATCACGAACACGTTCGTGAAGACGCTCGATCTTAATTAATTCTTTTCTTTTTTTGTATATCACCTAACATAAAAATGAAAAAAAAAAATATTTTTGTCTGGAACCCAATGAACGATTTCCCACTCCCACTGTTTGTTCAGGGTAGAGGCGTTTTTAAGTTTATTTACAAATAAAGCGTCTCAAAGGATTACTGAATGGAGAGGGTATCTACTACCAATACCAAATTTAAGAATTCAAGAACTAGCATCTTCACACACTTGTCCCTGATGATGGGCAGAACCTGCTTTTCACACAGTGCCAGTAAATTACCAATTACAGTGTCTAAGTAAATGATTTAAAATTAATAACCGAGCCCTCAAGTAGGTACCAACCTATTTACGTTTCAGGCTTTGATTTGTATTAATTTCTAAACACTACCTTATTTTATTTGTTAATTGCCACGGTATTACCGTGGGTATTGTCGGTTTCCGTCCAATAGATAATGATCTGATTTAATTACTAAACCTAATTAAATAAAGAGAGTCTTAGAAGTAATCAAGTTGTTTTATTAATATTTTTATTATGTCTACAGAAGGAAAACCCGTCTTATTTTATAAATAACCTATTAGAGCAAATACTATTTACTTGCGTTCCATACAAACTTTTAAGACCATAGGTCTTTCCAGAGTTTACAGTCGAAATCAGGTTTCAGATAAATAAATCAGAAGATCTGGGAACACAATACGTAATAATAAATCGGTAGGTATATTTGGCCTACATAGAATCGCAATCGTAAATGAAAAAAAAATACTTTCAATCAAATGTCTTTATTTTTAACTTCAGAGGAATAAGAGTTTTCTTCAATTCGGTTAATAAAAGGTTTATACAAGATTATTTTAAGAAATTAATAAATCCCAAAAATTTACGATCTCGACGGGATTCGAACCCGCACCTTCCCCTTCAGCGCAGGGTTGCTCTTTTTCCAACTAAGCTCCGTGTTCTTATCTAGTCGACCCGAAAATCTTTGGGAGTTCTTTCGGCACTTACGCCGTCAGCGCCACCTACAGAGGAAACAATGAAGTCATCCAATTCTGCTCAAAGACCAAATTTACATTTAGTTCTTTGACGAGAGGTTTTGCCGTTGCTTGATTCTAAGGTTTTTGGGATTTATTAATTTCTTAGAAATTACCCAGAGTACTATAATAAATAAAAACCTTACAAGATTATTTTGTTAAAAATCATCTCGTATTTGATACTTTTCTTTGATACAAACAAAAAAAGAGTTCAAGCTCCTGCACAGTTACACAGTTTTTTTTAAGATTAATAGAATTAAGGCCCCGAGAATTTTCTCTAATGGTACGTCGCGGGTTAGAGCGATTATATTTTTAAATATTTAATAACTTATGATAAAATCAGAGTTCATAGAAAATGGGTGCCAAATTACATTTTTGCTTGTGGAATGCAGAAAAAATTTAAAACCATAAAACGATTTGAATCTCGCCTCAACCCGCGACGAACCGCCTTACGTGACCACCTCTTGACCGTAAGAACACATACACTTTCTAAAAAAATATAATTTTTGGAATCAGCCTACATTCAAAGATGATATTGGTAACCATAGGTACGGTAAATAAATTCTTACACAAAGTTAAACAAAAATATTCTCCAAATTATTGAATGTGGCTTTATGGCTAAAAGCAGAACATTGATTTTCTATTCGATCCAAATTGAAACTTCCAGTATAGTAAAAAAATATAAGTTTCCTTAATATAGGTACCTACACAAATAAATCGGTGACTAACTATAAGTTTTACACTTTTACAAAACGACGACGTGACGCCGCCTTTCGTTCACTGCTAGCTATTGTCGATCGATACTTTGTTGAATCGACGTTGGCTGGTTTTGGCACCTACAATATTGGTAGGTACTGCGTGCTAGAATGCTAGCTTATCAAATTCCACAGCAAAAATGAAATATTTTGTTATGGTAGGTATACATACTTAAGTATCAAATAGATCCCTCAAGGCGTATGAAAACTTTCGAAACAGCCTTCTAAGCATAAAGGCACATCACATGATTTACATTTGTACACAGTTTTCTTAGTTTTTTTTTTACTTAATTGACACCACAAGCAACCAACTCTACCAGCAGACGAGCGTGAGGAGCCAACCGTACGCGCTCCGTCGACTTCCGAGCGAACGATAAAATGTTGGTTTCCAGAAAATCTCAGTGCTAAAATAGGAGCGCTCCTGGTCACTTGATGCCGACGTGGCTTAGGTACATGAGGTAAGTGTTGATTGATGATTGAGTTGACCAGCTCAAGGCGGTACGCAAGCTGTTTAACACCCTCCGCTGATTTCTGGTCGACAAGAATGCGACTGTTGAAAATGGACGCATTGAGCAGCTGCCTAAAAATTTTCTTGTACCATTTTCTGTTACGTTTACGCTCCAGCAAATACGGTTCCAGCATATAATCCTTCCGGTCCACACCTCGAATGGAGCAGTTGTAGTCGGCAATGACTGCAGGTTTGCTGTGTGACAGCCGACCAGGTTTACTCGGCAACTGCACTGACTCGGTACCATGGCAAGTGGATATTGTGTATACGGTTTTCTTATCCTGGTAAGCCATCACTACCACATCTCCTGAATGCCTTGCTATGCATGCCCCCTCTGAAAGTGTCGCTAGTTTGATCAGCGATGGAACATGTTTCCGTGATTTCTGTAAGGTACCCACGCAATCAGTCTTGTTTTTCTTCAAATACCTCGCTAGCAAGGGGGAGGTAAACCAACTGCTTAAGAACAATATGTGCCCTTTGTTCAGCAAAGGTTTCATGAGCTGAACTACAAGATCTGTTGCTTTCAGCGAGCGAGGTTGGCCTTCCGAATAGTCTTTGCCCATAGTGATAATGAATGACCATATGTATCCCGTATTAGATTCACACAGATCAAAAGATTTAATACCAAACTGGACACGTTTTCGTTTTATGTACTGTTTGAAGGACATGTTGCCTTTACACAAAGTCAATGATTCATCTATGACTATGTTTTGGTGCAAATTGTAAGCCTGCTGGAATTTAGAGTTAAGGTGTGTGACCAATGGACCAAGAGGGAACAATTTAGAAGAGTTGGGCGTCCGGGTTTCGTTATTTACAAAGTGCAACGCCCTGTTCAGGTTCCAATATCGCGCCTCAGTTAACAGCGTTCTAAATATCCCAGTTTTTAGAAGGGGATTGGTCGAAAAACAAGATTTAATTGACGGCATTTTGATGACCCCTGTCATCATCCAAAATGCAAATAAGATTAATATTTCATGTATGTTTGTATCAACCCATTCCCTGGTGAATATTTCTGAAGTTGATGACAATGCCACAG
The DNA here is from genome assembly GCA_947086465.1 of Eupithecia exiguata. NCBI lineage: Eukaryota > Metazoa > Arthropoda > Insecta > Lepidoptera > Geometridae > Eupithecia > Eupithecia exiguata. The sequence goes on along the minus strand of OX352244.1, from coordinate 3,100,283 downwards.
CATATCGGTTAGTTTCCCGAACGATATGTTGAAGGATGTCATCATCCCAGTAAATGCGGAAAGCTTCATAAGCACTCGTGACTGGGACGGTGGGGCCAGAATCTTTTGGCTGGAACTCCTCAGCACAACCTTTAAATGAATCCATGGACGCCCAGTTGAATACCGTGGTATCGAGGTCTCCGTTTAACAATTCCTTTGCTTCGAAGTGTTCATCCTGATTATCTTCATTATCACTGTCTGCTTTTGCCCTCGCGTCTTGCCGTCTGCCTTTCGTTCCCTGCATTCCTCTCGCACGAGTATTGTCCATTTCGTTCACCATTTTTTCTAAGCTAAGCGGGACGTCTTCATCCTCTGAGTACACTTCTACAATTTTCTGCCCGCGCAGACATCCACTTTCGCCATTCACAGCCCTGGCACCACGCGTGGGGGTAGACAGCGCTCCTCCGCCCTTACGCGAAGCGCCCCCCCTTTTTTTCTCCGTCGCAATAAGTCTACGTGGTCTGGCACGGCTGGCAATGACACTTCGAGTATTCATCAAACTTCGGCTTGGTTGAAAGTTCATGGTATCGCTGAAAAATATAACGTTGCAGTTATTGGTAGGCCTATGCAAACTTCAAAGCGAATCTCTGTAACCTCGTCAAACAGGCTCTACAGAAATCGAGCGCGGTGGGACGGAGCTCTGCTAGGCTAAGATACACATACAATTAAGCCATAATCTTGATAATTAAATGGGGGAGGCCTATATATATCCAGCAGTGAACGTGTATGCGCTGATATGATGAATCTTGATAATATTACTTGTCACATTTCATCGACGACCTCTGTGGCGCAGCGTTCGATTCTCGCCTTGGGAATTTTTTCTCTGCAGATATTTGGTGTCTTAAGTGTTTCTATGTAGGTACTTATTATAAAAAAAATCTATCCATGTAATGCAATGTATTCAGTAGGTAAGTTTATTAGGTATCAAGTACGTACGTACCCATAACACAAGCGCTGCTTAGCTTGGGGCTAGATGATGCCGTGT